>OX456527.1:64076283-64676283 GCA_949748255.1 Eustalomyia histrio | reverse complement strand
TTTCGCGAAAAAAAATAATAGTTTTTGTAAATCAGCTAATTGATTGAATAATTTATAAATCAATTTATTAAATCAGATTAAAAATTATAATTGATTAATCAATTTCATTTAAATCTTTTTTGATTGAATTGATCCAAAAATTCTTTTTTTATTTCGTGATAAAAAAAATGATTTGATTTGCAAATCTTGCTTAGTTTTTTTTAGATATTTTAGATATTACCTACTACGGTAATAAAAATAGGCCAGGTTCGGAAGACATTCCCAGATATTTTTTTTTTTGTAAAACAGCCCCAGGGTGACCATTTTTATACTAACGAAATGGAACAGGAAACGAAATTTTTATTATCGGAGTGTGTTAATGTATATTACTTGGGGGTTACACGATCAAGTTTTGTCTTTCAAGTTTTAATAAACTCAGACTTTATTACACTCATACTTTTTAAAATTGATGCGAACTTGCTTTCAATTCCATTTCAAGTATGTCAGTTTACGGCCAAGAAAACAGCTGATTACATTTCTTTTAAAATATTTTTTTTACAAATATTTTGCAGACATAAGTTTTAGTTTTGTTTTTTCTTTTACAAATATTCAGCCGCAATTTGAAACTTTTAATTGAAATATCATAAATAAATAATTATCATTAATAAAAATTGACGATGACATCTTGACAAGTAAAATTGCTTTCAAGTTGCGTGCAGGCTACGTCACAGCTATCAATTCAAATTAATTTTGACAAGCAGTATGTGTAAAAAACTTTAAAGAAAAACTTGATCGTGTGGCTGCAGGGCTATTATATAAATTGATAAAAAAAATAGTCACCCTTTGGCGGTTTTATAAAAATTCCATGAAACCCTTCGGGTCTAAAATTAAATTGTGATTAAAAAAAAATATATCTTATTTAGCGAATGAAATCATGTTCGAGAATGAAAATATTTTTTTGATTCGCGAATCAAATCAAAATTGATTTGATTGAATTTTTTCGTCTGATTTATAAAAAGAATTATTTAAATCAACTTGATCATCTTCTAAAAAGATAAAGATTATATAATGGTGGTAAATAGTTCAATCAGAAAAATGAATTCGCGAATTATTTGTCAAAATTTAAATTAGATTTAAGAGTTGATTTAAGGAATTATATTTTTAAAGGACAGACTTTGGGTGACAGTTACCAAAATTTTGATAAAATTATTATTTTAAAAATAAATCTGATATCCGCCTGTTTTACTTTTAAGGGAAACAGAGAAAGTTTTCAATATTAAATCTCTAAGGTGCTCATTTTGTATTTCATTTCATTTCATTTCATTTTTTTTGTTTCATCTAAGTGAAGTACAAAGTTAAAGCCTAAAACATTCACGTTTTTGTCAAATAAGAAAGTTTGATACAACAGAATTTCAACTTCCTAGGAATAACTTTAAAAGTTGGCAAGAAATTCGGTTGCCGCAATGAAGTTGTTTTCTCTATGAGCTAAAACTTAAAAACAAGAATCTTCCTTAATATAAAAAAATTAAAGTAGACTTTTTAAAATTTAACATTTTGGGTGGAACATATTTTGCTTTGACTTTTTTTAAGTATTCTGATTGGTTGATTTATTTTTAACCAATCAAATTGCTTAAAAAAATAAATGTTTTTATTGGATTCTCGTACATAAAATGTTTGGTTTCTTCAATTTTGTTTGTTTATAATGAGTTATTTTTAGCTAGTTTTTAGAAAAGTAAGAGCCTCTTTTGTAGTGTTTTTCAGGCTGAAATTCTGGCCATTAGCGGAGTGGCTTAGGTATAATGTTGAGGATTAATATATTCTCTGATAGTCAGGGTGCCATTAGATCTCTGGATTCTGTCTTCCTTTATTTGACATCAGCCCTGAACGAGCATCCATGTTATTTGGGTGCCGGGCCACAGGGACATACCAGAGAACTGTAGGGCAGACAAGCTTGCAAGACTGGGGACTACCTTACGCATTCCAGTGCCTCTGGCCACTTGCAAGTTTCGGCTGCGGGAGAGTGCTTATGGGTTGGCAAGAGATCGGTGGGACTCTGTCCGTGGATGTATTCGTTCCAGACATACGTAGCCCCGTCTGGATAGGAAGCGCACGCACAGGTTGCTGTCACTATCTAGGCCCGATATATCCCTACTTGTGTCCGTCATGACGGGACACTGTCTGATTGGAAGGCACGCAGTTAGGTTGAGGGTTGCGGCTAGTTACTTTTGCAGAAGCTGTGGTGACGAAGAGGAGGAGGAGTCTGTGGAGCACCTTCTCTGCACTTGTCCTGCCCTGGCTCGCAGGAGGGGACTGCATTTGGGCTCATGTTTCTTAAGGACCCGGGTGATTTGGCTGATATCGATATCGGCCGACTTAGGGGATTTTTGAGGCAATCGGGATGGTTCGACGGGGGAAGCTAGTGATATAATTTTTACTAGCTTCCGTGGTATCACAAGGGACTTTATAGTCTAACTGAGTCTGATTGGCAGGCTACCACTTCTACCTAACCTAACCTAGAGCCTCTAATTATATTTTTGGAAAATTTATTATTATACCATTTCCAATTGTGTCTCCAAATTAATCAATTGCATTTAAGAAATGATATTTTTTTAAATTATCAATTGTATTATTTTTAAAAATTAACAATTGAATTTTAGAAATAACAAATTGCATTTCAGAAAAGCCTATTGAATTTCGAGCAAAAATGCTTGTATTAAATTTGTTTCCCTTAAGACATATTTACACAATAGAAAAAACTGCTAGAGATAGAGCAAAAAACACCTCTATATAACTCTATAGTGAATGATTTAAGTAATTTAAGAGTGTTTTTTTTTTTTTGCTTTATCTCAAGCAGAAATCTTTCTCGTTTAAATACAACTTTAAATACACCAAAATGTACGCACTTAATCTCACAATTTAAACTTTTAGTTTTAATATGGTTTATTTCAAATATTTTTTTTTGTTTATATAAAAAAAATTATAAAGTTTATTTTTTATGTATAATTTTTCTTAATTTTAAGATGGTCGCAATAAACTTTTTAAAAAATCAACAATTACATCCTTAAAAATGAAAAAAAAAAAAAATATAAAAAATTTTAACAGTCATCTTTACAATTAAAAAAATCATGATAAAATAAAAAACATAAGTATAAATTTAAAATTTTTCTAAACTAATTTAATAAGGAATGTCAAAAGTCCCAAACCTGATACCAACAGGGTACCGATTTGAATGTTTTGTTTTTGTTATCATTATTTTTATATGAGAGAAGAGTCATTTTTAATCTCTTCACAGCTTTGCAAACAACCATTCAGAATCGGTATCCAGAACTCTTTTTAACGAATGGCATGAATCCATTAAAAAAGCTAACAAAACTTTCTAAATTAAAATCCTTACCACAAAAAACTCTCGTAAATAGTATTTTTGTTGTAATGTGGCATGTTTGCAGCAATTCTCTCTTGCACATTCATAAAAATTCTCTTCAATATCATATTAGATACTCTCAACTAACAGCAGCATTTTTCTCTTCATTTTTTTCTGAATCTAAATATTTTTTTTTAAATTTACAAAAAAGGGGACATAATTTTAAAAATGATTTGTGTTTTTTTCTTCTTTAACATTAATGTTTTTTTTTAAGTTTATGCATAAAATTCATAAAAAAAAATTCATTAATATTTATCATTTCATAATTTTTTATGATCAAATAATTTTTATTTATTATTTTTTTTTGCATACAAAAAATAATTTTTTGGTTTTTAATTTTTTTTTCATATTTTTGATATAAAAATCATAAAAAAAAAACAAATTTGGTAGTTGTAACAGCAATACAAGGTTTAATTGATGCTGCTGATGAAGAATTAAAATTACGAGAGACTTCGACAACCGATCCAACAAAGGTTAGATTAGAACACTACCCAAATCCGTATAACAAAATTAAAAAAATTATATACTTAATATTATTGTTAAATACCTACTTCTTCTGCACATTAATATACACTAGTTTTTTTTTCTTTCAATATTAATAATTTTCAATAAACAATAATTTTTCTTATTGTCATCTTATTTAATGTTTTGTGATCGTCTATAATTATATGTTTATTTATTTAATTAATTTACTAATTTTGTTTAATTTGGTTTAATGAATTTTTGCTTAAAATTTTCGTATGTATAAAAATTAATCGGATATTTTCTATTTAAAAGAAAAAATCCAACGAAAATTCGACCACCACGAACCAACAACAAGAAAACATTTCCAATGGGCATGCAAACATTAATGAGTCAACTGGTGATGAGAGTAATGTAGATGTATTAAAGGCAACGGATAGTAAATGTAAAAAACGGGAAGGCAGTACTGATCGCACAGTTTCGGTATGTATATTTACACCGCCACCGCTTGAATTATTTTTTTTTAATTCCAATTTCAATTCCAATTGTTTCTCCAACTCGATTCCTGATTTGCGTATTTCACAATTATAAATTTTATAACTCTGGATTTCATACTTATGGTATCAGATTACACCTACAAGCTTATTATTAATTTAACCTATATGCGATAAAGTCGGTATCGAGAAAAATTATTAAGAAGGTTTACATAAATTTTTCTTAAAATTTACATGATAAACACACATATAAGTTAACACATCCAGCAAATACCACTAACAACATAAGAACTTTATACCTTCACAACAACAATAACACACCAGAGTAAATTATAATGCAACAAACCACACGTACTTAAAAAACTGCTAACACAAGAACCTTATTCTTTCACAACAACAATAACACACTAGAGTTCAACCAACTATTATATTCAATTAAATTTATATTATTAAAATAAATTGTACAATAAGCAAATACTAAATTAGGTTACCAACTACAACATTCGATTACCAAACAAATAATTAAAATTATATTAAAACAAATATTATTGTAAACTAAGCTTTTATTAAAATAAATTGTGCAATAGACAAATACTAAATTAGGTTAAAATAAGTTGTCAATTATAACGTAAGCAAAATGAGCTTATAAAAAGGAAAAGAATTAAATAAAGAATCAGTTGTTACTACATTCACCACAGCACCACGTCTTTTATTATAAACTTCGTAACTGGCGCCCGAGCGAATGCTAAAAGTCCTATAAAAAAAAGGAAACCCAAACGGCATAACGGTTAACAAATAGAAAAAGATTCGAAAAATAAAAAAAGAGTCCAAAACTAACAGTAAAAAAAAAAAAAAAAAAAAAAAGTGAAAATTCTTTATAAACAAAAGTCGAATAAACTTAAGTTTTTTAAAAAATAAAAAAAACATAAACTTAACGATTTGAGGAAGTTGACAATTAAAAAAAAAAAGGTTCAAAAATAAAATAAAAAGAGCCCAAAGATTAACGGTTAACAGAAAATAAAGAACTCTCTAAAAACGAAGAATTGAATCGAACTAAACGATTTAAAAGAATAAAAGAACAATTGTGGAAATAAAAAAGGGTGGAAACCAAGTCAAACCTTTACAATACATCGAAAAAAGACCGATTGAGGAAAGGAAAATTCCAGAAGCCCTTCAGTAACTGTGGAACACTCTACAACTCACCCTAAGAACGTGGAAGTAAGCTCAACAAGAGGAAACACATCAGTGACGAACTACCGTACCCTAGTAGACGGTTGAAACCTTCAAAAAGGACGCCGCGGACTCTCCAATGTGGATCTTCATTCAAACTTTATTGTAAGTCATAAAAATTTTAATTAAGAAGTGAACATTATTTTTTTAACGAACAAAAAACGAAATAAATTTTAAGGTAAAAATTACAAATTTTTTAAAAAATTTTTTTTTTATATCCTTATGGTGGAAACTAAGACAAATGTTAAATTTTTTTAACGAACAAAATTAAATAATTTTTTTTAATACTAAAGTGGAAATTATAAATTTTTTAGAAAATATTTTAAATAACCTTTTTCGTGGAAATTAAAGCAAATTTTTAAATTTTTAATAAACGAAAACGAAATAAATTTTTGTAAAAATATTTAAGTGAAAATTACAAAATTTTTAAAATATTTTAATCGGACAGGTTTTTGTAATTAAAATAAATTTTTGTAATTAAAATAAAAATTACAAATTTTTTAAAATATTTTAAACTATTCTTACCGTTTGAATTAAGACAAATTTAAAATTTTTTTTTTTTTTTTTTTTTTTTTTAACCAACAAACAAATTTTTGTATAAATATTAAAATAAATTTGGAAAATTTTTTAAATTAAATCAAACATTTTATAAAAATTAAGGAAGTGAATATTAAAATTTTTTTTTAGCGAAATTTTTTTAAATAAGTTGTAAATTTAATTTTTTTCTCTGCTTAAAAAACAAAAATACACAAACACCTTTCTACACAAAGTGAAAGTAATATTTCTTAAAAACCATTTCTGAAATAAGTTCTTAGTGGAAACACATCGTTGGTTCAACGAATCAACACCCTTTTGGCTTTAGAGATAAATTATTCGAACAAAACAAACTTTTCTTATTATTTGAAATGGACCGGGTTCAGGATGCTATAACACAGCTTACCGGTGCCCTTAATGCACAAATAGAGCAAATGAGACTCCTCACCGGTAGAATAGCTGCCTTGGAGGAAAGACCTAATCCTTCTCCTGTGGAAGATACAACACTCCCCGTTCCAAAGACCGAAGCTGATTTGGTTGAAATACGGAAACTTCCCGATTGCGTAAGGGATTTACAAGTCTTTGACGGTAACCCCGTCCAGTATATTTCTTGGATCCACAGCGTGGAATCCATATTAAGAGATTATGCAATAGTAAGGAATAAACCGATATATAGGGCAATCCTACAACATATAAGATACAAAGTGAGAGGTCCTGCCGATGCGGCCCTAATATCTTATAACATATTCGACGAGAGTTGGGAGAGGATAAAAAATTGTTTGTCCTTGCATTATGCAGATAAACGGGATGTGAGAACTTTGGAATACGAACTAAGCGTTATGTCACAGCGTAATAATACGGTTGATGAATTTTATGCGAAAATTAATCACCAATTATCGCTGATTATAAACAAAATTAAGTCGGATAATTATTCGGCCGAGACAGTCGAAGCTTTAATCTCAAGTCACAGAAATAGAGCTTTGGATGTATTTGTCAGGGGGATAAATGGTGACATATCGAGGATGTTGGCTATTCAAAAACCAACAACGCTTCCAGAGGCATATACTTCTTGTCTCGAGTTCCAAAATATGAACTATAGGAACACCTCCATTCACCCACGCAATAGTGGGCATAATGTCGTTATCTCACCTAATAATCGAGTACACGGTCAGATGAATAGGAGTAAACCTGTAACTCCTTACAGGAATCTGAATACGGCTGAACAAGTTCGCATTTATAATGCGCCGATCCCAATAAGACGGGACCAACAATACGTACAAAATAATCCACCTCCAAGGCCCACTCAACCAAAGCCACCCATACCAATGGAAATCGATCCTTCCATAAGAACACGGCAGATAAATTACATGAATAGACCTGAAGAGTCTCCTCTTCCAAATTCTGGAACTTACTCTTCCAACATTCCGCGAAAGCAGCAACGCCTCTTCAATACTGAGACTATGGAAGCCTATGAACAGTCTCCTGGCCAGGAATATGAAACGCAGAACGAAGATCATGAGGGCGAGGAAGACTTTTACGATGAACCAACTCCTGAGAATGAACAAGACGAATTAAATTTTATGATAGGAGCCTCTCTAGTGTACCATACCTAGAGCTACGCCTGGGAAACGGCGGAATCCTAAAATTCTTGGTGGATACGGGGGCAAACAAGAATTTTATTTCCAAATCTATGTCATTCAACTCCAAACCCGTAAACTCACCTTTTGAAATTCAATCAGCTGGTGGCAAAATTCTTATTACACATAAAGTTCGTGGGAAATTCTTTAAAAGTCTAAATATAGACAATTGTTTTGATTTTTTTGTCCTTCCTGGACTTCGTTCATTTGATGGCATTATAGGCGATGACACGCTCAGGGAGCTTGAGGCTATAATTGACCGTAAGAATAATACTTTACAGCTACGTAACGGCATCAAAATTCATCTTAAGGCCAGAAGGTCTAAACAGGTAAATAATATTGGTACAATTCTAAAATTGGAAAAGGATATACAGGATCTGATAAAAGAATTCGATATACTTTTCGGCCCAGTTTCCGACAGCGGATTAATCGAAACAAGCGTTCGCGCGGAAATAAGAACATCGACAGATGAACCAATTTACGCCAAACCATACCCTTATCCTGGCCACCTTAGAGCTGAGATAGATAAACAGGTGACCCAAATGCTTGAGGATGGTATCATAAGACCATCAAAAAGTCCATATAACGCACCCTTATGGATAGTCGAGAAGAAACCTAAACCGAATGGCGAACGACAATACAGAGTAGTGGTAGACTTTAAACGGTTAAATGCGGTAACTATTTCAGATGCTTATCCGATTCCAGACATCAACAACACCCTTTCTAGCCTGGGGGATAGTAAATATTTCACGACACTCGACTTAACCTCCGGATTTCATCAAATCCGAATGAGTAATAAGGATATAGAAAAAACAGCCTTTTCAACGAGCAATGGTAAATTTGAATTCGTAAGGCTACCGTTTGGTCTGAAAAATGCACCTGCGATTTTTCAACGAATGATGAATGACGTATTACATCCATTACTGGGAAGAGCCTGCTATGTTTATATTGATGATATAATCATATTTGGCAAAGACAGAAATGAGCACAACAATAATTTGAGACAAGTATTCTCTTTATTAAGCGAAGCTAATTTAAAGGTAAATCTTGAAAAGTCTAAATTCTTGAAAGAAAGCGTAGAATTTCTTGGGCATATCGTATCACAAGGTGGTATACAACCAGACCCAGCAAAGATCGCGGCGATACAGCAAATTCCTCCCCCTAGGAACTTAAAAGATTTGAAAAGCTTCCTAGGATTGGCATCTTACTATAGAAGATTCATTAAGGATTTTGCAGCACATCTAAAAAATTGAAACCTTTTCCTTTTCAGACTAATAGTACCCTGGACGAGGGCAACTGTGGATATTTACGAATACAACAACCCACTAGTTGAAATAAAACAAGGCATCGGAAAAATCAGCAACGGGAATTACAAAATAATACACACAATCAACCTACAAGAATATGAAAGAATTTTTACGGAAATCAAATCAACACTTCATTACGAAATAAGGACCACGGGAACATTAGGATTACAGATTGAGCATCAACTCACTAAGATAGGAAATTTGCTAGATCAACTTCACATTAGAAATTCAACAAAAAATAGGAGATCTATTAATTGGATTGGATCCGCCTGGAAGTGGATAGCAGGTAATCCCGATGCTACGGATTGGGACAATATTCTCAGTCAAACGGATAAAGTCATAAATAACAACAATAAACAATACACCATCAACGAATACATCATAAAGACAACCAATAATTTATTGGACAACTACAATAGAATAATTGCTGAAGTGGATACAAATGACATCATCGGACATGCACAAACGCTCTTTAATAGACTTGGATTGATAAAAGATGAAATAGCCGAATTCGTAATGGCAAGTCAGCTTGCGAAGAAAGGTATAGTCCATTCCCAGATATTAAATAAAGGGGACATTGCGAACATATTATCCCAAACCGAAACACTTCCATACAAGAATGAATTGCAGGCCCTCCAATACGCGGAACCTTCTATGGTTATTAAAGACTCTCTTCTTCTATATATCATCTCATTACCTCAAACAAAGGACACTCTGTTCAATAATGTCGTTCTTCGTTCAACAGTTAGAAATAACAAGAGGGTATATCTTAGTTTCACCAACCTACTCGTATCCCAGACGGAGAAATATGGAATCAAAGGAAACTGCATGGTAATTGAGGAAGTAGTAATATGTAAAGAGGACCAAGTAGAAATGCTTGCTTCGAGTCATTGTATTGTTAACATACTTAATGGAGGAAATGCAACTTGCGAATACCAAATAGAGAAACGACCGATAATCGAACTTATATCAGAGGGTACACTATTTTTGACCAATTACATTGGGAACCTTACATACGGTAATAACTCCCAAATTCTAAATGGCACCTTTGTGATAAATTTTCTTAATGAAACAGTCACTCTTGATAATGCCAGGTATTCAAATTGGCAAACAACTTCATTTCAAGTTCTTCCACCAGTATTACAGGGCAACCTGACGGAGAAGGAAATCAAATTGGATTTACAATACCTTCACCATCTTCATCTCAAGAACATTGAGCACTTAGATAGCCTTTCATATAAAGGACTAGTTTCCATAGGTTCCAATTACATTTTGCTTCTAATTGGTTTTTCAATAATCCTGACTATTCAAGTATATTCAAAATGTAAGAATCGCCAAAGATCGGTACAATTTCCACCTTCGGTAAATTTTCCTGAACTCAGAATGGATTACCCATGAAAATTTAGCTTTTACTTGATCAGTGGGTCACTGATACTTAAGAAGGGGGGAGTTAACACATCCAGCAAATACCACTAACAACATAAGAACTTTATACCTTCACAACAACAATAACACACCAGAGTAAATTATAATGCAACAAACCACACGTACTTAAAAAACTGCTAACACAAGAACCTTATTCTTTCACAACAACAATAACACACTAGAGTTCAACCAACTATTATATTCAATTAAATTTATATTATTAAAATAAATTGTACAATAAGCAAATACTAAATTAGGTTACCAACTACAACATTCGATTACCAAACAAATAATTAAAATTATATTAAAACAAATATTATTGTAAACTAAGCTTTTATTAAAATAAATTGTGCAATAGACAAATACTAAATTAGGTTAAAATAAGTTGTCAATTATAACGTAAGCAAAATGAGCTTATAAAAAGGAAAAGAATTAAATAAAGAATCAGTTGTTACTACATTCACCACAGCACCACGTCTTTTATTATAAACTTCGTAACTTATATATATATATATATATATATATATATAAGTTACGAAGTTTATAATAAAAGACGTGGTGCTGTGGTGAATGTAGTAACAACTGATTCTTTATTTAATTCTTTTCCTTTTTATAAGCTCAATTTGCTTACGTTATAATTGACAACTTATTTTAACCTAATTTAGTATTTGTCTATTGCACAATTTATTTCAATAAAAGCTTAGTTTACAATAATATTTGTTTTAATATAATTTTAATTATTTGTTTGGTAATCGAATGTTGTAGTTGGTAACCTAATTTAGTATTTGCTTATTGTACAATTCATTTTAATAATATAAATTTAATTGAATATAATAGTTGGTTGAACTCTAGTGTGTTATTGTTGTTGTGAAAGAATAAGGTTCTTGTGTTAGCAGTTTTTTAAGTACGTGTGGTTTGTTGCATTATAATTTACTCTGGTGTGTTATTGTTGTTGTGAAGGTATAAAGTTCTTATGTTGTTAGTGGTATTTGCTGGATGTGTTAACTCCCCCCTTCTTAAGTATCAGTGACCCACTGATCAAGTAAAAGCTAAATTTTCATGGGTAATCTATTTTGAGTTCAGGAAAATTTACCGAAGGTGGAAATTGTACCGATCTTTGGCGATTCTTACATTTTGAATATACTTGAATAGTCAGGATTATTGAAAAACCAATTAGAAGCAAAATGTAATTGGAACCTATGGAAACTAGTCCTTTATATGAAAGGCTGTCTAAGTGCTCAATGTTCTTGAGATGAAGATGGTGAAGGTATTGTAAATCCAATTTGATTTCCTTCTCCGTCAGGTTGCCCTGTAATACTGGTGGAAGAATTTGAAATGAAGTTGTTTGCCAATTTGAATACCTGGCATTATCAAGAGTGACTGTTTCATTAAGAAAATTTATCACAAAGGTGCCATTTAGAATTTGGGAGTTATTACCGTATGTAAGGTTCCCAATGTAATTGGTCAAAAATAGTGTACCCTCTGATATAAGTTCGATTATCGGTCGTTTCTCTATTTGGTATTCGCAAGTTGCATTTCCTCCATTAAGTATGTTAACAATACAATGACTCGAAGCAAGCATTTCTACTTGGTCCTCTTTACATATTACTACTTCCTCAATTACCATGCAGTTTCCTTTGATTCCATATTTCTCCGTCTGGGATACGAGTAGGTTGGTGAAACTAAGATATACCCTCTTGTTATTTCTAACTGTTGAACGAAGAACGACATTATTGAACAGAGTGTCCTTTGTTTGAGGTAATGAGATGATATATAGAAGAAGAGAGTCTTTAATAACCATGGAAGGTTCCGCGTATTGGAGGGCCTGCAATTCATTCTTGTATGGAAGTGTTTCGGTTTGGGATAATATGTTCGCAATGTCCCCTTTATTCAATATCTGGGAATGGACTATACCTTTCTTCGCAAGCTGACTTGCCATTACGAATTCGGCTATTTCATCTTTTATCAATCCAAGTCTATTAAAGAGCGTTTGTGCATGTCCGATGATGTCATTTGTATCCACTTCAGCAATTATTCTATTGTAGTTGTCCAATAAATTATTGGTTGTCTTTATGATGTATTCGTTGATGGTGTATTGTTTATTGTTGTTATTTATGACTTTATCCGTTTGACTGAGAATATTGTCCCAATCCGTAGCATCGGGATTACCTGCTATCCACTTCCAGGCGGATCCAATCCAATTAATAGATCTCCTATTTTTTGTTGAATTTCTAATGTGAAGTTGATCCAGCAAATTTTCTATCTTAGTGAGTTGATGCTCAATCTGTAATCCTAATGTTCCCGTGGTCCTTATTTCGTAATGAAGTGTTGATTTGATTTCCGTAAAAATTCTTTCATATTCTTGTAGGTTGATTGTGTGTATTATTTTGTAATTCCCGTTGCTGATTTTTCCGATGCCTTGTTTTATTTCAACTAGTGGGTTGTTGTATTCGTAAATATCCACAGTTGCCCTCGTCCAGGGTACTATTAGTCTGAAAAGGAAAAGGTTTCAATTTTTTAGATGGGACTTGTGAATTTTCCTGTTGTCGGTAGTAGTAATTGTAACGTTATTATCCTTCTCGACCGTTTGCTTCACATATAAATGTTTGTCTTTTCCTTTAATCTGTTTATTCCTCTTGAAAACTGTGGTTCCAGTATCATACTTCTTAGGTTTTTGTTTTTTTGCGTTTTGTCTATAGAGTTGTATTTTCTGATTTCTAGCTATTTCATTTTTCAAATCATTATTTACTATCTTTTTAAAATCCGCTAGATTTTGATAGTTGATTCTTTCCGCTCGATTGAAAAAAATGTCAACAGGCTTCTTTTTTGTAACAGAGTGTACTGAGTTGTTATATCTGTCAACTGTAATATTAATAAGTTCCTTAATAGAATAATCCGGATACTCTTCGCGAAGGCATCTTAACATTTCAATGATTGTTGAATGGACTCTTTCAATCGTACCATTTACTTCACTCTTTTGTGGTGGCGCGAAATATGTTTCGATTCCCAGGCCTTCTATAAAATTAAGTACTATAGGGCTAATAAAACTGCCTTCATTATCCATTACAAGCTTCTTCGGTGCGGAAAAAAAATGAAGTAGTTTTATCATTTTATCGCGAATATGCAAAACTGATTTATTTTTTATGTGAAAAAATTTTGCGTACTTGGAAAATTTATCTACGCATGTAATAAATTTTTCCTTCTGGATTTCCATTATGTCAATGTGTAATATCTCAGTAGGGTATGACGGAATCGGTGTTGGTTGTAATTCAGGATTTGGAGGATGTCTATCGTATTTATTCTTACTACAAATTTCGCAAGATTTCGTGTAGTTTTTAATCAATTTCGACATTTGTGGGAAATAGTACTTTTCCAGAATTTGGTTTTTGTTCTCATCGGAACCTCTGTGGGCTCTTTTGTGCTCATTTTGGATAATTACGAATTGCTGTTCCTCGTCTCTAATGTCCTCTACTAATCTCTGCGTTATTCTTATTCGAAATTTTGAAAAATGTTCCTTACAGACCTCTTGTAATAGGACAAGATTTTCCTCCGGAATCTTAATTCCATTCAATACATTAGGATTTAATTTTTCCTTTAGTATTGTGGTCAAATTCTTTTCATTAAGGTTCCTAATTTTAATATAGTGTCTATGAAAATTCTTATGAGGGTTCTCATAGTAATTGGAGTCCAGTTTTCTGGAAAATATTATTTGGTTCCTAAAAACATTCACCGGGGCCTCACAATGGGGTATGAGAGGAGTGCTGTCTTCTTCGGCACTATGTTGGGAATTATCGTCTGATGATGACAATATATTAATTTCAGGAGGTAATCTTGAAAGTGCATCCGCGACAACATTTGTCTTCCCTGGTTTGTAAATAAGTTTATAATTGTACTCCTCTATTCTGGCCTTCCATCTCTTGAGTTTCGCGTTGTTATTAGAGTTACTCAATGCGAATGTTAATGGCTGATGATCTGTTAGAATTTTTATTTCCTTGGCTCCATAGAGGTAAGAACGAAGCTTGTCCAGAGACCATATAATTGCCAACATTTCCTTCTCTATAGTGGAATAGATTTCCTCCGTTTTGTTAAGAGATCTAGACAAAAAGATGATTGGGCGGTCTTTACCGAGTTCACCTTGGGAAAGAACAGCTCCTATTGCAAAGTTTGAAGCATCAGTGGTAAGAATGAATGGTTTCTCAAAGTTTGGAAACGCTAAGATTTCGGATGATGTAAGAAGTTCCTTTAAGCCATAAAAAGATTTCAGGGATTTATCGTCCAGGCTAACTGGAATTTTCTTGGACTGGCCAGCCTTAATTTGAGCGTTTTCCCCTCTTGTCAAGTTCGTCAAAGGTTTTGCTATTGCTGCAAAATCCTTAATGAATCTTCTATAGTAAGATGCCAATCCTAGGAAGCTTTTCAAATCTCTTAAGTTCCTAGGGGGAGGAATTTGCTGTATCGCCGCGATCTTTGCTGGGTCTGGTTGTATACCACCTTGTGATACGATATGCCCAAGAAATTCTACGCTTTCTTTCAAAAATTTAGACTTTTCAAGATTTACCTTTAAATTAGCTTCGCTTAATAAAGAGAATACTTGTCTCAAATTATTGTTGTGCTCATTTCTGTCTTTGCCAAATATGATTATATCATCAATATAAACATAGCAGGCTCTTCCCAGTAATGGATGTAATACGTCATTCATCATTCGTTGAAAAATCGCAGGTGCATTTTTCAGACCAAACGGTAGCCTTACGAATTCAAATTTACCATTGCTCGTTGAAAAGGCTGTTTTTTCTATATCCTTATTACTCATTCGGATTTGATGAAATCCGGAGGTTAAGTCGAGTGTCGTGAAATATTTACTATCCCCCAGGCTAGAAAGAGTGTTGTTGATGTCTGGAATCGGATAAGCATCTGAAATAGTTACCGCATTTAACCGTTTAAAGTCTACCACTACTCTGTATTGTCGTTCGCCATTCGGTTTAGGTTTCTTCTCGACTATCCATAAGGGTGCGTTATATGGACTTTTTGATGGTCTTATGATACCATCCTCAAGCATTTGGGTCACCTGTTTATCTATCTCAGCTCTAAGGTGGCCAGGATAAGGGTATGGTTTGGCGTAAATTGGTTCATCTGTCGATGTTCTTATTTCCGCGCGAACGCTTGTTTCGATTAATCCGCTGTCGGAAACTGGGCCGAAAAGTATATCGAATTCTTTTATCAGATCCTGTATATCCTTTTCCAATTTTAGAATTGTACCAATATTATTTACCTGTTTAGACCTTCTGGCCTTAAGATGAATTTTGATGCCGTTACGTAGCTGTAAAGTATTATTCTTACGGTCAATTATAGCCTCAAGCTCCCTGAGCGTGTCATCGCCTATAATGCCATCAAATGAACGAAGTCCAGGAAGGACAAAAAAATCAAAACAATTGTCTATATTTAGACTTTTAAAGAATTTCCCACGAACTTTATGTGTAATAAGAATTTTGCCACCAGCTGATTGAATTTCAAAAGGTGAGTTTACGGGTTTGGAGTTGAATGACATAGATTTGGAAATAAAATTCTTGTTTGCCCCCGTATCCACCAAGAATTTTAGGATTCCGCCGTTTCCCAGGCGTAGCTCTAGGTATGGTACACTAGAGAGGCTCCTATCATAAAATTTAATTCGTCTTGTTCATTCTCAGGAGTTGGTTCATCGTAAAAGTCTTCCTCGCCCTCATGATCTTCGTTCTGCGTTTCATATTCCTGGCCAGGAGACTGTTCATAGGCTTCCATAGTCTCAGTATTGAAGAGGCGTTGCTGCTTTCGCGGAATGTTGGAAGAGTAAGTTCCAGAATTTGGAAGAGGAGACTCTTCAGGTCTATTCATGTAATTTATCTGCCGTGTTCTTATGGAAGGATCGATTTCCATTGGTATGGGTGGCTTTGGTTGAGTGGGCCTTGGAGGTGGATTATTTTGTACGTATTGTTGGTCCCGTCTTATTGGGATCGGCGCATTATAAATGCGAACTTGTTCAGCCGTATTCAGATTCCTGTAAGGAGTTACAGGTTTACTCCTATTCATCTGACCATGTACTCGATTATTAGGTGAGATAACGACATTATGCCCATTATTGCGTGGGTGAATGGAGGTGTTCCTATAGTTCATATTTTGGAACTCGAGACAAGAAGTATATGCCTCTGGAAGCGTTGTTGGTTTTTGAATAGCCAACATCCTCGATATGTCACCATTTATCCCCCTGACAAATACATCCAAAGCTCTATTTCTGTGACTTGAGATTAAAGCTTCGACTGTCTCGGCCGAATAATTATCCGACTTAATTTTGTTTATAATCAGCGATAATTGGTGATTAATTTTCGCATAAAATTCATCAACCGTATTATTACGCTGCGACATAACGCTTAGTTCGTATTCCAAAGTTCTCACATCCCGTTTATCTGCATAATGCAAGGACAAACAATTTTTTATCCTCTCCCAACTCTCGTCGAATATGTTATAAGATATTAGGGCCGCATCGGCAGGACCTCTCACTTTGTATCTTATATGTTGTAGGATTGCCCTATATATCGGTTTATTCCTTACTATTGCATAATCTCTTAATATGGATTCCACGCTGTGGATCCAAGAAATATACTGGACGGGGTTACCGTCAAAGACTTGTAAATCCCTTACGCAATCGGGAAGTTTCCGTATTTCAACCAAATCAGCTTCGGTCTTTGGAACGGGGAGTGTTGTATCTTCCACAGGAGAAGGATTAGGTCTTTCCTCCAAGGCAGCTATTCTACCGGTGAGGAGTCTCATTTGCTCTATTTGTGCATTAAGGGCACCGGTAAGCTGTGTTATAGCATCCTGAACCCGGTCCATTTCAAATAATAAGAAAAGTTTGTTTTGTTCGAATAATTTATCTCTAAAGCCAAAAGGGTGTTGATTCGTTGAACCAACGATGTGTTTCCACTAAGAACTTATTTCAGAAATGGTTTTTAAGAAATATTACTTTCACTTTGTGTAGAAAGGTGTTTGTGTATTTTTGTTTTTTAAGCAGAGAAAAAAATTAAATTTACAACTTATTTAAAAAAATTTCGCTAAAAAAAAAATTTTAATATTCACTTCCTTAATTTTTATAAAATGTTTGATTTAATTTAAAAAATTTTCCAAATTTATTTTAATATTTATACAAAAATTTGTTTGTTGGTTAAAAAAAAAAAAAAAAAAATTTTAAATTTGTTTTAATTCAAACGGTAAGAATAGTTTAAAATATTTTAAAAAATTTGTAATTTTTATTTTAATTACAAAAATTTATTTTAATTACAAAAACCTGTCCGATTAAAATATTTTAAAAATTTTGTAATTTTCACTTAAATATTTTTACAAAAATTTATTTCGTTTTCGTTTATTAAAAATTTAAAAATTTGCTTTAATTTCCACGAAAAAGGTTATTTAAAATATTTTCTAAAAAATTTATAATTTCCACTTTAGTATTAAAAAAAATTATTTAATTTTGTTCGTTAAAAAAATTTAACATTTGTCTTAGTTTCCACCATAAGGATATAAAAAAAAATTTTTTAAAAAATTTGTAATTTTTACCTTAAAATTTATTTCGTTTTTTGTTCGTTAAAAAAATAATGTTCACTTCTTAATTAAAATTTTTATGACTTACAATAAAGTTTGAATGAAGATCCACATTGGAGAGTCCGCGGCGTCCTTTTTGAAGGTTTCAACCGTCTACTAGGGTACGGTAGTTCGTCACTGATGTGTTTCCTCTTGTTGTTTCCCTTTGGTATCGGTGGTGTGTCTCTTCTTGTTGAGCTTACTTCCACGTTCTTAGGGTGAGTTGTAGAGTGTTCCACAGTTACTGAAGGGCTTCTGGAATTTTCCTTTCCTCAATCGGTCTTTTTTCGATGTATTGTAAAGGTTTGACTTGGTTTCCACCCTTTTTTATTTCCACAATTGTTCTTTTATTCTTTCAAATCGTTTAGTTCGATTCAATTCTTCGTTTTTAGAGAGTTCTTTATTTTCTGTTAACCGTTAATCTTTGGGCTCTTTTTATTTTATTTTTGAACCCTTTTTTTTTTTAATTGTCAGTTTTGGACTCTTTTTTTTATTTTTCGAATCTTTTTCTATTTGTTAACCATTATGCCGTTTGGGTTTCCTTTTTTTTATAGGACTTTTAGCATTCGCTCGGGCGCCAGTTACGAAGTTTATAATAAAAGACGTGGTGCTGTGGTGAATGTAGTAACAACTGATTCTTTATTTAATTCTTTTCCTTTTTATAAGCTCAATTTGCTTACGTTATAATTGACAACTTATTTTAACCTAATTTAGTATTTGTCTATTGCACAATTTATTTCAATAAAAGCTTAGTTTACAATAATATTTGTTTTAATATAATTTTAATTATTTGTTTGGTAATCGAATGTTGTAGTTGGTAACCTAATTTAGTATTTGCTTATTGTACAATTCATTTTAATAATATAAATTTAATTGAATATAATAGTTGGTTGAACTCTAGTGTGTTATTGTTGTTGTGAAAGAATAAGGTTCTTGTGTTAGCAGTTTTTTAAGTACGTGTGGTTTGTTGCATTATAATTTACTCTGGTGTGTTATTGTTGTTGTGAAGGTATAAAGTTCTTATGTTGTTAGTGGTATTTGCTGGATGTGTTAACTTATATATATATATAAGTTAACACATCCAGCAAATACCACTAACAACATAAGAACTTTATACCTTCACAACAACAATAACACACCAGAGTAAATTATAATGCAACAAACCACACGTACTTAAAAAACTGCTAACACAAGAACCTTATTCTTTCACAACAACAATAACACACTAGAGTTCAACCAACTATTATATTCAATTAAATTTATATTATTAAAATAAATTGTACAATAAGCAAATACTAAATTAGGTTACCAACTACAACATTCGATTACCAAACAAATAATTAAAATTATATTAAAACAAATATTATTGTAAACTAAGCTTTTATTAAAATAAATTGTGCAATAGACAAATACTAAATTAGGTTAAAATAAGTTGTCAATTATAACGTAAGCAAAATGAGCTTATAAAAAGGAAAAGAATTAAATAAAGAATCAGTTGTTACTACATTCACCACAGCACCACGTCTTTTATTATAAACTTCGTAACTGGCGCCCGAGCGAATGCTAAAAGTCCTATAAAAAAAAGGAAACCCAAACGGCATAACGGTTAACAAATAGAAAAAGATTCGAAAAATAAAAAAAGAGTCCAAAACTAACAGTAAAAAAAAAAAAAAAAAAAAAAAGTGAAAATTCTTTATAAACAAAAGTCGAATAAACTTAAGTTTTTTAAAAAATAAAAAAAACATAAACTTAACGATTTGAGGAAGTTGACAATTAAAAAAAAAAAGGTTCAAAAATAAAATAAAAAGAGCCCAAAGATTAACGGTTAACAGAAAATAAAGAACTCTCTAAAAACGAAGAATTGAATCGAACTAAACGATTTAAAAGAATAAAAGAACAATTGTGGAAATAAAAAAGGGTGGAAACCAAGTCAAACCTTTACAATACATCGAAAAAAGACCGATTGAGGAAAGGAAAATTCCAGAAGCCCTTCAGTAACTGTGGAACACTCTACAACTCACCCTAAGAACGTGGAAGTAAGCTCAACAAGAAGAGACACACCACCGATACCAAAGAGAAACAACAAGAGGAAACACATCAGTGACGAACTACCGTACCCTAGTAGACGGTTGAAACCTTCAAAAAGGACGCCGCGGACTCTCCAATGTGGATCTTCATTCAAACTTTATTGTAAGTCATAAAAATTTTAATTAAGAAGTGAACATTATTTTTTTAACGAACAAAAAACGAAATAAATTTTAAGGTAAAAATTACAAATTTTTTAAAAAATTTTTTTTTTATATCCTTATGGTGGAAACTAAGACAAATGTTAAATTTTTTTAACGAACAAAATTAAATAATTTTTTTTAATACTAAAGTGGAAATTATAAATTTTTTAGAAAATATTTTAAATAACCTTTTTCGTGGAAATTAAAGCAAATTTTTAAATTTTTAATAAACGAAAACGAAATAAATTTTTGTAAAAATATTTAAGTGAAAATTACAAAATTTTTAAAATATTTTAATCGGACAGGTTTTTGTAATTAAAATAAATTTTTGTAATTAAAATAAAAATTACAAATTTTTTAAAATATTTTAAACTATTCTTACCGTTTGAATTAAGACAAATTTAAAATTTTTTTTTTTTTTTTTTTTTTTAACCAACAAACAAATTTTTGTATAAATATTAAAATAAATTTGGAAAATTTTTTAAATTAAATCAAACATTTTATAAAAATTAAGGAAGTGAATATTAAAATTTTTTTTTAGCGAAATTTTTTTAAATAAGTTGTAAATTTAATTTTTTTCTCTGCTTAAAAAACAAAAATACACAAACACCTTTCTACACAAAGTGAAAGTAATATTTCTTAAAAACCATTTCTGAAATAAGTTCTTAGTGGAAACACATCGTTGGTTCAACGAATCAACACCCTTTTGGCTTTAGAGATAAATTATTCGAACAAAACAAACTTTTCTTATTATTTGAAATGGACCGGGTTCAGGATGCTATAACACAGCTTACCGGTGCCCTTAATGCACAAATAGAGCAAATGAGACTCCTCACCGGTAGAATAGCTGCCTTGGAGGAAAGACCTAATCCTTCTCCTGTGGAAGATACAACACTCCCCGTTCCAAAGACCGAAGCTGATTTGGTTGAAATACGGAAACTTCCCGATTGCGTAAGGGATTTACAAGTCTTTGACGGTAACCCCGTCCAGTATATTTCTTGGATCCACAGCGTGGAATCCATATTAAGAGATTATGCAATAGTAAGGAATAAACCGATATATAGGGCAATCCTACAACATATAAGATACAAAGTGAGAGGTCCTGCCGATGCGGCCCTAATATCTTATAACATATTCGACGAGAGTTGGGAGAGGATAAAAAATTGTTTGTCCTTGCATTATGCAGATAAACGGGATGTGAGAACTTTGGAATACGAACTAAGCGTTATGTCACAGCGTAATAATACGGTTGATGAATTTTATGCGAAAATTAATCACCAATTATCGCTGATTATAAACAAAATTAAGTCGGATAATTATTCGGCCGAGACAGTCGAAGCTTTAATCTCAAGTCACAGAAATAGAGCTTTGGATGTATTTGTCAGGGGGATAAATGGTGACATATCGAGGATGTTGGCTATTCAAAAACCAACAACGCTTCCAGAGGCATATACTTCTTGTCTCGAGTTCCAAAATATGAACTATAGGAACACCTCCATTCACCCACGCAATAGTGGGCATAATGTCGTTATCTCACCTAATAATCGAGTACACGGTCAGATGAATAGGAGTAAACCTGTAACTCCTTACAGGAATCTGAATACGGCTGAACAAGTTCGCATTTATAATGCGCCGATCCCAATAAGACGGGACCAACAATACGTACAAAATAATCCACCTCCAAGGCCCACTCAACCAAAGCCACCCATACCAATGGAAATCGATCCTTCCATAAGAACACGGCAGATAAATTACATGAATAGACCTGAAGAGTCTCCTCTTCCAAATTCTGGAACTTACTCTTCCAACATTCCGCGAAAGCAGCAACGCCTCTTCAATACTGAGACTATGGAAGCCTATGAACAGTCTCCTGGCCAGGAATATGAAACGCAGAACGAAGATCATGAGGGCGAGGAAGACTTTTACGATGAACCAACTCCTGAGAATGAACAAGACGAATTAAATTTTATGATAGGAGCCTCTCTAGTGTACCATACCTAGAGCTACGCCTGGGAAACGGCGGAATCCTAAAATTCTTGGTGGATACGGGGGCAAACAAGAATTTTATTTCCAAATCTATGTCATTCAACTCCAAACCCGTAAACTCACCTTTTGAAATTCAATCAGCTGGTGGCAAAATTCTTATTACACATAAAGTTCGTGGGAAATTCTTTAAAAGTCTAAATATAGACAATTGTTTTGATTTTTTTGTCCTTCCTGGACTTCGTTCATTTGATGGCATTATAGGCGATGACACGCTCAGGGAGCTTGAGGCTATAATTGACCGTAAGAATAATACTTTACAGCTACGTAACGGCATCAAAATTCATCTTAAGGCCAGAAGGTCTAAACAGGTAAATAATATTGGTACAATTCTAAAATTGGAAAAGGATATACAGGATCTGATAAAAGAATTCGATATACTTTTCGGCCCAGTTTCCGACAGCGGATTAATCGAAACAAGCGTTCGCGCGGAAATAAGAACATCGACAGATGAACCAATTTACGCCAAACCATACCCTTATCCTGGCCACCTTAGAGCTGAGATAGATAAACAGGTGACCCAAATGCTTGAGGATGGTATCATAAGACCATCAAAAAGTCCATATAACGCACCCTTATGGATAGTCGAGAAGAAACCTAAACCGAATGGCGAACGACAATACAGAGTAGTGGTAGACTTTAAACGGTTAAATGCGGTAACTATTTCAGATGCTTATCCGATTCCAGACATCAACAACACCCTTTCTAGCCTGGGGGATAGTAAATATTTCACGACACTCGACTTAACCTCCGGATTTCATCAAATCCGAATGAGTAATAAGGATATAGAAAAAACAGCCTTTTCAACGAGCAATGGTAAATTTGAATTCGTAAGGCTACCGTTTGGTCTGAAAAATGCACCTGCGATTTTTCAACGAATGATGAATGACGTATTACATCCATTACTGGGAAGAGCCTGCTATGTTTATATTGATGATATAATCATATTTGGCAAAGACAGAAATGAGCACAACAATAATTTGAGACAAGTATTCTCTTTATTAAGCGAAGCTAATTTAAAGGTAAATCTTGAAAAGTCTAAATTCTTGAAAGAAAGCGTAGAATTTCTTGGGCATATCGTATCACAAGGTGGTATACAACCAGACCCAGCAAAGATCGCGGCGATACAGCAAATTCCTCCCCCTAGGAACTTAAAAGATTTGAAAAGCTTCCTAGGATTGGCATCTTACTATAGAAGATTCATTAAGGATTTTGCAGCACATCTAAAAAATTGAAACCTTTTCCTTTTCAGACTAATAGTACCCTGGACGAGGGCAACTGTGGATATTTACGAATACAACAACCCACTAGTTGAAATAAAACAAGGCATCGGAAAAATCAGCAACGGGAATTACAAAATAATACACACAATCAACCTACAAGAATATGAAAGAATTTTTACGGAAATCAAATCAACACTTCATTACGAAATAAGGACCACGGGAACATTAGGATTACAGATTGAGCATCAACTCACTAAGATAGGAAATTTGCTAGATCAACTTCACATTAGAAATTCAACAAAAAATAGGAGATCTATTAATTGGATTGGATCCGCCTGGAAGTGGATAGCAGGTAATCCCGATGCTACGGATTGGGACAATATTCTCAGTCAAACGGATAAAGTCATAAATAACAACAATAAACAATACACCATCAACGAATACATCATAAAGACAACCAATAATTTATTGGACAACTACAATAGAATAATTGCTGAAGTGGATACAAATGACATCATCGGACATGCACAAACGCTCTTTAATAGACTTGGATTGATAAAAGATGAAATAGCCGAATTCGTAATGGCAAGTCAGCTTGCGAAGAAAGGTATAGTCCATTCCCAGATATTAAATAAAGGGGACATTGCGAACATATTATCCCAAACCGAAACACTTCCATACAAGAATGAATTGCAGGCCCTCCAATACGCGGAACCTTCTATGGTTATTAAAGACTCTCTTCTTCTATATATCATCTCATTACCTCAAACAAAGGACACTCTGTTCAATAATGTCGTTCTTCGTTCAACAGTTAGAAATAACAAGAGGGTATATCTTAGTTTCACCAACCTACTCGTATCCCAGACGGAGAAATATGGAATCAAAGGAAACTGCATGGTAATTGAGGAAGTAGTAATATGTAAAGAGGACCAAGTAGAAATGCTTGCTTCGAGTCATTGTATTGTTAACATACTTAATGGAGGAAATGCAACTTGCGAATACCAAATAGAGAAACGACCGATAATCGAACTTATATCAGAGGGTACACTATTTTTGACCAATTACATTGGGAACCTTACATACGGTAATAACTCCCAAATTCTAAATGGCACCTTTGTGATAAATTTTCTTAATGAAACAGTCACTCTTGATAATGCCAGGTATTCAAATTGGCAAACAACTTCATTTCAAGTTCTTCCACCAGTATTACAGGGCAACCTGACGGAGAAGGAAATCAAATTGGATTTACAATACCTTCACCATCTTCATCTCAAGAACATTGAGCACTTAGATAGCCTTTCATATAAAGGACTAGTTTCCATAGGTTCCAATTACATTTTGCTTCTAATTGGTTTTTCAATAATCCTGACTATTCAAGTATATTCAAAATGTAAGAATCGCCAAAGATCGGTACAATTTCCACCTTCGGTAAATTTTCCTGAACTCAGAATGGATTACCCATGAAAATTTAGCTTTTACTTGATCAGTGGGTCACTGATACTTAAGAAGGGGGGAGTTAACACATCCAGCAAATACCACTAACAACATAAGAACTTTATACCTTCACAACAACAATAACACACCAGAGTAAATTATAATGCAACAAACCACACGTACTTAAAAAACTGCTAACACAAGAACCTTATTCTTTCACAACAACAATAACACACTAGAGTTCAACCAACTATTATATTCAATTAAATTTATATTATTAAAATAAATTGTACAATAAGCAAATACTAAATTAGGTTACCAACTACAACATTCGATTACCAAACAAATAATTAAAATTATATTAAAACAAATATTATTGTAAACTAAGCTTTTATTAAAATAAATTGTGCAATAGACAAATACTAAATTAGGTTAAAATAAGTTGTCAATTATAACGTAAGCAAAATGAGCTTATAAAAAGGAAAAGAATTAAATAAAGAATCAGTTGTTACTACATTCACCACAGCACCACGTCTTTTATTATAAACTTCGTAACTTATATATATATTTTTGTTTTCACCATCGATAATAGCATGTATTTTGAAGAAAATTTATAAATTTTTATTAATTTATATCAATTTTTATTTTTGATTATCTGTGCTGTATATCCTTTAGGAGATCTAAAATCAGTTCTCTATATTTTGATTTACATTCGTTGTTATGGTAATGCAGCAATACAGTTATGAAATGTATTTTAGAGTTTTTGTATGCAAAGTTGATGCATATGCCAAATGAAGCAAAACAATAATTAATTTTTTTTGTATATTTGTGTGAAAAATTTGCTGTTAAAATTACGGATATAGAGCTTAGTCTATGCTGGATATCTTAGATGTGATACACGATATCGAGAAACGGGCTTACAATATTTATAATCCATTCCTAACTCAATTTTTTCAGAATTAGGCATATTAAAAAAATCTTTCAAATAAGAATGTGGTTTGATTTACTGTTATAATTAGAGAATCTGCTAATTATATTTGAAATCGAATATTATTAGTTGCCCTCGAAAAATCGTTATTAACAACCATTTGGAAGGAAAAACGAAGCGTGAGATTGCAAATGTTGTCAAAAAGAAGTACAAAAATATCCTTTTTTTCTGCTCCAAACTGTGCCGCAGTTGACAAAATATATTTTTTTGAAAAGATGTTCATGCAGAAAGTGTAAGACGGGTGCTACGGAATAAAAATTTCAATGACCGAGTGGCTCGAGAGAAGCTGTACATTAGCAAGAAGAATAGAAAAGCACGTCTAGATTACGAACACAAGCACACGCAGGAACACACAGTAAACTTATCAGTTTTATCAGTGATGGTTTGAGGTTGTATGGTTGCTTAAAGTGGGGAAAATCTTATGCCCTCATTAACACATCACTTCACATTTTTTTAAAAAAATCGATTTTGTAAATCACTTGAATAAAGTAGGTGAATGCTCGCGTTGAAACAGCTGTTCGTTACATTATTTGAAATTTTATACATACAAATTAGAGTTTTATAAATCACTGCGCTGAAAAATGAATCACTTGAAATGTCAAAATCACTTAAATTGTTTGAGCGTTGGCTTGAAATTTTTTGAAACAATTAAAAAAAAAACATATAATTTGTAATTTGACATCAATATTGTACCGTAATTGACGTTTGGTAACAACAATACCCTGGTAGGATTCCTCATCATAATTATTTATTTTTGCACAATTCTTTATAATTTTATACACAAAATACAAAAAAATAAAATAAATTCAAACCATTAATATTTTTATTTATTTAATTTACAATCAGCTGTTATTGGTTTTGCCAATAGCAAAAAATTAAGGATAAATGTAACAAATCAAACATAAGTTCCATATATGCATAATTGCAGGTAACACTGAAATTATTTTAATTTGACATTTAAGGTGATAATGTAAAAGTCCAACGCAATGACGTAGTGATTTAAAAATTCGATTTTTTTAACACTTGTGTTGGCGTTAGAAAGCGAAGTGTTGGTGAGGCGTTGGACGCAGGGCATGTACAAAATTTGGGCATTTGTTTAAAATTTTTGTTGCATTTCTTAAAATTAATAATTTTGAAATCATAAACATTGGAAATATTTTATGTACACAAATTGGACAACCTGACAAAGAAAAATGCCAAAAAATATACAAAACAAAATAAAAAATTTTTAGGTTAACTAATGGTTAACTCAAAAACTTTTAGTATGAAACTCAAAGTTAATTTTTTTTTTGTAAGTGAGGAAAGGTCCCTTATTTTGCCAGAGGTCAAATTTATGTTTTTGATACCATTAATATTAATTTTATGAAACAAAATTTTGAAATGTTGTAGACAATTCTGGAATTGAGATTTTGGGAAACTTTTTCTTAAAACTTAAATTTTGTTTATTATTATTATTTTAATTTTTATTATTATTTTTATTTTTAATTTTTATTATTATTTTTATTTGTTTTTGTTTTATTTTTATTTTAATTTGTTTCCGTTTTATTTTTATTTAAAGGTTCTTGGAATGGAAATAACCGCCAGTTGTGAGGGTGGCAAAAAATGGTCTGGTCGTCCTCCAACACCAGTGTTATTATCCCACCATGAACATGTAAGTTTTTTTTTTTTGGAGGATTTTATGTTTTTTAATTCTTCCTTATCTGGGGGTCTTCATCCAGTGATTTGCTATACGCGAAATCTTAAACAGGTTCATAAAAAAATTAGTAACGCAGATGCACATTATTTTTTTTTTTTTTTTTGAGTTTAAAGCTTTAAAATTTTTACTTTTATATATCACCGATTTCGATGCAATTTGGATATGTGATAAAGACAATAAGTCTATTTTATCGCGGTTACCGTGTGGTTACGCAAGGGAACCCAAGTTACACGAAACATCAACAATTTCCACACATAAAAACGCTTTTTGGCAAAATTGAGTAGTCGTAGTAGCTAACATATTTTTTGTATCTTGGATTACTCCAGAATAGTTAATGAACTTTTAGATTAAGTTTTTTTTTGTTTCTTTCTTTTTTTTAGCATTTTTTTAAGTTTTTAGTACTTTTTCATACTTAAATTTTCCTATTACAGCCCAAATATGACGATGAAGATATGCCAGAACCACAAGAAATATATTTAGAAGGTTCTTTGGCTCATGACTCTCAAATTTTGGTATCCGATTCTGAAACTAAACAAGAAGAAGTATATGATGCTGAACTCAATGGATCTCTTGAAGAACCAGCTGTAAGTAATCTTAAAAATGATTTTAAAGAACAAAGAACATCTGTTTAAAAATTTTCTACAAAAACTACTCAGACTCTTATATAGATGTTTTAAACAGATAATTAAGTTTTTAGTTTTTAGTTTAGGGTTAGTGGATGAAGGATGATTTACACGTTCTCTACGCATGACTACAATTAAATTTTCGTTAACAATATTCACCCCAAAAAATCGGAATAAAAGTTATGAGTAGTAAAAGTGTAAATCCATTTTTGAAGTCTATACACACTTTGAACATCTCTGTCTATCTATATCTATTATTCTCCAGTATTTTCAAAAGAGAATTTACAAAAATTTGAGAATTCATATCCCCAATACTGTTTAGAAAATAGTAGATAGAGGTAGAAAAAGTGTTAATCAACCTTTAAACATTTTGTGGCTGTAGCGCATAGTCTGCATTGTAATTAAACTCAAACTTTATTCTATTTTTTATTATAATTTTTAGGTTATATTAAGTAGTAAAATGACTTTATCCCTGATTAATTTGGATAATATACCGGATAAAAATAAATCGAAACAACATGAAATAGAAAGTCCTTTAGCTGATGATATTGAAATAATCGGTCATGATGAACATTAAAATGAAAAGCTGCGGTATTTGAAAGCCGGAATAAATCGATTTATATGTGGAGTTTAAAACAAATCTAGAATTTAATAGAAAACAAAAGAAAAAGAGAAAAAATTATAAAATTTTATAAAACACTTTTCAATATTGACTGATTTGTTAAATTTTATGTTTAAATTTATTAATTATTTCAAACTACTTTACCATCCTACTTAAAACATATACAAGAAATCCAGTACTTCCGTTATAAGGAAACAATACCGTTGCCAATCCAAAATAACTTTTTTGTAGTCATTTTTTTTTTTAATTTAAATTAATTAATTTCTTAATCAAATATTAAGCATTTTATTATAGCTCGTAGTATTTTAATTTTTCTTCTTATCCACTATGTATGCTCAAAGTGTTGTTTATGCCAACTCAACATAATTTTTTTTTTATAAATTATTGAAATTGTATGCCAAATTTTATTTTTAGTATTTAAATAAATTTATTGCTTTAAAAGTATCTAGTCCTTTGTCCCTTTTTGCAAAACAAAAAAATTATTAAGAATTTAATTATTTTTATTTATATTAAAAAAAATAGCTTCAAACTTATTGTGTAATTATAACTATATACTTAATACTGGTGTTGTATCAATTTTTAAATAAAAAAATAAAATGAGATAAAATAAAATATACAAATACTTGTGTGTAGCAAAAAATTTATAAAATTTAAGAATTTAATAATTAAATACAAATTGGAAATAAAAAACGACTTTAACATAGTAAATAATTTTTCCTATAAAAATATTTCACTTAAACTTAATGGCTTAAAATCTTAATTTAAGCATAGTAAATTGTTGTTTTCCCGTAAAAAATTTCACTCGATATTTAATGGCCTCAAATCGTGATTTAAATTGTAAAAATTAATTGTGCATGTTCTGGAATTAGGTACGGTTTTAGTGTTTATGTTCAAAAAATACTGTAGGCGTCAGAAAAAAACTTTTGTTTTTGCAAAATACCCTTCAGTATAATGGGAACAATAACTTTCTGTATATTTTTTTTTTGAGCGAAAAATTAACTTTTCCCTTTTTTTACTACCTAAAATTAACTTAAATAGGCCTAACACATATTTGCATATTTGGAATTGTGAGAAAATTTCCTATAATTTGAGATGTCACACCATTTTGGGTGTGTTCCACTTTTTTGGACCTAGCGGGTCCCATGGCCCCGGCTCCCTTACCACCATATATAAAAAAAATTCTTAATTCCGGAGAGTCATATATACATATTTTATTTTTGAGAGTTCCCCAAAAAAGTAAACTTTTGCCAAAAAATTTACATATTTTAGATGTTTTATATTTTTTTTTAGTGTTAATAAATGCTAAAATGGTCTATGAGCCAAGTGTTTTTTCTTCTCACAACATATGTTTAATAACAAAAAAACCACATACTAATTGAATTCGCCTGCTATCTGGCGAATTCAATTAGTAAAAAAAACTTGTGAAATTGAATTCAAGAACATCAAAATATTTTAATTAGTTTTATTTTTTGGGTAATGGGACTCCAGAATATAGACAAATATTTTTATTTTATAATCTAAAATATCACTTTTTCACTAGTACAATAAAAGTCTTGCATATCCAATTTGCGTTAAAATAATTTTTTACGTGAAATTCATTAACGGTAAAAATCATACATATTTTTTGTATGCAGTATAACAGTTTTTTTTTAAATGAGATCTAAACAACGTACTATTATCCTTAAATACTATTACGGAAACTAGATAAAATCTCAATACCCTTAAATTACCGTTAAAGAAATAAACATCGTATCTTATCGTTGTGGTTGTCAACCATGATTATTTCCCAGAATATAGGCTATGCGGCAAGCTATTAACGTTTGTTTATATCACTGCCATACAAAATTTGGAATATAACTTGGTGTCTACACCTGCGATTGATATAATATTTTTCTGTTTGCAAACGTTATTTTCAATCGCAGAGAGAATTATATTTGCGTGTAGACTCTTAATTCATGTTGCTCTTAGTGTTATATTTATATTATAACAGAGTTATCATAATAAATATTATAACAACTATATCATAATATCAGCTGTTAAAATCACCCCAGATACACATACATAAATGCCACCAAGAGTGCAGCAGTTGTTTTTAATGACATTTTGTTTGTTTTACTATACCTTTTTTATTAAAAACACTTGGAGCACAATTTGACTGACATGAGTCAACGTTTATTTCAAGCCGCATAAACACAGCTATTGTGAGTCAATTTTAACGGATTTTTAATTTTGGTACAAACTGTTATACTGCATAAGTGTTAAATATTGTAACGCCCTGTAGACAGTTATGACATTTGCCAACATTTGTATTGCCCTGTTGATAATTGTTTTGAACAGCTGTTTAAATGTCAAATTTGAGATTTTGTTGAGTTGCTGTTTTGTACGAAATTACGTAAAATTTATCACAGGTTAGTGATTTTTTATTAAAATTGTTAATAAACCATTCAAAAATCGTGAAAATTTAAAGTGAAATCTCTGAAATATATAAACAGCTACTGCATTGCACAATATTAAGTTTAAAGAGTTCGCATTTAACAAATCAATAATTGCAAAAGACGGTGGGGTGTCTTCAAACCACTGGCCAATTGCTAAGGAGCGGTAGTGTGTTTTAATTGATTGTCAATTGTTTATTTCTAGTGAATATGGCTTTAGTTAAATCCAGGTACTATGATAAACCTGATGGTCAGGATTTTGGTGGCAAAATGATTGCTACAAATTCATATGCTGCTGCCGCCGGTTTAGCTTGGTCTACTATTGATGTTTTGATGGTGTCCCATCCCAAGGGTTATTTGCCCACAATTGCTCGTTTCGCCTATAATATTGGTCCCATGATGGGTATGGCAACTGCCTTTACATTAACTACATATGCTGCCACAAATATCAGAGGCAAAGATGATAGGTACAAAAGACGATTTACAAATTGTATTTTTTGGTAATTTATTAATTTAATTTGTTAAACAGATTAAATTATTTCCTTGGTGGTGTTGCCGCTGGTTGTGTCTTTGGTGCCTGGAGACGCAATCATGTTTCTGGTTGTCTTATGGGCTTGGCATTTGGTATGTGCAATATTGTATTGTAGAATTAAGCATTTCGTTTCACGATTTCTCTTCTTTCGATCCATAGGTATTGCTGGTGCCGTTAAGAAATCGTCCATAATAGAAGGATGGGAATTCTTTCCTCCTTTAAACACTCATGCTTTTATGGGTGCGACTGAAAAAGATTTCACTTTAATGGCGGAACGTCCCAGAAATTGGACAACAGGCAAAGAAGATTCTTAGATAAAAACTATCTTTGTTTATAGTACATAATCATATGTTTAATTTGGAAAATAATCGAAATAAAATCAGAAAGATAAGTTGAATATCAAATAAAACCAATATAAAAAGAAATTCAAAGAAAAATCTACTTAAAATGAAGCAGTTCGAAGAGAAGTGGTTCACAAAAATCGAGTTAAATCAAGATTTTAAACAAAGTAAGTTGAAAAAAAAAAAAACATTTATCCATTATCCATTATTCAAAAAATACAAGGAAAAGATTTTTTTTAACTAAGGGCCAATTACTGAATGTTCGGTTAAAATTTAACAAACAGCTAAATTTAAATTTTACATAGAAAACAACATAAGGACAACAAAAAAGCCTATAATCAATAACACAGTGATATGTCCTTAAAATTTAATCAACAATTAAATTTAACCAACAATTAAATTTAAATTTTATATGGTAAACAACAACGAATGTATCAGTTGAAAGTCCCAGTTGGTATCTTACTGAACATTGTGTTAATGAGGCTAAGTAGCTTATTGCCTTTAATAGTTTCTTTTCCGGGTTTTTAACAAAATCTTTCAAAAACAAAAAAAAAAAAAAAAAAAACAAATTAAAAATCTATTTTGAAAAAATCTTTTACAATTTTATTAAATTAGTTAAATCAAGAAATTATGAATAAAATCTCTGTTTTAGAGTTTTTTTATTTTATAAAACTCATAAAGATGACAGATAATCTTCACCACAATCTAGCAACGGTTTTTTTTTTTGTTTTCCAACAAAAGATTAACGTATTTTTCTCAGCTGTTGCTTTCTTCGTGTGTTAAATATTTTGAAAAAGCCATCATCACCACCGCAGTAACACAACTACTACAACATAAACAGCAGCTGTGGTTTAAAGTGTTTATAACCTTTTTCTAAAAAAACAAGACAAAAAGAAGTAAAATGAAAAAAAGAAAAAAAAATAGATGTTAAAGGTTTTCTGGTTTTGCATACTTATATGAGTATAAGTATACCTTTGATATTCACATACAACATGCAAATAAATGCTGTAGTTCAATGGCATTTCCTGTAAATATTTCATTTTAAAAAGAAAAGGAATACTCATTGTCGCTTTTTCAAATATCAAAAATTATATACAACAACTCACAAAAGACTTGTTTTGTGTAGAAAACATTTGCCATAAAAAATTATTTGTGATAAATAATTTTTTTTATTGCTTATATCAGTGATTCAAATGTTTGCTTATTTTTATATAAGTTTTAGTTTATTAATTGTAGATAACGATTATTTACAAATTGTTTAAAATTCACTTGTGTAAATTTTTTCAGTGATTCCATATTTGAGTTATTTTTCCTTTGCAGTTAAGTTCTCATAATCTTTACCGAGATTAAAATCCTTTTTTATCCGTTTATTACATGAATTTTAAAAAGTTTTTCGAAAATTTTGACTTCTACGATTTTATTGGCCAAAAACTAAGCATATACTTTTTTTCATAGTCAACAATAGTTTTTCGAGAAATTTTTAAATAGAAAAATCCATAATAAAAAAATTAATTTTTGCTTAAATTTACAAGTGATCCTAAATTTTTCCAATTTTTATCGTATTTATTACCCTTTATTCAAAACTTATTGAAAATTTGATTTTTATACCCTCCACCATATATGGTGAGGGTATATATCAGTTTGTCATTTTCTTTGTAACATGTCGAAATATAGGTTTAAGACCCCATAAAGTATATATATTCGTGATCCTTATGCAATTTTAAGTCGATTTAGCGATGTCCGTCTGTCTGTCTGTCCGTCTGTCTGTCTGTTGAAATGGCGATCACGACGCGAAGACGCAAGCGGGGGTGCCTATTTTTACCCAGATTATTGAACATCCTCCCGAGCAGTTTGGTATTTAAAATGAGCAAAATCGGTTAAGCGGTTCAAAAGTTATGAGTGAAAATGTGAAGGTACCTCTAAATTTTCCATACAAATTTGTACAATTTTTCTATATCTATTTTTTTTCTGTTTAGTAAGTAAAAATGTTATTAAGTCTTCTTATTGTTCGATTACATTTATTGTCTTACATACTATGAGAATAATAACATTCTTAGAGCTATATGTGTGTTACTCTGATAACTATGTTAACGTAAAAATCAACAATGTTAAAGTCGCTAACAGAGCAGACCTCTGTAAATAACATTGCTAAAACTAAATAAATAACATTACTAAACTAAATAACAAAAGTTCGTTACATAAATTGACAAAACATATTCATATTACAGTTCATGCAAAATTTAGTATATACGTATATCATCTCCAGCCCCTATGGTGGAGGGTATTCAAAGATTCGGCACAGCCGAATTTAGCCCTTTTTTACTTGTTTTAAAAATAAATTGAAAACCAAAATTTGAATATTTTTTTTTGTACCAAAACCAGATGTGTGGTTCTAGCAATAAACGCTGAAATTATTTAGTGATCCCAAATTTTTTTATTTTATATTTATTACTTTTTTATCTAAAACTTTTTGCAGAATTTGATTTTAATAAAAAAAATTACTAATAATAAATTGGAAATTTTACCAAAATCAATTCTGTGGTTTTCAGTGGAGCGAAAAGAACGTTCTACATATTTAAAAACACAGGCGTGGTATACATTTTCATTTTTTTTAACTTTCATGAAGATATATGTAAGTAAGAAGAACTTTATTTAAAAATTTGAGGCTGAAATCTCAAAAAGACAATATCCTAGGTAAGGGTGCAAAAAGATGTTGTTGCGGAGACTTAAAGCGGACTGCCTCAATGCTTTTCAACCCGTACTCTTTATATTTGGGTAGCGATTTCTACGAATAGGGTTTCTTATGGGTTTTTTCACAATCCGTCTGTGCTTCTCTTAGGTACTCACCCTGCACCTTTTATTTTTGGTCGCGTTCCTAATTTCCTGTGATTCTTTGAAAATTTTTAAAATTTTTTTTTAATGGATATTTTTAAAAATAAAATCGTAAATATTCTCATTGAATTTTTTAGAAATTCTAAAAACACCGTTGCCTGATGATTACCTTAAAAGGCTAAGTGGGTTTCAAATGAAATATTTTATTCAAACAATTTATCATATCAAAAATACATATTTAACAAGTACTTGGTAAATTTTTTTTTAAAATTTTTAAAATGCAGCCTTTGGGATCTCAAAAAAAGTTCGCTCGGGTAGTGAGGATAACTCATAACTGGTTCATCAGAAATTAAAACGACAAAGTTTTTTCTACTAGTAGATATATAAAGCTCGTGCTTGAACAAAGAAAAAGCAAAAAAATTAAATTAGAATTTTTGGCGGAAATTTGAAGAAAAAGTCCCATTTTTTGATAAAATTTTCACCGCCTATTGCCTCATAAAATAAACTGTGATAAAAAATAAATAAAAAAAAAACTATTTAAGCACTAGATAATGTTTTTGTGAAGAACACTCAGAAAAAAAAGTTAGTAGAAAAATTTGTAAACGGTTTTCAATCCCACTACTATTTTTGTACTGATTTTTAGTAAAACAATTATTATTTAGTAAATTGTTTTGCTACTTACATTTTACAAATTACAGAACTTTTACAGAATATTAACAAATTGTTGTTGCTGTAATCAAAAATCATTTTACAAATTGCTAAAATTAGCAAACAAATTTACTAATCCTAATCCACTTAAAATAGCCCTTAATACAATTAAAATTTGACCTTAAAATCCAAAAAAATAATAATAAAAATATTTTTGAAAACAAAAATGATAAATTCGTTTATTTTAATTATTTTTTAGGGCTTTTTAATTTAGTTGGATAGCAAAAATATAAATTTCTTTATTCGAATTCGTAAGGCAATTAATTTTAAAAGAAATAAGCAGCTTTAAAGTGTAACAAGTGTATCTAAATATAATTGAGTTAATTTATGCATTTTAATAATTTATTTTTTTGAAAGTTAAAATTTTTTACAGCAATTTACTAAAATTTAGTAGCGCTTACTAATTTTTTGTACTAATCTGATTGTAATAATATTAATAATAATTAGTACATTTTTTTTTGCTGATTTTAGCAATCAGATTTTAAATCCCACTTTACAAAAAGTTAACTAAAATTTAGTAGCGGCTACTAATTGTTTCTACTAATTTCATTGTACTACATGTCAGCAGACATGTGTTGCTAAGATAAGCAAAAAAAAACCGCTGGGCTCAAATTAGCAAAATTTCTCGTAATAACAGGAACATTTTCAGTTGCATTACAGACTTTTTTCGGTGAGTGAAGTATGCAAAATTTTAACAATATCGTTTCGCTTTTGCATGTGACGAATACGTACTTTCAAACCCATGTAACCCTTTAAACAAGCATGAATTTTAGAAAGACACAACCTAACAACAAATTAATTTTCACAATTTGTTAAATAAATTATTCAGTTTAATTTCTTCGACCTCTTCAATATAAATTCCAGGTAATAATTAGTCAAGCTCAAGGTCTATTTTATACAAAATCTTTTATTTTTTATCCAATATTTCGCTATCTCAATGAATAGCTTCTTCAGGGATTTTGTATAAAATAGACCTTGAGCTTGACTAATTATTACCTGGAATTTGTTAAAGAAGTTTTTAGATTTAATCATCATTCTAAGAATTTTTCTATAATATCTCATAATTTGAAGTTTTCGCAAAATTTGTGATGTTTAACAAATTAAATCATATACAGTAATATTATGTGTAAAGTTAATTTTGCAAAACAAATCAAGTTTGTTTTCCCTGCTTAGCTGAAAGGTTTTTTCTTTTTGCAAGCGGGAATTTTTTGGGGATATTTTTTTATTTGCTTGGACACAGCGAAAAGTGTATGGCACGCCTGTAAATGTGTATTGACTGGCCAATAAATCTAAATTTTTTGTTATAAAGGCTTAAACATAATTGGCTTAAGCTTTGTTTTGGTATAAAATGAAATTTTAGAAATACAAAATTTTTTTATTTCAAAATATTTTCAATTTTCCTTTCATTAGCTTAAGTCACTTATACTGAATTTACACTAATAAAAGTTAAAATCGAGTTAAATCCGGTTTAAAATTACCTCCGTTTACAATAAAAAATTTGACAGCTAAACTAGATTTCGAAAAAATTTACTTAATATTATTAATATTAGTACAAAATTTCATATTTATTTTTTTTCGAGCATCAAAATTTTTTTATTTTAATTATTTTTTTTTTTAAATATTTAAGACAAAATTAAAAAAATCAAAGGCTTAAAAATTGTAAAAACATTTTTTTATTAATTTAGTAATTGTTTTTTAAGGTCAAATTTTAATTGTTTTTTATTCTATGTAACATTTTAATGCAAATTAAGTTTGTAGGTGTAAGTTTTAATTAGAAATAATAGTTCCTTTAATATCCACTTTTTTTAAATTAGTAATTTTTTTTTGCTAATTTTAGCAAATCGGTTTTCAAAAATGTGTAAAATGATTTCTGAAATTAGCAACAAAAATTTGTAAATATTCTGTAATTTGTAAAATGTAAATAGCAAAAAGATTTGCTAAATAATGATTCTTTTAATAAAAATCAGTACAAAAATAGTAAAGTGGGATTGAAAACCGTTTACAAATTTTTCTACTAACTTTTTTTTCTGAGTGTAGATTTTAAAAGTATTTTTAACAAGGGATGACTATTTGGAAGCAAGATTTTTCACTTTGTTTATGGTAGGTCTTCCCCGCAGGCACTAATCCAAAGATTTTCTTCGCCGCAGACAAAAATAAAAAACTGTGTGCTGCTGTTAACTTTACAATTAACTACGCAATTTTATTAAATCTGCAACTCATATGTAACATTTTCTTAAATAATTAAAAATTTTTATTTGTTTACATTTTTTTTTGCACAAGGTGATGCCAGATTTTCACAAAATTTTCATACATGCTATTGCTGAATGCTGTGCAAACAAAATTATGAAACTGGATTTCTTTGTATGGGAAATCTGGTTTTAAATGCAGTTACGATTTTCGCCAAAATTCGTTTAAACGAGCAAAAAATTATATACATATTTTTCAGTGCCTCTGTTAAAAATTTCAGAAATATTCTATATGAAAAATGTAATTTTTATATGATAAAAATGACTCAGAAACATGTAAAGAAAAAACTTTATTTTATCAACAGATTTTTTTGTCATTTAACAAAAAAAAAAAATTGCTCAAAAGTTTGAAAAATGGTGGCACAAAGTGAAACTTTACATATAGTAAGCAGACCTTTTCAAAGTAAACAAAATAAAACTGAAAACTACTTACAATGCAATATATTTTTTTTTAACACAAAATTTGTTGTGCAAAAGTAAAGCGAGCATAAAAACTTAAATAAAAAACAACAACAAAATAAGTTAACTTTAAGACCCACCATCGACCAGCTCACATAAAACATATGTTCCAAATCTTCTAAAACTGCTGTGGTTATAAATTTGATGAAAAGGCTATTTCTTCGTTTTTTCACCAGACGTCCAAAGAGGTGAATAAAGCCTGTATATCTAGACTTAACGTGACGAATCAGCTGATTCAACCGATCTTACGAGTAGGAACGGGCGAACGGATTTGATATTGAAAATACATACTAATAAAAAGGAAAGCATTTAAAAAAGCTGGGAAAATGTTCCACTCCTGTGGTGAATTACATTTTTGTTTAAAAGTTAAAATTTTGATTTTAAAAATAAAAATATTTAAGTCACCATCTCTTTGTATATACATACGCATAGTCTTAACTATTTTGGTACAGATTTTTTATATATGTATATAAAAAAAACTGAAGGTGACTGAAAGTTTCTATGTATCAGTTTTATAAAGAAAAATTTCTACCGCTAAATGTATGTTTGTTTTATTTTTTAAGTTGTAAGTCTATAATTTTTTTTTTATTTTGGCCCAGTTGTGGTGGTCATTTCAACTGTGAAGACAATTATTTTAAGGTATTATTTATATAATTTTTGTGTTTTTTTATTGTTTTCTTGGCTTTGTCGTTTAACACTCTTTTGTTAAGTTTATGGTGGTTTAAGCTGTTGTTTTTAAACCAAAATTCTTTGTGTTAAAATGACTCATTTTTAATGGAATGCCGGTAAGAAAATGATTAATGCACGAATAGCATAAAAGAAAAATATGTATTTTACAAGGAATGTAAAAGATGAAATAAGACAAATTTACTTTGAAAACATAAAATGGCTATTGCAAAGAACTTTGATGTAGTCATATTAATTTTATATGTTAAATAAATGAATATGAAATTTTCAGTGAGAGTTTTGGCAAAACATTACAAATTTTTGATGCAGAAAATTTTTTGGAATAAAATATAAAATATTGATTGTAATACTGAATTAACACCATACTCGAAATCTCGCTTAAACACCGGATTTTGGCGAAAATCTGGTGCCAAGATACTATAAGACGCGCGACAATAATCGTTCACTATCGAAGTCAAAATTCTATCGGCTTTGTTGAACAGTTGAACTGTAAGATTGAAAATTACTGTCTTTTACCAAATTTGTAACAACAGTTTAAAATTTTTATGTAATGTCCGTGACTTTTTGGATGAAACACAGTTTTTTTTTTTTTTGCAAAAAAAAAATATTTTTCAACATAATCTCCTTTTAGCTCAATACACTTAGTCCAACGTTTCTCCAATTTTTGTATCCCTTCCAAAAAATAGGATTTTTCGAGGTTCATAAAATAGGCATTTGTTTGATCAATAATTTCATCTTTGGAGCTAAACCTATTTCCACCGAGCCATTTCTTTAGGTTTGGAAATAGGAAATAGTCACTGGGGGCTAAATCCGGAGAATAAGGCGAATGAGGGGGTAATTGGTAGTCTACTTCATGGATTTTTGCCATGGAAACTAAGCTGTCACACGATTCCGTTGGTGGTCGATTGTGAGCAAACGCGGCAGCCATCTTGCGGAAAGCTTTCTCATACCCAAGAGATCCTAAAAAATTTAAACCACTGAGCCATGTGAGATGCCTATGTCTTCCACAATCTATCGCACATTCAATCTCCGATCGGTCAACACCATATCGTGAATTTTTTCAATTGTTTTGGGTGTAGATACCTCAACTGGTCGTTCAGCATCTTCCGTGCTTGAAAGGCCACAACGAAAGTCAGTAAACCACTTTTTTTACCATTGAAATAGATGGTGCAGAGTCCCCATAGTATTTATTAAGCTTTTCCTTGGTTTGATTGATGGTTTTTTTTTCGCAAAAAATAATGTTTAATAAGCAATCGAAATTCAATTTTCTCCATTTTTAAAAAAATCCACGAGGTTGTATGTTTTGAACAGCTGTTAAACGCAAAGTAAATGGCGGAACTTGCTCAAAATTTGATAGTAGTCTATTAACAGGTGGTACTTGATGGGAGCAGTGTTGAATTTCATATAACTACGAGGGAACTACGAAAAGTCACGGACTTATTGATCCACCCTCGTATGGCAGATATTTAACTTCGACAGCGGACGATAAACGATAATCGTCTTATAGAATCTGGGCACAGATTTCCCATATAGAGGAATTCAATTTCATATCCAGATTTTTACGAAAATCCAGTTTTTTAATTGTGTTTACACAGCACTCAGCAATAGTATGTATGAAAATATTGTGTACATCTGGCATTACCTTGTGCAAAAAAATGCCAACAAATAATAAATATTATTAGCTGTATTTATAAAAATTTAAACAGCCCTTCAAATCATTGTTAAGCAAAATTTGATAAAATTGTACACTTAAAAAAGTTTGTAAGTTAAAATAACTGAAAATATCATTTTAATCATTTATTTTTAAATGGAACGGAAAACTTTTTTATGAAACTACAAACAGTTAACTACATAATATTCTGAGTGTATTCATAAACGAATATTATCTTAAAATACATAATTCAAATCTTGTGTAAATAGACAAATTTTAAAATTGTTTCGATCCTAGTTTAAACATATTTTAAAGTGACTTTTTTTGCTTTGTGTTTATTTTAATTTTAAAAATTTTTGCGAAAAATTGTCATTCAATCAAAATAAGTACGTGGATTTTTTAATAAATAATGGGCACGCTATATTTGATCAAAACATTTGGCAAGAACCATTTTTATTTAAAAAATTTTATGTTTTTAAGTGTATTTTGCTTAAGATAGAAATTATTGCCCAAATTTCTAACGACCGTCAGACGAAAATTTACAAAAATAAAAGGAGCGACCCGTCCAGGCCTCGTTTTTCTCTATATTAATTTTAAAAAATTTAATGTTTTCAATTCAAAGTAATGTTAATTGTACAAACTAAACTAGTGATGTGCAAACAATCAAAACAAATAAAAATACATTGATTATTTGAATACTTTTTTTATCTGCAATAAAATGTTCAACTTAATTACACTTTTACCGAGCATTTTGTTTTGACTCTTTTTCTTTTTTTTTTTCATTAATACACAAATTATCATACATTTTATAAAAATAATATTTTTCTTAAACATGACAAAAAAAATATGGAAACGAGTACCGTATGAATTAATAACCATTGTTTTGCGTCATTAAGAATCAAGTGACAAATAAAAAATATATTGTTGCCATTCTAGAGCTTAAAACACGTTAAATCGTGTATTACTTAAAATACTGATTATTAAATTTTTTAACAACTTTGTATTTGAAACCTGAATTAAGATTTTTTTTTGTATGAATACGGTTATAATTATTTAAGTAAACTTAACAATATGAGTTGTGGATCCAATAAAATTGCGTTGTGAATTGAAAGTACAGTTAAAAGCAGCACTCACTATTTGTTGCCTTCAGCGAAGAAAATCTTTGCAAAAACAACATTTCCGGCATGACAAAAAAAAAAAAAAATTAAAGTCTGGCTTCCAAATAATTATTCCTTTTTTAAAATATTTTCATAAACAATATTAACATTGTTTCTTTCATCGTGGTCCAAAACATTGCACTTCGCCATTAAATTAATGGCTGTCTATAAATATATTAAAAATTATTTTATGTATTTATTTGTTTTTACAAAAATGATTTAAAAAGAATAGAGGTTTTGTAAAACTGGTGTGCTGATTTGAATATTTCTCATCCAAAAAAATTTCCTACATTTCCTTTATGTTGGAAGTTTTTTTTGGATGATAAAAATTTGTTGTGTAGTATTTCCTTTTTAGTGAAATTAGTAGATCATATCAAGAATTTTAAGAATTTGTAAAAACATTTTTTTTATTTATTTTTTTTCAACAAATGAAAGAGGTTAAAATTTTGAAAATTGAAAGAAAGACACTAAAATTTTTGTACATTTGCTTGATAGTAATTGCTGTAAGCAATACAAAATTTTTACATTGGTCAAATCTAAATTTAAACCTTAATTGTGTATACCACCACTAGAGGGCGCAATAAGAATTCAAAAATAAAAAATAATACATCTTTCTACCAAATTTTGTCTAAAAAATCCGTCAAGTTTTATGAATGGTATAAAACAGGTTAATTAAAAATGCATTAACAATTGCAAATATTTTTTGCTGTGTACACATGAAGAAACATCAATGTTTGTATGTTACTATGTATTTTCCAAATAAAAAAAAAACTTAAAAAAAATAACAATAAAGTTAATAATACAAACAGAATTTTGTAAATTTTCTCTATAATATCGTATACATGTATGTATGTTTAAACTATAATTTACCATAATTCAAATATAATTTTAATTTAATTTTTTTAAGTAGGAAAATGTATTTTATTTAGTCTGTTTCAAGATCATAAATATATTTTTTTTAAATGTAAAAAATTTTTCTTTTATTTTATTTATCTTAATAAAGTGAAATTTCATAATTTCATTTAAACAAAACGCACCTTAATAATTACGGAAGTTGTAACAATATGCAAGAATCCACCACTTCAGTAGTTATAGCAAATAGCAATGAATTTATTTGTAGTTAACATACTTTATTTTTTTATCATAAAAGTTTCTTATATATGTATATTATGATCTTTGAATTAATCTTAAGCACAGCTGGAATTTTAAAAGTTAAGTTTAGAGTGTACACACTCATAGCTACATTCATACTCCTTTAACATATTCGTACTTAATTCCATCGAACAGTGGCTTAAACCAAACAAATGTGGTAATAAATCCCTAAAAAAAATGAACTAGAATTTAGAAAAATTAATTTATTTGGAGGAAAAATTGAAATGAAAACGGCGCCAGACACTTTTTACCAAAATTTAATAAAATTTTCCTTGAAATTAAGAAACAAATTTTACTCAAAATTTGGTCAAAATTTATAAATTAAAGAAAAATTTTACTATTGACAACTAAATTTTTATTAAAAAACATAGTAAAATTTCCTCCTAATTAGTTCATTTATTATCTTAAATTTTACTGCTAGTTAGGAAATGTTTTCTTGATTTTAAGAAAAATTTTTATTTTATTTAAGTTCAGTAAATAACTTTTTTACTAAAAATTAGGACTTAACTCCCTAAAAATAAGAAAATATTTTCCAACATCAAGTTAAATAGCACTTATTTTAAGTAAAAATTTTTCTTAAATTTGATAAAAAAAATTTGTAATAAATATAAAACTGTTTTTATGATAAAGGTAATATATTTAACCATATATTTTAAAGTACTTTACACTCATTGTGTAAGTATTTTCCCACTTTCGGAGGATTCTGCTTTGTGAGCACACTGCTTTTAACAAGCTTTTTTCTATACAATTTTGTCTTAAAACTAAATTAAATTATACTAAATTCATGTATTTAAAATATTAATTAAATTCATTAGCAAAAAGGTAAACAAATTAAAAAAATGTACTGCAGGATATTCTGAAACGTAATAAATTGTCACAAAGTCAAATCCTTTTCGTAGTTAATTAACGGTTCTCCTCGAGAGAACTACAAAAAGGGAAGCCCTAAGTGACACACGGCATCTATGGCTAAGGAACACGGGGTGTGCTTTGTCTTCTTAAATTAACTAATTGAAGGAAATTGTTACAAAAATACAAAATATCACAGTTACATTTCTTGTTATTATTGGAAAATGGAAAAAGGTCATACGTTTATTTTATGGCATTTTAGCTTAAACTTTGACATACACAAATTTTAACTTTTCTTATTATTACTAAGTGAAAAAATAAATTGTTTTAGTATATTCGATAAATATTGTAGGAAAGACATTATGCCGTAATGTATAAAATGTGATTGCGATATTTTGTATTGTGGTCAGCAAACAAAATGATTACATAAAAGCGCAAATTCGATATTTTTTACCTTTTTAAATTTAATATTTAAGACTGTTAATATTAGTGATGAGGACGTTAACTATTTTAGACTCACGCTCTTGCACGATCACGAAGCAAAAATTCACTATATTTTTTTTAAGGATACTTTATTTTATATATATATATCATATATATATCATATAAGTTTTTATTGTTGAAAAAAATTATATAATTTCCCTGAAGAAGTCACCCAATGTGGTGACGAAATATTGGAGGAAAAGAAATAATAAATAATCATTATTATTATTTTTTATAAAAGGATCTTGAACTCGATTTTAAGTAATAATATATTATAATATTGAAGATCGAATAAAGGAGGATAAATATATGATACTTTTCTTAAAAATTTATAAAATTTTATTTAATATAATTGTTTTTTTTTCCCTAATATCAAGAAATATTACTTGGGAAAGATATTAACTATTTCTGAGTATATAAACTATTTCGTTTTTACTCAAACTTAGGAATTTTTTTTAATTTTTAGGAAAATTTTTCTAAGTTTTAATAAAATTTGACTTAAATTGAGGAACATTTTTAAAGGAAATTTTGACTTAATTTTTAGTTCATGTTTTTTTTTTGAGTGAATATGCCACTTTCAAACTACTGGCATAAATTGGGATAATTTGTATGGAATTGTTACAGTGGAGGATTAAGTCTTTTAGAAAATTAATATACTTGCCACCCTATTTTATTGCAGGTCAACATAAACTACCTCGCGGGTAAAAATTTTTTCGAAGCTTATAACTTATTTTATTATCAGCCGATTTTTATGATTTTAAAATTTTGTAAATCTGTTTAATGATATAAATAAGATTATAGTAACATCACAGCCAGAAGTTTGAAAACGTACAAAAAAATAGGTTTAGCAAATCCATATTTTTCTCCTAAAACGCAATCCTGTAAGGACCCTGTGTCTCTAGAATAAGCCAATCGGACAGAAGCCATTCCTGGTACCGGTTCTTTTATATAAAAGGGACCGGTCACAGGACCAACACAAAATAACCGCTTTAAAGACTAAAGCTAGATACCCAGTCACAGAAATGCCGCAAAGGACACGCTTGTCTTAATAATAGATTTTCACTCAATTAATTTAAAAAAAATTAGGATTCGAAAAAATCGACCACACAAAAAATCAAAGAAAACTCTGTTACTACAAAAAATTACTTTGTTACAATTTAGTGATGTGGCCACTGAAAACCTGTCACGGGATAGGTCCTTTCAAGTTAGTTTGCTCATCATTCCCCGTTGGGTTTAGTTACCCTGCGAAAAAAAATATAATTTGAATTTAAAATTCAGTAACCACAATAAAAAATCAATTAAAATTAAGACAATTACATTAAAAATTAGAAAATATAAATTTTAATTAAAATATCAATCTAAATTAAGAATTTCCAATTTTTATAAATAAAGACGCTTATTAATAAAAAATTAATAGCGAAGTAATTTAAAAATTTAAACCAAAAAAAAGTGCAAAATTTAAAGAGCGCTGAAACGAAAAGTAAAATTAAATAAATAAAACGGGGGGAAAATATATTAATAGTGAAATTAAAAACTATTTTTTTTTAAAACTGAAAGTTAGAATAAAACAAAAGCATTAAAATTACTTCCAAAATGTCTTAATATGTTAATCTATAGTTAAAATATATCCAAACAAAAACTTTTACATGACGTAAAATAAGTTGATCTACAAGTAATTTTTATTTATTTTTATTGTTTAAAATTATTTTTATTACTATTTAAAATTATGTCATCTTAAAGTGTACAATTGAAAGGATCAATAGAATTCCAAAATTTGAATTTTGGTAAATTTTTATTGCGGAAAGATGAGAAAAATTAAAATTTTTTCAAGAATATTTGTACCACTAAATTATCTGTATCTGTTCTGTTTTCACCAGGGAAGGCTCACATGGTAGGCACTTTCGGATCGATCCTTTTTCACCAGTCACGGAGTAGGTAAATTTCAGACTGGTCCTATTTTCACCGGTCACGGGATAGGTCATTGTTGTCAGAGCTCTCCTGTTTACATCCGCCACATGACCGAATTTCAACGGAGTCCTCTTCCTTTTTTGCCAAAAAAACTAAAATTATTGAAATTGAGTAATAACTAAAGAATTTAAAAGCAAAAAAAAACATTTTTTATATCCTCGAGCTACTCCGGTTGGGCACGCTGGTAATTAAGCAGTTTGCCCAGAAAAAAATAACGTATATGAATATTTATGTATTTATATATTCCTTACTCCTTCTTTGCAATGGTCAATACAGTTTATCCCAATTGGTCCAGTAGTTTAGAAGTCACATATTTATTAAAACTCTTTTTTTTTTTGTTTTGAACCCACTGTGCATAGTATGATATGCTCTACTCACCTTGATCTTTAATAAGCCAAGCAACTACATTAAAATCTTGTGTTGTTTTTGTATGGCTTATGATCAGTTTTTGTCTTCTTAAAGATTTTTTTTGTTTCATTGATCGTATTTTATTGGTACGCTATAAAAAACTTTAGAATACTCGTGATTTGAACTGATTTGCTGTAAAAAAATCTATTTACAAATCGTTTTGTGTTCACACCAGAGAACTGCAAAATCAACTTTTTTCTTGATTTAATCATACACAAAAATTCTTGTTCACTTTTAATAATTCAACAAAATTCACTGTAGAATAAAATCAGCATCATGTTACTGAACGCGTAATTGGAATCAGTGTGAATCATCTGTCGTTTATGTTTTATGCAAATGTAATCACTTAACAAAAAGTCAGGGTTGAATATATCAGAAAAAACAACAAACAACGCGTATGAGTTTATTCATAATTAAAACAAAATAGAAACACATTTTATAAGGGGGTGGTTTTGTAGAAAAACATTATATGTATATTAGGGTGGGTCTAAAATCCGCTTTTTTAGAATTTTTATTAGTAATAAAAATATTCTTATTTGTGAAATATAAATATTTTTTTGGGATCAGGCTTGCCTAATCCGGAAAAATTTAAATATTGTCTAATTTTTTTTTGATCTATTTTGATTGGAAAATTAGGCAATATTTAACTTTAGGCAAATATTAACTTTACACGTTGTTTGTTGTTTTTTCTGATTTATTCTACATCAAAATAAGTATTGTTGGCTCGAATGAACAGAATAAAACAATGGTTTAACAACGACCGATGTTTATAAACCAGTGACAAAACAATTTGCACATCGTTTGATTGATTTAAAATCATCAACAAATATGTGTGTTGGAGTATATTCAGCGTTTGAACGCAAACACAATTTATTCTTGTGTTGATTGCGTATGAACGTTTTGCAATCAGCAAATGCAGTTCTCTGGTTCACACCATTAAATTCTGTCAAAATTTCTAATAAGTTTTCTTTTTTTGTATGAAACAAAATACGAGTACTTTTTTCTGCAGCAGGCTATCTGACTCCTTTTTTTGACAGATTCTATTTATGATTGTGGTGGAAAATTCGATGTTGCAAAAAATTGGTAATTTTTTTCGTTTTTTAATTATTTTGACATTAATAAAAAGTGGAAAAAATGGAAAGAGATTTTAAAGGATCATAGTTTTTGTTTTATTTTATTATTTTTGTTGTTGTTAAAAACATAACAAATTATTGAAGTTTTATATGAAGTATACAACCAAGGACAAACAATTTCACTATAATATTTAATTTATTCGAACACTTTTTTTCTCTTTCCGATATTTACCTTTTTTAGGAGTAGGGTAGAGCGGGGCACATCGGACCTTTTTTGTTTGAAGTGCATTTGGAAAAATTATTTTCAACCTCTAGATCTAAATATCTCAGCTTTCAATTAAATGCTTCAGATTTCAATAATTCCAATGTTTTATAATAATTTTATAATATTAATATTTATAATTTTATAATGTTTATAATGTACGGAGGGAGCTCCTTCGGTAATATGATGAACGAAAAACATCTTATAAAATAAGCGTTTTTCTAAGATATTTCGAAATAAATACATCATAATTATGAGTCTTTATTAGTTTAAGAAATATGGCGGAGGTAATTTTTCTACAATAGTTTGATTTGGTGATTCCTTTGCACAAATTGTTCTGCAGAAAAGTGTCGATTATTAGGAGGTTTTTATTTTTTTTTGGGAAAGTACTACCAATTGTGATCGACATGGACATGGACTAAAAATTAATCCAAAACTTCCTTCAAAATAGCTTAAAAATTATCCTCAATATAAGTCAAATTTTATTAAAACTTCGAAAAATTTACTTAAATATAATAAAAATTCCTAAGTTTGAGTAAAAACGAAATAGTTCACATCATTCCTATGTAATATTTCTTGAATTTAGGGGAAAAAACAAGTATGTATGTTAAATAAAAAATGTATTAATTTTAAAGAAATACATCTTAGTTTCAAGAAATTTGCATACTAAAATATAATAAAACTAAGTTTAGTTAAAAAAAAATTAGAACATAATTTACTCACATTTAGTTCAAAAAATGTGTAACTTAAAATGACAAAGGACTTAAACTTAATGTATCATAATTTTTTTTTTTGCGAGTAGTAAAATTAACTAAATTTTAGAAAGCCATTTCTAAATTCAGTTTTTAAGTCTACTACTAGGAATTGTTTTCTAAAAATTTGTTCAGGCAATTAAATACAGAGTAATAAATTTTTTCTTATGTAATAATAAAAATTTATTTGGCTTTTTCTAGGGAAAATTTTCATGAAACTTAGCTCAGAGAAATTTTAATAAAATATTCTTTTTTTTCATGTAAAAGTTTTTTAATTTTTTGTAAATAATAAACTTAGTTATAGGTTTTTTTCTTAAAAATTTTTCCAGATTTTTCTTCAATCGAGGAAAAATTTAGTTTTTGTGGGAAAACGTTTAACTTATTTTCAATATTGTTAAAAAAAAACAAATTAAAAACAAACTACTTAATTTTCTTTATTTTAAAGAAAAAATATTAATTCAGGAAACAAATTAAAGTATACATAAAAAAAATTTATCGCGCATGATTGTAATTTTTGGTTCGTAATCGTGCGTGAGTCAAAAATCGCTCACGGGCCTATCTCTAAACTTAGCATTCTTAAGTAATAAACTTAAAGTAGCTTAAAATATATTTTAAAATTTTGTTAGCAAAAGGTAAAAATTTCGAATTTGCGCGTAATAATTTTGTTTGCTGACTAAAATAGAAAATATCGCAAGCACATTTTATACATAACGCAATAGCTTTCCTATAATTGACGTTGCGCCTATTAAACTTCATATTTATGGAAGGCATTAAAACTAGTTTTTTAAACTTAATAATACAAAAATTTAAAATTTGTATATGTCAATTAAAGTTTCAGCTAAAAAGTTAATAAATAAACTTATGACATTTTTCCAATAATAACAAGAAATATAACTGTGATATTTTGTATTTTTGCCACAATTTCCTTATATCAATTAATTTAAGAAGACAAAGGACCCCCAGTGTACCTTAGCCACAGATGCCGTGTGTCACTTAGGGCATCCCTTTTTGTAGTTCTCTCAAGGAGAACCCTTAATAAACTACGAAAACTATCTGTCTTTGTCACAATTTATTACGTTTGAGGTGATCCTGCAGTACAATTTTTTAATTTGCTTGCACTTTCACCTAAAACCTTTACCATATAATTATGAATTTCTTGCCCCCATAAAACTTTCTTTTTAAATATTTAATGTCACCACGAATTTCTAATTTTTCCATAAAAAACATTGAATCATTTTTTTTTCAAACAGCTGTTTCTATACAAATGTGCTGCCAGATCGACATGTGTTCATATGACAGATGGAGGTTTCCAATACACTTAACTTTTTGCTGTTTATTCCACCATCTCTGTGTCAGCCTTAAGAATATTTCGAACCGCCCTCGTATACCGAATGTATTAAAACCAAAATATGTGTGTTTGGAAGCTTATACTTTTCTCTTAATAATTCGCTTTTAATTTAAAAAAAAAATTATAGTTTTTTCTGCTTACATTCCTGGCTGGGATTTGTTTACCACTTCAAGGACTTACTCGGTTAAAATGACAATTTAATTTTAAAATAAGTTTTACTTGAATTATAAATATTGTATATCATGAAATATATGTTATGGCTTGTAGGGTATTCTATAAATATTTTTTACCGGCTATAAAGTTTTATTGTTTTCTTCAACATTTTGTATGCACATTGAATAAACTTTAATACTTAAAGCAACAGCTGCTAACTTATGTTTTTTTTTTTATAATTTGCAACTTATTTAATCTTAGTCATTTCTACACTATATGTTACGTTTCATATAAGTAGGTTCATTCACATGCTTAAAATTCAAACAAAATTGAAAATATTTTAAAGGGTAATTTTTGCATTATTGCAGCATATTTTTGTGAACATTTTTGCAAATTTGATAACAAAAATTGATAAAGTTTCCATAAATATAATGACGATTTTTCTTTGAGTGTACAATGATTAAAAAGGTTACCAAAATTATTTAAAAAGGGCTCTGTAGAAAAACTGCTGAAATTAGTCGTCCTCGCACCGGTACTTTACCATAAGCTGCTTGTCATATAAGGGCGTGAATTGTGCATTGTGACATGCCGCAGGATTGGCGCAGAAGAACCTTTAACATGTCTAATAAATAAGAACCTGTCACAAGAATAATGCAAAAGATCCAGTCAAAAAACTGGATTTTGCTGATAATGCTCATTTGTAAGAAATGTGTTTTTAGTGGTTTGCAGAACTTAAGTGTGGCCGATCTTTAATCCGCGATAAAATTTGAGAAGGTTATCTATAAACTGCTGACGTCAATGCTGTACGGTCTCTTATTGAGCTACACTTGTCCTGCCCTGGCTCGCAGGAGGGGACTGCATTTGGGCTCATGTTTCTTTGAGGACCTGGGTGATTTGACTGATATCGATATCGGCCGACTTAGGGACTTTTTCAGGCAATCGGGATGGTGCGACGGGGGAATCTAGTGATTTTTGCTAGCTTCCGTGGTATCACAAGGGACTTTATAGTCTAAGTGAGTCTGATTGGCAGGCTACCAAATCTACCTAACCTAACCTTATTGAGCTAGGCAGACATGAGACATATCATGAAATACAGACATCTCTGGGATTTGCGATGACTGCATTTTAAGAAATCTTACATCAACATTTAGATGCAAAAAATGTATGTGTCCGGTAAATTTCAGAAAAATTAAAAGATTTTCAAAAAATGCTTATATGGGATTACTAAAATAAATAATGTATTGAAATCATGGCCCATTCAGTCCAAATCTGGTACCTAACGATTTGTCTCCGTTCTCTTTCCTCAGAAATAAATTGTGCAGAATGCGATCTCAAACGCCTGAAGAATCAGTTCAAATATACTGAGATAACAAGATCAGAGCAGATCGATGGCTGTTTTTTTAATGTAGACGTATGTAGATCATACACTCAAAGAAATAGACGTAAACTAAATATTAATCCAAAATTTCCTTCAAAATAGTTTAAAAAATTTCCTCAATTTAAGTCAAATTTTATTAAAACTTTGAAAAAATTTCTTAAAAAGGATAAAAATTCCTATGTTTGGGTACATTCGAAATAGTGTATATACTTATAAATAGTTCATATCATTCCTAAGTAATATTTTTGGATTTTAGAAGAAAAACCAAGTATATTAAATAAAAATTTATCAATTTTTAAGAAAAACATCTTAGTTTTAAAAAATGTGCATACTAAAATATAATAAAACTAAGTTTAGTTAAAAAGAAATTAGAACATAATTTTCAAACATTTAGTTAAAAAATGTGTAACTTAAAATAAGAAAATACTTTAATTTAATGTGTGTTAATTTTTTTTTCGCTAGTAGTTAAATTAACAAAGTTTAAGAAGACCATTTCTAAATACACTTTTTAACTCTACTACTTTCTAATTCTTAAAAATTGTTTTCTAAAAACTAGTTCAGGCGATTAAAAACGAAATGTATTAATTTGTTTTTTTTTGGTTTTAGAAAAATTTCTAGCAACTTAGTTCAGATAAATTTTAAAAATTTTAAGAAAATACTTTTTTTTAAGTAAAAGTTTTCTAATTTTTGGGAAATAATAAACTTAGGAATAGGAGTTTTTTTCCTAAAAATTTCCTCAGTTAAGTATAAAAAAATTGATTAAATTTTTCTTAAATCGAGGAAAAATATAGTTTTTGTGGAAAACGTCACTTATTTTGAATATTTTTTTGCGCAAAAAAAAAGCATTAAATTAAAAACAAACCAATTAAATAAAAAAAAAATATTATTTCAGTAAACAAATTAAAGTATTCATTAAAAAAATAATCGTGCATGATTGTAATTTTTGTTTCCTGATCGTGCATGAGCGTGAGTCAATTATCGCCCACGTGCCACTCTCTAATATTATCAGTATTAAATATTTTATTTAAAGTAGCTTAAAATATATTTTATTCTATTTTTCAATTTTGCAATACAAACAAGAAATGTAACTGTGATATTTAGTATTTTTGCCACAATTTCCTTAAATTAGTTAATTTAAGAAGACAAAGGACCCCTCCCCCCATTGTTCCATAGCCATAGATGCAGTGTGTCATTTAGGGCGTTACTTTTTGTAGTTATCTTGATTAGAACCATTCAGGATATCCTGCCTGCAGTACATTTTTTTAATATGTTTACCTTTTTGCTAATGAAATTTAATTTATACTTCAATTTAATTTAATTTAAAGAAATGTCGATAGTGAAACTGTACTGACTCACTATTGACTTTGTCACCAGTAATTCTGAGTAATTATGGCCCAGCCAACGCATTTAACATGTGCGTGTCATTGCGAATCTACACAACTATTGACTAGGTGTTGACATTGGAACCAGACTACACTTTTGGAACTTTTTACTTGATTTCCACACAAGGAAGGAAATAATATTAAACAGGCGCATTTATTTTGTTAAATTAGATATTATATTAATAAATTTTTTTTTATAAATTTCATTGAATTAAAAAAAATGTTCGTGCAAATTTAATTTTGGAGTAGACAAATCTTTAAAAGACTGCTTGAAATCATCTACAGGCTCCGTAAAATCTTCATCAGCTTCCACAAAATTTCTAGAGTTGCAACTTTCACTAAAAATTGTTGCCTATTTCTTGTTTTTATTATTTTTATACAAAATTGATTGTTTTTTTCACAAGTTTTTTGTAATTTCTTTTGCTCATTATATATTTTGTTCAAATTTGTATATTTAACTTTTAAATTCATTTTTCTTTATATTTTTATTAAAAACTTAAATTTTGCATGCAGCTAGTATGCACATGTATTTTCAATAAAATAAAACAAGAATAAACAAAGAATAAAACAAGAAAATAAATCAAGAACAAACTCAGATTTGCAGCTGCAAAAAAGGAATGTAAGAAGTATAGACGCTTTGTGGACATGTCACCAAAAAGTCACCTAAAATAGTTGAAAAAAGTGGTGACTTGTAGACACTTGACCCCAGGCTTCCTACAGGAAATGTATAACGGAAACTTGTTCAAACCAGTGTCCTCACAAAGCGCACAATTTCATATTTCTTAGAAAAATTTTTATCAAATTTAAGCATAATTTTCACTTAAAAGAAGAATAATTCACTTTATGTTGGAAAATATTTTCTTTTTTTTAGGGAGTTAAGTCCTAGTTTTTAGTAAAAAAAAAATATCTAATAAATTATGTATATATTTTTTAAATTTTATCAGGCTCGAGATCATAATTAAATATTACTAAAGAATAGTAAACACTACTTTTTTTTTGTTTTAAATGGAAACAAATAGTGTTTCGTTAGTAACATTAAATTATTAACTCGAGCCTGATAAAATTTAAAAAATATATAATTAAAACAGAGAGATCGGATAATATATACAAAATTGACATATTACCTAATAAACTTAAAATAAAATTTGTCTTAAAACTAAAGAAAATATTTCCTAACAGTAAAATTTAAGAGGATAAATGAACTAATTAGAAGGACATTTTGCTGTTTTCCTATAAAAATTTAGTTCTCAATAGTAAAATTGTTCTATAATTCAGAAATTTTGAGCAAGTTTTAATAAAAATTTGTTTCTTAATTTCAAGGAAAATATTATTAAATATTCGATTTCAATTTTTTTCCTTCAAATAAGTTGATTTTTCTAAAGTCTAGTCAATTTCTTTTGGATGTAAGGCCATTTGTTTTCAAAAAATATAAGTTAAAAAAAATTAAGCAAATTGTTTTATTGATGTAGTTTTGCTAAAACTTTCGATTGTGTATTAAAAAAGGGGTATATAATATCATAAAAAGTTTTACTAAAATGTATATCGAATATGATTCCCTCCCTTTCTACATAAGTACAGTGGACAATTTTCAAATAAAACATTGGGGGTTTAATTGTTTTATTTGAAATTATAAAGTCGAGTACATAAATATTTTGACTTTTTACAAATTAATTTTTTTTTCTAGACAAATGGCATCTTAAGTACCTTTTGTTGGAATAAACAAACGAACAAAGAAAATATTTTTTTCAGACATTTTAATTAAAACGATTGCCATAGAAAGTCATGAATGTAAAAGGGCATAAATCACTTATGAAATTAAATAAAAAAAAAAACTCAAATCAAAAATTTATATAAAATGCAAATGTAATAAACAAGTACTGAATAGTATGTAGAATAAATTCAAGTACTTAATGAAGTTTTGTTTTAATTATATTCAGCTTATATTTTTGTTGTTGTTTTTCTTGGCATTTTATTTAAATATTTAAGAAACCAGTTTAAAAAAAATTACATCAGAGCTTACTAATCTTTTTTTCCATATTAACTGTACACTCACCAAAAAAAGTCTGTAATGGCAACTGAAAAATTTGCTGTTATTACGGAAAATTCTGCTAATTTGAGCCCAGCGGTATTTTTTGCTAATCTTAGCAACACATGTCTGCTGACGTGTAGTACAATGAAATTAGTAAAAAAATTAGTAGCCGTTACTAAATTTTAGTAGACTTTTTGTAAAGTGGAATTTAAAATCTGTTTGCTAAAATCAGCAAAAAAAATTACTAAATATTATTAATATTAGTAAAAAGCTTTGAATTTATTTTTCTTATCGAGCATCAAAAATTTTGATTATATTTTTTAAAAAAAGAATAAATCATTTTGTTTTAATTTGGTAATTTCTGTTTTGAAAAATATTTTGGTCAACTTTTTTTTACTTTTAAGGTTAAATTTTAATTGTTTTTAGGGCGGATTTTTAGAACTAAAAAACCTTTTTAGTCCTATTTTAAGTGGATGTCTTTTTTTTAGACGTGAGTCGGTATCTTCACTTCCGATCCCTTTTTTAATATATGTAACATTTTAAGGAAATTTAAGTTTGTAAATGTAAGTTTTAATTAGAAATAACATTTCCTTCAATATTCACTTTTTTAAAATTAGTAATATTTTTTGCTAATTTGAGCAAATCGGTTTTTGAAAATTTGTAAAATGATTTCTGAAATAAGCAACAAAAATTTGTAAATATTCTGTAAAAATTCTGTAATTTGTAAAATGTAAATAGCAAAAAGATTTGCTAAATAATAATTTTTTACTAAAAATCAGTACAAAAATAGTACAGTGCGATTGAAAACCGTTTACAAATTTTTCTACTAACTTTTTTTCTGAGTGTATAAACTTTTAACCTGATAAAAAAAAGTTCCAATATTAATATATACAATTTTATCTCACGTTATATATAATTTGATACTAAAAATGTCATATAATGAAAATTTGAAATATATGTATGCAAATCAATGGATTGGAAAATCAGACTTACCCGAGTAAAAAAATTTAGATGTAATCATCTAATAATATATTATCATATAAAGGGTGGTTAAATTTTAAGGGCCGATGTTGATTTTGAATAAAACAAATTTTTTAGGAAATTATTGTCATTTCTTTTTATTATGATAATATGGTATGGTTCAATTATGTATGGAACAAATGGCCGACGCGACATCGGCGGCACACCTCCATCCGATAGTCAAAATTTTTGATGACGCTGAGGCATAATTGAGGTTCTATGCCGTTAATGTGTCGAATTATATCATCATATAGTTCTTGATTTGTTGCTGGCTTATCGACGTACACCTTCTTTTTCAAATAACCCCAAAGAAAGAAGTCCAACGGTGTCAAATTACATGATCTTGGCGGCCAATTGATATCGCCACCAAGTGAGATAACACGGCCATTGAATTTGTCGCGCAAAAGAGCTATTGTTTCGTTAGCTGTGTGGCATGTGGCACATTTCTGTTGAAAGCACATATGGTGCACATCTATATCTTCCAATTCCGGCCATAAAAAGTTCGTTATCATCTCACGATAGCGAACACCATTCACAGTAACTGCCTGACCGGCCTCATTTTGGAAAAAACACCGCCCGATGATGCCGCCAGCCCATAAACCGCAGCAAACAGTCACGCTTTGTGGGTACATTGGTTTTTCGACAATCACTCTTGTATTATCATTCGCTCAAATGCGGCAATTCTGCTTACTGACGAATACACTGAGACGAAAATGTGCCTCATCACTGAAGATGGTTTTCTTCGAAAATTTATCATCCACTGTTGCCATTTCTTGCCACCATTCTGACCTTTGACGACGTTTGGAATGGTAAAGAGGCTTTAGTTCTTGAGTCAATTGCACCTTGTAAGCGTGTAAATGTAAGTCTTTATGCATAATGTTCATCAACGACGAGCGTGAGAGGTGTAATTGTTGGGCACGACGACGAGTTGTGGTGGACGGTTCTTCAGCCACACTATCGCGAACAGCAGCAATATTTTCTGCAGTACGAGCTGTACGAGCATGCACTGGTGTTTTCACATCTCCTACAGACCCGGATTGCTTAAATTTTTGCACGATTTTTCTGATTGTACGCACATAAATGTTTTTTTTTTTTAATTTTGTTAGCAAACTACAATACAAAATATCGCAGGCACATTTTATACATCACGTTATAATGGCTTTCCTATAATTCACGTTGCACTTATTAAACTTTTTGTTTATCGAATGCACTAAAACTATTTTCAGTTTATAATAAAAAAGTCAAAATTTGTATATGTCAATTAAAGTTTAAGCTAAAAATGCCATAAAAAAAATTTGGCATTTTCCATTTTTCAATAATATCAAGAAATGTAACTGTGATATTTTCTATTTTTGCCACAATTTTCTTAAATAAGTTAATTTAAGAAGACAAAGGACCCCCAGTATTTTCCTTTTTGTGGTTATCTCAAGGAGAACCATTAATTTACAGCGAAAAGGATCTGACTTGATCACAATTTATTACGTTTCAGGATATCCTGCAGTACATTTTTTAAATTTTTTTACCTTTTTGCAAATTAATTTTAATTTATATTTAAATAGATGAGTTTAGAATAATTTAATTTAATGTATAGTAAAAAGCTTGTTAAGAGCAGTGCCCTCACAAAGCGGAATCCTTCGAAGATGGGAAAATACTTACACAATGAGTATAAAGTACTTGAAAATATATGGTAAAATATATTATCTATATCATTGAAACAGTTTCATAGTTATTAGGCAATTCTTATTAAACTGAAGGATAGTTTTACATAAAAGAAGTGCTTTATAGCCTGGTGTTAGAAAATATGTTTATTTTAGAGAGTTTAGTCCTAGTTTTTAGTAAAAAAAGTTATCTAATGAACTTAAATAAAATTAAATTTTAAGACGTGTCCTTAATGGGTTAACTTATCAATTACTGGCCTAATGATAATGGTACCTTTTCTTAATCGTTTGAGAACCCCTGTGCAAAATTACACAAAACAAATATTTAAAATTTAATGCTCTGAAAACTAACGCCTCATAATAATTAATCTTCTCAATTATTGTTATGAAGTTATAGCGTTGAGTGCGCATGTTTGTTGTTGTCATAATCCTTTTAATTGACTCCCTTTTATGATGTTGTCATTATTGAGATTGTACACATAGAAAAATAAAGTGCCTACCGAATTGAAAAGTTTATTTTGGTAGCTACAACAAATAAATTCGCTTAGTACAATCATATTCAAATGTAATTCCTAATATTTTTGTGTTACAAAAAAAAGAAATTCAGTTGTATTAACCGAATTTCGTTGTGAAGACCAATATTCAGTGGAACTTACCGATTTAAGTAGTAGTAACCGACATTCGAAGTTCGAAACTGACAAAATTTGTCTCTGTGTGTGTATGTGCGTACTTGGGTGACACCAAGTACTGTCAATTAATCACTCAATTCAATCACATTTAAATGAATGTTTGCCTGTTCAGAGCTTTGGGATCATAACAGAAGACAAGCTGACAATGATGCACATAGCCACATGCAGAACATGAAGGCATGCATGCCTCTATTATTCGTATTCGTACTATGCATAATATAATAATATTAACACCAACATTTCATCTTCATCTTGAGTCTTCATCATCATGTTTTTCCATTGCATCTGCCTTCGTCTTTACAAGAAAAATAACACAGATACATATATCAAAATATTACCACAGCCGTGAATAACTTAAATGCAATACCATTACTTTTGTTGTTGCTGTTGTTGTTCGATCGCTCTAACCCATTGGGAACCACACAACAATAAGCTGAAGACACTGTATACTAAAGAAATTTTAGCTCTCTGATATATTTTTTGTTTTATAAAATCAACGAAATTTCTTTGAAATTCAGTCATTATAAACTTTTCATTATATTAATGAAGTTTTTTATATATAACATTTTAACACTCAAATGGTCTCCCTTCTGATATCGAAAATACGTACCAAATTTCAGCTTCCTAGCTCCAGTGGTTTGGGCTGGGCGATGTTGAATGTGTGAGTGAGTGAGTGGTGGGTGAGTTAGTAACGTTATTCCCTTATACATGAACTACAAATTAATCCAAAATTTCCTTTCAAATAGTTTAAAAATTTTCCTTAATTTAAGTAAAATTTTATTAAAACTTAGAAAAATTTTCTCAAAATTAATAAAAATTCCTATGTTTGGGTACTAACGAAAAAGTTTATATTCTCAGAAATAGTTCATACCTTTCTTAAGTAATATTTCTTGTTTTTAGAAAAAAAAAACAACAAAAATTTATAAATTTTTAAGAAAAACTTCTCAGTTTTAAGAAATTTGCATACTAAAATGTAATAAAACTAAGTTTAGTTCAAAAAAAAAAAAATTCAAAACATAATTTACTCCCATTTAGTTCAAAAAATGCATCTAACTTAAACTGAGAAAGTACTTGAACATAATGTGTGTTCATTTTTTTTGCAAGTAGTAAAATTAACTAAATTTTAAGAAGCCATTTCTAAATTCAGTTTTTAAGTCAACTTCTTTCTAATTTTTAATAATTGCTTTCTAAAAATTAGTTTAGCCAATTAAAAACAAAAAGTAATAAATTGTTTCCTATTTATAATAAAAATTTATTTGATTTAAGAAACTGATGAACTATATCTACACTCAGAAACAAAAGTTAGTAAAAAAATTTGTAAACGGTTTTTAATACCACTTTAATATTGTTGTACTATTTTTTAGTAAAAAAATATTATTTAGTAAATATTTTGGCTATTTACATTTTACAAATTACAGAATATTTACAAATTTTTGTTTCTTATTTCAGAAATCATTTTACAAATTTTTGAAAACCGATTTGCTAAAATTAGCAAGAAAAATTAGTATTTTTAAAAAAGTGGATATTAAAGGAAATGTTATTAATTAAAACTAATTAAAACCTACACCTACAAATTTAAATTGCCTTAAAATGTTACATAAATTAAAAAAGGGATCGGAAGTGAATATCCCAACAAAACCACACATTACCAGACAATGTGTAAAGTAATGTGTAGCCATAGGGGCTAATGGATTACTTTCCACCTTACTTCACTGATGAATTTTACAGGCGATGAGCCTCAAAGTAATGTATATATACCCATTACTTTAGAGGTGATAATGTAAGGGCTTACATATATGGTTACAAGAATGGAAAAAAATGTGTCTAAAAATAGATTTTTAAAAAAGAGGAATTTTTATTAAAAAAAATTATTCCAAATATTTTAAACGTTATTAAAAATAATGTGGTCATGATGGGAATCGAACCAGGGAAATCTGGTTGCCAGCCAAGAACTCTACCCACTGAGCTATCGACGCATATAGTATTTGATTGCTTTACACTTAAATGAATTGTTGCGCTTCATGTTTTCGCTAGTGTTGTCAAACCAAACAATCATTACCCTTTTGCTTACAAAAAAACACAAAGTAATGTATCTTAAAATAGACTTTCAAAAATATTCCAATTATTACTTTACATTTATAAGTCATATATTACATAATCAATAATCAGTAACTTATTACTTTATGCTTGCAAATAATGAAAAAGGTAACGAGCTATCATTAGAAGGTAACGCATGAGAATATCGCACCCATTACCAAAGTTTTGCTGGGATATCGACTCATGTCTTAAAATAGGACATCCATTTAAAATAGCACTAAAAAGATTTTTTAGTTCTATAAATCAGCCCTAAAAACAATTAAAATTTGACCTTAGAAGTAAAAAAAATGTACTAAAATATTTTTCAAAACAGAAATTACCAAATTAAAACAAAATGATAAATTGTTTATGTTTTAACAATTTTTAAGATTTTTAAGCCTTTGTTTATTTTTTTTTTTTATTTTGTATAAAATATATTTTGAACAAAATGAATAAAATAAAAAAATTTGATGCTCGATAAAAAAAATAAATTTAAAATTTTGTACTAATGTAAATTTTTGTATATTATTCGATCTATGTGTTTTAATTATATATTTTTAAGTTTACATATCAGGCTCGAGATCATAATTTAATGTTACTAACGAATAGTAAACACTAATTTTTTATTAAATAGAACAAATTTTTGTAAGGATCAGCGCTAGAGGGAGTGCACACTTTCGACCCGAGCGACCAGGTCATCTTCCGCCTCCTTATGAACCACCCAACCCACAAATAAAACACGGTTTAGACCAGGCTTATATATCATACACTCTAAAGAAAATGACTATGCGAAATTCTACTTTTTTTCAGTTAGTGAATGATTACCCGTACAAATGAGATTTTTCCATCCATTTATAGAAATACCCTTTGACAACCATCTTCGATTTTCGAAGCACAAATTGACAGGGTTGCCATTCTAAATGTGATTAAATTATGATCTCGAGCCTAAAAAAATTAAAAATATATAATTTTCAACTAATATTAATAATATTTAGTAATTCTTTTTGCTGATTTTAGCAAACATAATTACAAACTTTACAAAAAGTTTACTAAAATTTAGTAGCGGTTACTAATTTTTCTACTAATTTCATTGTGCTACACGTCAGCAGACATGTGTTGTTAAGATTAGCAAAAAAATACTGAACTTAAATTAGTAAAATTTCCCGTAATAACATCATCATTTTCAGTTGCTATTACAGACTTTTTTGGTGAGTGTATGGAAAATTTTCATGCAACTTAGTTCAGATAAATTTTAAAAATTTTAATAAAATATTTTTTGTCAAATAAAAGTTTTCAAATTTTTAAAAAATAAAAATAGGCATATGATTTTTTTTTGTTGAAAAACGTTTAAATTATTTTCAATATTCTTTGCCAAAAAAAAAACAATCAATTAAAAAGAAACCAGTTAGTTTTCCTAATTTTCAAAAAAAAATATTATATTGAACTTAAAATAGCTTAAAATATATTTTTTAATAACTAAGATGTTTTTCTATAAAATTGATCAATTTCTATTTAATATATCAAAAAATAAATTATTCAGTTTAATTTCTTCGACCTTTTTAATATAAATTCCAGGTAATAAGTATTCAAGCTTAAGGTCTTTTTTTTTAACAAAATTATTTATTTTTTATCCAATATTTCGCTATCTCAATGGATAGCTTCTTCAGGGATATTTTGAAGAAGCTTTCCATTGAGATAGCGAAATATTGGATAAAAAATAAATAATTTTGTTAAAAAAAGACCTTAAGCTTGAATACTTATTACCTGGAATTTATATCAAAAAATATTAGGAAAAATATTTAATTTTTACTCAAACATAAGAATTTTTATACTTTTTAAGAAAAATTTTTCAAAGTTTTAATAAAATTTGACTAAATTTGCAGAAAATTTTTGCACTATTTTAAAGAAAATTTTGGATTCATTTTTAGTTCATTGTTTTTTTTTTTAGTGTAATTTTTCCTGTTGCGGGACAGTTAACAATCTCACTCCTTATATTGAAACAACTTAAACTATATCCCCAAATGGGTTAATCAAAACGAGATTTATTCCTACGTATGAAATAATTAAAATGCAGCAAGAAAAAAACTGAGAAATAAAAGATAATGCAATATTCAAAACAAACTGCATACAAGATAGATGACAAAAAAAACAAAAAATAAATGAAACCTCTTTATTGAATGACCCCTTTTTTTAGTTTGAACGATACATTGTTGTACATTTCTTTTACAATTCCACTTTATTCTGTTTTCTTATAGTGTGTATATTGAACTTGATGCTGCAGTTTTTTGATGCATATGCGGTGTGGCATCATGTATGAATAAACACATTCATCATAATCAAATAACTTAAATGTATTATAAATAAGATCGAGTGAGTGATCTTCCCTTTGTTGTATTTTTTTAAATATTTTTCTAATAAAATTAAATCTGAAATTTTAATACAGGCTGGGGCAAAAACTAGCAGCTGATAAATTATTTGGGTTTGAAATAATAATATTTATTTGCGCTTATAAATTTTGTTTCAATAAAATGTGGAAAATTATGTCCGACAAATGGCCTCCGTCGTCTGCACTGATGCAAATTTGGGCACTTTTTATTACATTTTGCATAAATGCGCGCTGAATTTGTGGTGTCACGTTGTCAATTTCGGCTCGAATATTGTTTTTTAACTTCTCCAACGACTACAAAAATCTTTAGAGGAAGAATTGCGGGAGCAGTATGATGAATGGCCCCGTCCTGTTTAAACTACCATGCCCTTCGATCCAGATCGTTGTGATGTAATGGTTGGACGGTTATACAGAAGGTTCGGGGTTCGATCCCCAGGAAAAATATTATAAATATATGAGCTTTCTATTCCTCATGTATAGCGCAACGTCCTCATTCGGTGTTCCTATTGAGCTTAAGCCCACCGAATTAAAGTGACATAACAGAAGGTCAGCAACATTTGTTCTAAAATTCTCTTGCAATTTCAGCTTTGCCATATTAGAAGGCCTTCATGTTTCACCACCTCCATATCTCTTCCAACTCCTTTCCAAAGTAAGCAGCCCATTCATTAGTAGAAATAATTTCCCGCTTCGTTAAAAAAACTTCACACCACACGATGAATTTAAGAGGATGTTGGGGGCTTCATTAATTATGTGTGAATTTTCCATCCAGCAGAACCGAGAATTTTGCTTATTGTTGATGTAACCGTTGCGATATAATGACCCTCGCCGATCATGATCAGTTTTGATGAAGAAATTATCCACTTAGTTGTTGAGTTCGAAAATCTTACGGCTTAGGCGAATATCGATTCATTATTGTTCACTATAAATTTCGAACGTGTCTACTACACGATTGTCGAAACCAAACTGACATACGATGCCATTCGGAAAAATGGCAGAACTTTCCAATAGGGTGATACTTATTGCGCCAATTTGTATTTGAGAAATCATATTTATAAACTTCATTTCAAACCATTTTTTCTTTAGAAAATACCTTAAAAGTCTGTTAAAATTTTTCATATCCCAAAATTTTCAAATTTACGTGATTTTAATATAAAGAAAAATCTTCTAAATTTATAAAAATACAATTTATGAAAAAGTTTTAACTCGTGTAAAAAAGATAAGGTCTGATCAGATCTTATTAGATATAATTGCATCTAATTAGATCTGGTGGCAGATCTGATCATATATGATAAGATATGTCATATGTCTGACCAGATCTTATGTCAGATCTGTTCATACATAAAAATATCTGCAAAGTTTATATAATACAGGGGGTATTAGTCATTTGAGCCATTTTTAAAGACACCAAAATAAAAATGTATTCAAAAATAGAGGTAAAGGTGAATTTTTGATTTTATATTGAGTCTGATTATATACTATATAACCAGAGCAAATTGGATCAGATTATATATGATTACATACAAAAAATACTACAAATGGATGAACTTCCTTGCCTTACTAATAACGTATTCGTAAATTCATCACAAATATTTAAAGATCATTTATTTCACTTGAAGAAGGTATTCATAGTAATTTTCCATTAACTATTTTTATAGAAGTAGGAACCTACCTAGTCATTCACTTAAAATTAAATGCTACTGTTAAGTAGCACAAAAATGTTGAAATTGTAAAGACTTGAACAAGATGCATCAGCAAAAAATAAATACTGCATAATGATGATGCTAAAAAAAAAATCTGCCATGTCATATGAATGTTGGGCTCCATAATAGGATTCCATAATAGCAAAAAATATTTCACATATTTTTTTTTTTAATTTCAACAAATTGTGATTGTAAAGTGTACTAATAAAGAATGAAGAACACAAAAAAATTAAGGTGTTTAGTATCTAAGGATGTCACTAATTTGTTGCAAATGTTGCATGACAATCTCATGTCGACAACAAATACATATTTCCACAATAATTGCTAGGGAGTATTACCAGAAAAGTTTATTTATACAATCAGAGAAATTTTCATTTAAAGTTAACTAACTTTGCAGTTTTTTTTTTCAAATGTTCGTAATCACAGGGAAACAGATTCATTGTGACATTGCCTAGATTTGATCAGATCTAATTAGACCACAAATTATCTACTACAACTAGATCTAATGATATCTCTTCAGATCTGTTTTTTTTTGCCGAGGGTCATTGTGATAACCGAAATTTTGGCCATTTGAGTGGTTTGGTAGGAGCAACTGAATTATTTAGTTGTCGTAATTAAACATTATCCTGACACAGTTAATATATATTGATTCATCCGAAATTCTATTGTATTAACATCATTGTGGTCGCCACAAATATATCAGTACATCCCGAGTAAAAAAAATTGATCTAGCATTATATTTAATCATATCAAATTTTATATAACTTAATATCTAAATTGATCCGAAAAATGGTATATCCAATTAGAACCAGCAATCTATTTAGGGATTTCGAATGATCTAAATTGATCCGAAAAATGGCAGATCAAATTAGATCCAGCAATATATTTGGGAATTTAGAGGGATCTAAATTGATCCAAAAAATGGCAGATCAAATTAGATCCAGCAATATATTTAGGGACAAAGTAAGATACAAATTAATCCGAAAAATGTCAAATCGAATTGTATCAGATTTGATCCAACAAGATGTTTACGGTCTGCCAGAGTCGTAGTAAGTTAAGCAGTGTGTGACTGACTATTAGACTGCATTTTTCATTATTTACAATTATATCTAATTATAAAGGTAGTTAAATTTTAAGGGCCGATGTTGATTTTGAATAAAACACAAATTATTTAGGAAATTATTGTCATTTCTTTTTATTATGATAATACGGTATGGTTCAATTATGTATGGAACAAAATATCGGATAAATGGCCGCCGCGACATCGGCGGCACACCTCCATCTGATGGTTCAATTTTTCGATGACGCTGAGGCATAATTGAGGTTCTATGCCGTTAATGTGCCGAATTATTTCATCCTTTAGCTTTTGAATTGTTGCTGGCTTATCGACGTACACCTTTTTTTTTCAAATAATTCCAAAGAAAGAAGTCCAACGGTGCCAAATCACATGATCTTGGCGGCCAATTGACATCGCTACCACGTGAGATAACACGTCCATTGTTTCTTTAGCTGTGTGGCAAGTGGCACCATCCTGTTAAAACCACATATCGTCCAGGGTCATATCCTCAATTCCTGGCCACAACAAGTTATCATCTCGCGATAGCGAACACCATTCACGGTAAGTGCTTGGCCGACCTCATTACACACTATCGCGAACAACAGCAATGTTTTCCGCAGAACAAACTGGGCAAGCATGCACAGGTGTTTGCTGAAATTTGCCGGTTTGCTGAAATTTGCCCACAATTCTCCAGATTATGCACACATTCGGTCGATTATGCTGACCAAAAAAAAATCATGAAGTGACCCACTATATAAAATCAGATCCAATTTACTCTAGACAAATAATATATAATCAGATTCAATAAGAAAACAAGAAATTAAATTTATTTATTTTTGTATACATTTTTATTTTGGTGCATTCGAAAACGTTCTCAAATAGAACTATATCAGATATGAATATATCTGGCATCAGATATGATGCAATATGGTCAGACCTGCCCATATCAGGCTGCAAAAATCATCACATTTTCCATATCCCTATAGATATGAACATTTCTGCCACAATATCATGTGTAATGCGCATATCTTATCATTTATGACCAGATCTGGCATCAGATCTAATTAGATTTACTAATATCAAATTGCAACTAAGCAGAGCTGATAAGATCTAATCTTTTTTCTGTTGCAGTGTAAACTTTACACCTGCAATTGTAGCTAATTTTACCCGTATAATTCTCCTAGTGTAGAAAGAAAAAAAAAACTACTAATTAATATAGACGTATAATTTATTACATATTTTTTTCAAAAGAAAATTAATATTTTTAGTTTATTTTAAAATAGTTTCTCATCAAACACCCTTTTCACTTAATTGTTTTCTGTATTTCATTTCATTTCATTTAATATTTATAACCATAATGAATTGAATTAGTAACGCATGTCTTCTGTCATATATGAAATCATCAAAATGATCAAAAAGACTTAAAGAATTTTAAAGATCTTAAGTATTTTTGTTTTGTGTTGTTTTAACCAAAAGAGTGTCTAAAGTTGCATTTAAAATTTTGAATTTATATGCAAACAGCTGTAACCTTTAATATTTAGACTAAAAGTAGAGTAAGTCTAATGTATAAATAATCTTATTTGGTTTAATTTTAAATGCTTAATAACACAAATATGCTGGGTAAAATTTTGGGACTGTAAAATAAATGTCATATTTTTTTTCTTGTTAAAATTAATAATGACACGCGTCTTAAAAAGTTTTATTCTTTAAAAACATGACATCAGAATCATTTAATACGCAATAAAGTTCTTCAAAATCATATGCATACAATTTGGATGTAGTATATCTTCCTGGAGATATCAGACGAATTTAAGCTGTTTTCTTCTCAAGACTGGTTGCATTTGAACTAGAGTTGGAGGGCGTGAGTGATTTTTAACTCACGCATACACGCTTATGGAAAATTTAAACACAAAACCCGCACAAATATCTCACGATCACAAGTAAAATTTACTTAAAATCAATGACTAGAAAACTAAACTGACGGCGGATTGTGAGTATGGTAATTATAAATAACATTTCGTGCCAAGCGCGCATCTCTAAAAAACTATATGACTTTTCCGTTATTTGGGCTCAGGATCCTGACACTATCAGGCTTTGTCTCTACACTCAGAAAAAAGATTGAACTAAACTGAACTATACTGTAGTTCAAAATGAACTTGAGAAAAGTTTATGGAAATGAGTAAAATTTTACTATAAGTAGCGAAAAATAACTAAAATCTAAGAAAATTTACTAATTTGAAGTAAAAAAAAATAGTTCATAAACTCGGCGATAGTTTACATTTTAACTTAAATTATTTTACCTGAATATAGCCTCTGCAAATCCGTGCGATGACACATAGGTGACGCCAGATGATAGCTGTAAAAATGACTATTCGTTTATTACCGAACAAGTTACAGCTGTTTTAGTGACTCTACTTTTGCAATTTTGAGAATAATGGATTCAAAGCAATTTCGTGTGTTGATTTATTATTGGTTTTTAATGGGGAAAAATACCGTTCAAACCAAAGCTTTACTTGCAAAGTGTTATTTGGACTCAGCTCCATCAAGACAAATGGTAGAAAAGTGGTTTGCTAGCTTTAAACGTGGTCGTACAAACATTGATGACGCCGAACACTCTGGTCGCCCGAAAGTGGCGGTGATACCGAAAAAAACACCAAAAAAGTTCACAAAATCGTTGTGGCAGACCGTAAAGTGAAGTTGCGGGAGATATCTGATACCTTAAAGATATCAAAGGAACGTGTCGGCTTTATTTTGCATGAACAGTTGTCCATGAGAAAGCTGTTTTTGAAATTGGTGCCGCGTTTGCTTACAGTGCACCAAAAACAACAACATGTCGACGATTCCAAATGATGGTAAGATTGCACGAATTACACTTAAAAAAATATTCGTTAGTAAGAGATTGGTTCCAATGAGGAGGTAATTGCCGAAACAGAAGCCTATTTTGAGGCTAAAGATAAATAATTCTATAATAAGGTATCGAAATGTTTTACCGACGTTGGAGCGATTGTATCGCTTTTGATAATAATAAATAAAGTCGAATTTTGCCAAAAAAAATTTGGTTTTATTGGTTATCCTACGGACTTTTTAGCCGATGTAATAGTTGTTCTCTAATTTTTAAATATAAATTTCTATCTGCATATAAATCAAATATATGACTTTCAAAATTTTATTAAAATAATTAAAACGTCGGTTAATATCAGTATTTCAAACGGTTAAAAGTTTGGGTTTTCAAAATTGAAAAAAAACCAGAAAATTTACAAAAGTGAATGAAAAATTTATTTGGGGCGATAAATAAATGGCTGTCATTTGCTTTTTATATATTATTTCATGTGAATGTTGCTCGCCTCTCCGATTTTGGCACATTTTTTCCAGCATTTCGGCCGGTATCTCAACAATGGCAGCTGTAATAGTCTAGTGGCTTCAAATCGCATGATCTTGGCCGCCAAAACGTAAATTAATGTTATGTTGCGATTTTCATTGTTCTTGAAGAAGTACGATCCAATGATGCCGCAGGCCCACAAACCGCACCAAACAGTACATCTTTCAGTACAGCTCTTGAACTGTCTTTGGCTGCTCCTCACACCAAATTCGGCAATTCTGTTTGTTGACGTATCCAATAAGCCAAAAATGAGCTCGTCGCTGAAGACAATATTTCAATAGAAACTCATTTAAATGTACCATAAATTACTTATTTATAAATGAAAAATTTAAATGGATTTTTTATAACTCTTTTAACACTTTGGTCATGATTTTAACAATATTTTTTTAATGTCATTAAAAATTTTAATATAATTTTTATTACTTAATGTATTTAAGATTTCTTTTAACGATTAAATAACTAACAATCGTTAAATCACACTAATAGTTTTAATGACTTCAAAATAGAAATAGAAATTATGTACAAAAAAAAGGTCCAACATTAGTTAGCTGGGATAGCAAAATAACAAATGAATAATAAACATTCTTCTTAAGTGACTTTTTTTTTCATATACAACAATAATTTTATGACTACAGTCTGTGATAGTGGTTGAAAGATCACCAAACAAATGAATATGAAATGTTATACAAAGAAGAAAGGAACACTCGAGGAACTTTAACTATCTAACCGGCAAGAACAGATGGGCGTCATAAAACTAAGCACAAATGCTTTGAGTAACAGTTTGGCTGAAAAGTTCGAAGGCTGACGTAGAAATAAAATTTGTTTGATAAAATTTGATTTTATTATTTAATATACAATTTTTCGATACTATTTTTATAGTACGATTTTTCTTTAGCCTAAACATAGGCCTCAGTTTCGGCGAGCATTCTCTTGAGGTCTGAGAACAGGAAAAGGTCGCTGGGGGCCAGATCTAGAGAATAAGGTGGATGCGGAAGCAATTCGAAGCCCAATTCATATAATTTTGCCATCGTTTTCATTGAATTGTGACACGGTGCATGGCCTTGATTAAACAGCACTTTCTTCTTCTTCAAATGGGGCCGTTTCTCCACGATTTCGTTCTTCCCTTTCAAGATAGTCGATGAATATTATACCACGCGCATCCTAAAATACTGATGCCATATTCTTGATAGCCGACTGTTGCGCTTTGGAGTTAGTTCAATTCGTTGTTAATTTTGGTTGATTGTGAGCTCGCGCGGCACCCACTTTGCACAGAGATTTAGCATAACCAAATATTTATTCACGATATGTCCAACACGTTCCTTTGAAATCTCGATCAACTTCACTTTTTTGATGTTTTTGTCGGTAACAGCCTCTTTGGGGCGTCCACTGCGTGTATCGTCCACGGTGTTCATTTCGCTTCGTTTAAACTTAGCTAACCACTTCTCAACGGTTGTTTTTCTTGGTGCAGAGTCCGAATAATGTTTATCAAGCCAAGCCTTGGCTTTAACAGTGCTTTTATTTTTCTTTCGAAGGTTAGGGCTAACTTAAAATCATATGGATTCATACTAGATGCGCCATCTTTTCAGCCAAACTGTTATTTTATAATTACAAAATTAAAATATTTCGATCGAAAACTTAATTTACAAAATTTTTGGTGATGAAAACTTTTCGTATTTAAGCATAGTAAATTGTTTTTCCCGTGAAAAAGTTCATTTAAACTTAAATAACTTTAAAACAAAAATTAAATTCTAAAGCATAATAAATTGATCGGGTTTCACGTGAAAAAACTGTTATAAAAAATTTATTTTTTACGATAATAAATTTCCGGGAAAAATTTGGTTAAAATTGTTTTCAAGCTAATTTAATATACAAGACTAATATTTTTCTAGTGAAAGAGTGACATTTTGGAGTTATTGTGATTATACGAAGGCGGTCCTTAAATTAGCGTATAGGTGGCGACAGTGAAAAGTGGCAAAAAGAAAATTTTCCGTCAAATTTGTTGTGTTTTTTCTTAGGTTGTCTAATTTTGGGAACGCCCTCGTACAATAAAAGTCATTGAATATCTTTTTCATTTATTCGGAACTCAGAGCCAAACAATAAAATTCAGGCAAAAACCAATATATTCTGAAAAAGGGCAAACAATAAAATACACGTGATTTTCTCTACCGTAAATTGCGAATAAATATTTTATTAACAATCTTGTATGGGAGCATACCTTAATTTTGAAAAATTGTTTTTTCTCAAATTTTATGTTCTCTTAAAAATACATATAAATTTTGATACCCATGTTGTCTATGTTTTGGATCCAAAATTTTTCAAGTACTCCGAAGTACTTGTTTTTTTAAGGGTAGCGACTCTATTAACATTGCATTAGCCTTCATATTTTCCCTGTAGAAGAACGCTGTGTAAAAAAAAATTTGGAAATATTTTAATTTCTGCAGAACCAAATTTTTTTTATAAAGTGGCAACTCTGTTTGCAAAACTTGTTGAGGAATGTTGATGATGAAATGTATTTATGTGACTTTTTTTTGCAAAATTTTAATTTTAAGTTAAATTTCCAGCAAAATAAAGAAAAAAATTGTGGACCAATTTTGCTCATCTTTTTCACATTACATGGATAATTAAAAGTTAGCCGTCACGATCAACTGTTGTGGGCGCAATCGTGACGGTTATTGATTTGAGTGTAAAACGCGTAAACAAGTTGATCTAGAAAAACTAGGCGAAACGGGGTTTTCAGCCTTATTTCACATAAACACCGTCTAAATTCTATCAGAATTGATGAGTAGCAAATCCGACAGTTAAATCCAGAAAGTAAGCCTTCAGAAATTGACGCAAGCACAAAAACGCTAATTCTGATCTGCTAGCAGGCAAGAGGCATAGGCAAGATCAAAGTGTTCCAAAGTACTACATACAAAGAGACATTCTTTAAGGGGGTAAATGACAACGCTAGTTCTGCAGTTGCAACTCTTATAATAAACCGGTTTTTTTTGATCAAACGTTTGCAAGAAATTCATTCAACCACTGCTTAAACTCGAAAGGGTACCGTATACTAGGGCTAAGATATGTTTTAGACCTCAAGAAGCTTAAAGGATTCTTGCGTATTTAGTACTAAAAAGCGTTCTTTGACGCTATGTCGGCTGTTGCATAACCTTTTTAGCTCTCTGTGCGGTGAGAGACTCTTCGTCTCATGCTAGAGGATTGCCAGTGTCCAGCCAATTTCTTAGAAGCGTGCGATACTGAAACTTACTGCACAATCAAAATATACTCAGGGCTCTCCATATTATTAAACATCAATAATCCATCTCACTTCTTAACTTCATTTTCTTTCGATCGTAGGTCAAGCCTTATGGAGGTTGAGGAGCAGATTGTAATTACGCACTCCATTGGGATCTTTTTAAAAATCTTAACAGCCAATGTTATCAAGTGTCGAATACCCGCAATTTTTAACAAAGAGAATTCGTTTATCAGTTGAACTAGCGTATGTGAAATGTTCGTCCTGCAGAGGGGTTTTTTCCATAAACACTACTCCCTCATTCCTCTTTCTCATAGCCGATTTCCCTAACAACACAAAACAATTCACCATGTTGTGTTTGTTTTGGTCTAAATATGAAAATTTGCAGAGCGAATATGTTTTGAAATAATTTAGACTCCAATTCCCTCTTTGTTAACTCATTAACCGCCAAATAAAATATGGCGTGTAAAATTCAATAAAAATATATTTATGTTATAGACAAAGGCGTCAAATAAAATAAAATAAAATCGAAATTGAAAAAAAATGAGATATCCTTGTAAATTGACAAGGAGCAGAAAGCGAAAACCAGCTCTCCCACACCCACCGTTTTGAAATTTGATACAACATTTTTAATTAGTGCCTAATTTTACATATATTCCAATTTTTATTACAAATTTTAAAAATGAAAATTTTACTTTTAAGAAAAATTTTGGAAAAAATTTATTTTTTTCAATTGTCATCAAACGATGTGAATTTAAAAAATAATTTCTAAATTTAGATGGCTCTTAGAAAATTATTTTACTTAAATTATAGGACGAATAGTGTCAGAGAAAATCGAAAAAAAATCGAGGTGTACTCAATTGAGTACAATGGCGCCTAATTGCTTAATCATTAGTTTGCTTGATGGAGATTATTTTTCGGTCTATATGACCAATGTAGGCAACGATACGAAAGGATTAATTATTTATTTTACGTGTCATCAATTACCTTACAAATATCTATTAGTCAATTTGAGGGTTAAAGAAAAAATTAAATGAAAATATTCTGTTTTGAATGCGTGAGCATTGTTGCCTTTTTGTTATTTCTTTTTTTGTGGAATTTGTTGTGTGGCTCGCTGCTATTTGTTCTTATTGATTCCAATGATCTCGACTTGGGAAGTTAATGTAAATTTATAAGTAAACATAGTAGACCAACAAGAGAAACCAATTTGCTTTTAAGCAGAAATATGTTACTACTTCTTACTTTTTCTAATGTATTTTTTTATGTAAACTACCAAGTGGAATATCACTTTTAGTTGGCAACACTTCCCACTTTAGCGACATTGGTTTCTCTTGTTAATCCACTTTCTTTGGGAGTAAATCAAGTTGCCATATTTTTTTGGAATACTGTAATTTACAAATATTAAAAAAAAAATAAATTAAATGAAAAAATTCATTAGGATTGGAGGTTACTTAAAAAAAAACCGACCCTCAAAATTAACTGAAGGAAAATAATAGTATCTATGAAAAAATTTTCAAAATTTTTGCTTTTACACCTTTGCTCTAAAAAAGAGAAATTAATTTCGTTTTAAGGGGAAATGTGTTACTACTCGTTACTTTTTATCAATGCATTTTATATGTAAACTACCGAGTGGCATTACACTTAAGATGCAACACATCTCACTTCAGCGACTTTGGTTTATCTTGGTGATTTACGTCTTTTCTCGTGGATACGATCCCATATCACAGAATAAACCAGTGGCTTCCAACGTTTGGCGCTTGTCACAATGGTGGGGAAGTTTTCTATATTTTAAAGGGGACGTGAACAAATTCTTGTAATTCGCTCAATTTTTTGTTTTAATAAAAATACAATTTTGTTGATAAAAAGAAAATTTTTTCTTATAAAAATAAAAATTTTCTATACTTTCATATAAATACAAGCCATATTAAAAAAAATATATATTAGCATTGCAGACATGACTGTTAGGGAAAATATTTAAGAATATTTTAACCTCTCATTTCAAAGAAAAGCTGGCAACGCTAAACTATATGATAACACGACTATTCCCACTTATTAAAGTTTTTTCGTTCATTTTTTGTTTTCACCATTTGTAAAATGATGCTCTTTAGTGTGCATTAGCGAAATTCATCGCTTATTACAGGGATATCGGAGCTGTGAATCAGCTTAATCGGAATTGATTTTCGATTTACGCTTTTCATCTGAATATTTTTCGAACAAAGTGAAATTTTTTACGAAATAAAAAATTTTATTTACAAAAAATAATTTTTTCTGCTCTCATCAATATCACTAGGTGGTAAAAATTTATTTTTCTACAAACAATTCGCTGAGACCACAATTTTTTCTATGTAATTTTTTTCTTTTTTCGACAGAATGAAAAAAATATTTTTCATAAAAAAGAAAGAAATTTTTCGCCAAGAATTTGCTTTTTTTTGAAAAATTTTTAGATCTTTATATGAAAAGCACAAGTTGGAGGTCAATTTTTTACATCCATTCACAACTTGTGTACTTTTGCCCTAAGCAAAATTTTTCGAAAGATAAATTGATCCACTCTACTGCTCCCTAGCCATTCTATCTGTTGTGCGAATAATATTTGACCAACAGGAATTTGGCCATATTTCATATTGTAAAAAATTGCCAGTTAAAAGAGGCCAAATTATGTTTATCCATACAGTATGGAGTTTTTTTCTGGATGTTGAAAACTTTTATTTAAAATAAAACACATAAAGACTTACAAAATGATTTATTTTAAATTTTTAATTCGATAGCTTATTAATTTAATAATGTGTACCGCATTTAATAATGTGTACCGCAGCCACCTTTTTAAAGCGCATTCGGAAGGACCAATTAATTTTTTCCATCATGATAAAATAACCTTTCCCTAATGATTTTTCAGATAATAAAAAAAATACCTTCATAAAAAATGACTTCCATGTGATAGTATATTCCAGGTGCTGAAACCGAACCCGAACCTGAACCTAAGCGGGTTCAGGCTCGCTGTTTATAAAAACTTTGAACCCGAACCCGCTGAACCCAAAAATTTAACCAGGTTCTTGTTCAAAAATATAAAAAAAAATATTCTTGCTGTGCATGGCGTGAGAAATGTTTGATAGAAAAATCATAAAAAAAACATTACATTTCTTGCATTCCTTTTAAGAAAAAAATTTCATCTTTAGCTAAAAAGCTAAACTTGAAAGAAGCCGTACTAGACTGTCAAACTAGATGGAATTCCAGTTATGACGTAGTTCAAGAATAATTGGAATATAGAAGTTTTTGTTCGGAATTACTGGATGCTGCATTAACTATGAATGATAATATTGGGAATATTTGTGAAAAATTCGTAGAAATTTTTGCACCTGCTTAAAAATTAACGCTGAAACTGCAAGAAGAACAGATGACCTTAGGCGATTTTTATAGAATTTAAATTAGAGCTAACAAAAGATGACAAAACAAAAACATTTTCACAAAAACTATTTGATTTGACTTTTGATTGCAGTATTATATCTAGATAGCAAATTTAAGTTAATGCCGATAAGTCCCGAAGATGTTAAAAATTATAAAAAAACATATTTTAAAAACAATTAACATTTTCAAAAATTTGCAAATGAAAAGAGAAGAAGAGAATTTTATAAGAGAATCAATATCTTGTTCTTCAGAAGATGATAAAGATATGCTCGAACAAGTTCTAAAAACGAAGGAAAGATTTTTTAAATAAAATTCTTCAAAAAGGCCCTTTCAGCCTTGAAATTTATTTTGTCGGCACAAAGAACAAATTTAAAAGAAGAAAACTTAAAAAATATATTAATTTTAAAATTAAACGAAAATTTCTTTGAAAAATAAATAAATTTTTTATTAATAAAACATTTATTTTTTTTTAAATGTTGAACCCGAACCCTGAACCGAACCTGAACTTTTTATTTCGATTAACCCGAATCCGAACCTGAACACATTTTTTTCAGGGTTTCAGTTCCTGGTTTATTTATGTGTATTGGAAATCTAGGACAGTAGAAAAAATTACGCCATTTAAAGTTCAAAAAACATACAAATTTTCACCACTTTTGCTTATAAATTAGTCCGTACAAGAGAATGAATTTTAATGATGAGACTTAAGTATGTATCTAAATAATTAATTGCCATTAGATATACTTTCAATTGAAAAAAAATTTTTTTTTTTTACAATTTCGTAAGTTTGTGTTTTATTTTAAATAAAAGTTCTTAACCTCTAAAAAAAACACCTATTATTTATGATAGAGGGAAATGAAAGTTTTCTGGAAATTTTTAAAGCGCGACATATATATATCAGGAGTCTTTAATAAGGATCGATGATTAGCCGATCGCATCAGATTCTGGTATCGGGATTGCCGATTGAAGCCTCCAGACATGCTTTTTTCAACTGATTGTTGAGATTAGCTATTGAGTGGCGCCAATTACTCGCCACGTGATTCCATGGCACGATTAAAATGGTGAATTTCTTGACCAAACAGACATGACACGCGATTTTAAAGTCTGGCAACTTTGGCAAATTTTGCCAAAAAATATTATCGTTGGCAACTCTGTCTTTTTTGGAGTTAAAATTAAAGAAACAATCTCATTATGGAAATAGAAGAACTTTTCTGGAATCTTTTGCTTTCAATTAATTGTCAGAAAAGGTTTAAATATAAAAATGACTCAAATGCTAACGCGTTCGTCACTCACCAATTTTTCGTGCTTTCAATAAAAATTCACGAAATAAAAGATTAATACATTTTATCAATTATGCGACACATATATGTGACATGAGTTTTTAAGAAAACTCCTACGTCACATATATGTGACGCTGAGTGGCGAACGTGCTAAAGATAATTTTCTTATAATTGGGGAGTTTAGGATCAGCTCAATAGGACTAATTCATTTCTAAAATCTGATTAAACTTCATTTCATTGTATAGAAAAAAATTGTTGGCAACTCTGTATGAAATATAAATTATTATGTATTTATATTTAAGTGAGTCTGCATATAAAATTATACAAATTGTGATCTTTTTGTCTGGGGTAACAAATAAACTCTTAAAAGTTTGCAATGACAAGGGGAGAAAGTTCAATTTTCTATTATAATATAAAAAAATATGTACGATCTCCATCCAGTATGGGTCATTAAACAGTAGCGTTTCGACCATAATGACGCCTTTTTTCTTTTAAAATCTTGTCTGCGTAAATGTTATACCATACACTTCATTAAATAATCTAGTTTGTTATTTTCTGCTCCCATTTTTCTGCAGTTTCATAGTGAAGATATAATTTTTTTTCTTTTTTAATTTAAATAAAATTTAAATGAATTGTTTTTATGCGGGTTCTTAAGATTTTTCGAACAAAAAAATAAAAAAAAAAATCTCTTCAATATGTTTACTACTGTTACATTTAGCTTTTATTCGTAAGAGTGGCATAATTCAATTAAAATACTGAAATTTTTTGTTATTTGAATATTTAGATGTGTGGTGTATCTTCTTATGTTAATATAATAATTGAATATTTCCAAAAAAAATAAAAACTTTATTTGAATTTATAAAATTAATGTTTTTATTTATTAATTAATTGTTAATTCTCAAAATATACACAAAAAACTATAAATAATTATTTCATTTATTTTTTATTTTATTATCTGGAAATTTTTATTGTCATGGCTTTAATTAAGCTTCTAAGCGGATTATTATTTCGAAATTTATATGAGTGAAGTGCAAAAGGCAACACATTTACATGTAGAAATAAAAACAAAATCCAATTTAATCTTTTGTTATTATAAATTCTTAATCGTTGTTTCAAACCCTTCAAAATTTTGTTAAAGAAAAAAAAATCTATGCAACTGGTTATATTATTCATCACTTGGGTTTGGTAATGGATTATGTTTGTCCGTCCCCGTCTGTCTGTCTGTATGAGTCTGCATAAAATGATGGTAATTGAGGTCATGTTCAACAGAACATTGCATGTAGTTTGATATTTGAACATAAGGGTTATATTGTGTTAGATATGTCATCAACAAATTTGTTTCAATTAGGAAAATAAAGGTTTTATTCTCTATGAATTTGATTTGATGGATGATGTGTAACTGTCTTTCTTTGAAGCATTGAAGTTTTCTCTGATATCGTATTTCTTCCACTTTTTTTCAAGTGCTTTTTGGTAAAAAATTAAAAACAATTTTGACATTTTATTTAAAAAAGTTATTGATAAAGTGTTGGAGAAAAAGTCAACTAAATATAGGGTGATCCATTTTGAGATATTTTTTTCAATAGCCTTTTTTTGACAGATCACGTGTGAGTCGTGTCATGCTGTCATGTTATTTTTGTTAAGTATTGTTTGGCATTTCATAATGGAAAGTCTTACGTCTGAACAACGTTTACAAATCGTTCAACTTTATTACGAAAATTCACGTTCTGTGAGGAATGTGTTTCGTGTACTTCGCTCAACTTATGGTCAACATAATCGGCCTACTGAGCGTACCATTCGCAACACCATCGCCCATTTTGAGACCCAGCATTCATTATTGGATAATATTCGACCAAATAAACCACGTCCAGCACGCTGTGAAGAATATATAGCAGACATAGCTGAGAGTGTACACGAAGACCGTGGAGAGTCGATTCGGCGCTATCGTGCCATCATGTCAACAAAAGGGCGCCACTTCCCACACATCTCATCAATCAATGGATTTATTAAGAAAGCACTTTGGTGAGCACCTAATTTCACGTTTTGGGCCGGTCGATTGGCCAGAAAGATCGTGGGATATCACACCGTTAGACTTTTTCCTGTGGAAATATGTAAAGTCTAAAGGATATGCGGACAAACCCGCTTCGATTCAGGCCTTGGAGGAAAGCATCACGCGTGTCACTCGCCAGTTACCAGTCGAAATGCTCGAACGAGTCATCGAAAATTGGACTCAACGGATGGACCATCTGCGACGTAGCAACGGCCAACATTTGATAGACATAATCTTCAAAAAATAAATGCCAAAGAATGTTCTTTCAAATGATAATAAACATTCCCCATTAAATTCGAATTTTCTGTTTTTTTTTAAGTAGGGATCCTCGAAATGGATCACCCTATATATATTTCTTTTTAATATTTATTTATTTATTTATATATTTATTTATTTATTTATTTATTTATTTATTTATTTATTTATTTATTTATTTATTTATTTATTTATATTGGGAAATTTTAAGTACGAGGTCCGTTCAAAATGTTTTTAGCATAACACAAAGATGGCGCTATAAAAAGCAAAAAGTTAAGTGTACTATACGATAAATTTCAATCTGTCACATGAACACATGTTAAAATTCATGTCGATCTGGCAACTCATTCATGTCGTTCTGGCAACTTAATAACTGCTGTTCAAAGAAGACTCTTTAGTGATTTTTTTTTATGAAAAAATTAGACATTCAGGGAGCCATTAAATATTTACACAAAAAAAGATTAGCGGTACAAGAAATTCATAATGAAGTGAATGTCCAAAACCTGCAAAAAAAAAAAAACAGAAATCATAGCTATAGTATGGTATTGGACGATCGTTAAGTGAAGGTGCATGAGATAGGAAATACCATTTATCGAGGGCATTCGGTTTTTAACTGCGACTGATAATTATAGGGATGCAGTCATCTTCACTGATAGTCAGGCTGCGGTTAGGGCTCTGTCAGTGGAGTCTGTGGGGGGGAGGGGGGAAATAGAGGGCTGACGATTTGGAAAGGGATGGATAGTTCCTATTCTCTGTTAAACCTCAAAACCGATCAGATGACGAAAACGGAGCTTGGACACCAACAACACTCAAAAAAAAAGACATGAACTAAACATGAATACAAAATTTTCCTCAATTTAAGTCAAATTTTATTAAAACTTAGAAAAATTATCTTAAAATAAATAAAAATGTTTGGTTAAAAACGAAATAGTTTTTATTCTTAAGTATTATATCTTGATTTTGGGGAAAAAACATCTATATTAAATAAAAAGTTATTAATTTAAAAATAACATCTTAGTTTTAAGAAAATTGCATACTAAAGTATAATAAAACTAAGTTTAGTTAAAAAAAAAAAAAATCGAACATAATTTACTCCCATTTAGATCTAAAAATGTGTCTAACTTAAAATGAACGAATATGTATTCATTTTTCTCGCGTGTAGTAAAATTAAAAAAATTTTAGAAAGCAATTTCGAAATTCAGTTTTTAAGTCTACCAATTTCTAATTTTTAAGGATTGTTTTCTAAAAATTAGTTCAGGTAATTTCAATTTCAGTTACGGACTTATTGACTAACCCTCGTAGTTCTAAACTTAAAAACACTATAAGTGCTATTCTAACTTTCCAATGTGACTTAATTTTGTAAGAAATATATATTTATTCTAAAAATTTAAGAAAAAATTTAAAAGAGAATTTAAAATTTCTACTAGGACCGCATTTGCCCACCTTACAACCTTAAATATTAATGATTTTAATATTAATACAATGCACTATTTCTAAAATACTATTGACTATTTCTAAAACGCAATTTACTATTCTAAAATACAATTGACTATTTCTGAAATGCAATTGACTATTTCTAAAATACAATTGACTATTTTTTAAACACAATTGACTATTTCTAAAATACAATTGACTGTTTCTGAAATACAGTTGGAAAAGATGTATTACATAGATGAATTTTTCAGACCTTTTTAGACATTGAACGCTTTTGAAGTCTAAAAAAATTGTATATAAATCACTTGTTCATACTTTGACAGTTGACTTAGGAAGTTTAACCTCTTTCTTCAGAGAAGACTGAGATTTCAGGAATATATTTTGGGTAAAATTTTACGTTGGAAAATTTACAGTAGCAACAATATTGTTTAAAAATAAGTATGTACTAAAATTTTCTATAAATCTATCTTATCTTAAATATATACTTAAAAATGTAACATGCTATTATTTGTATTGTTAATTACTGTAACGAAATAAAATCCCAAAAACTTGTTAAATTTCATACTTTAAAACCTCATTAGTAAGCGAGTTTTGTCAACACAAATGTCAGCAACATTAATGCTTGAATTATTTTGAAATCCCGATTAATATATACACGAACATTGTTGGAAAATAAAAGAACCGTGTAATTTATAAATCTCATGTTTTGTAATATCTAATAAAGTTGTACGTATTGTAGTTATTCTTTTTATTTTTTTTATAAGAATAACAATTATTTTAGGCCATTGAACTTACGAATAATGTTGTACAAATTTACTAATTTGTTTTAATTCCTAAGTTTATTTTTTGTTTAAAAGAACAAACAACTGCAGACGTGCGTGTAAGTTTGTCATTGGTTTTTGATACACAACTTGAAAACATTAAGATTATGAAAACAAATAGATATCTACTCGTAATAATGAGCGTAAAAGAAATGTTATTAGGTTGGTGAAAATAACCTTTCGCGGTTGTTTAGCGCAGCACTTTATGACGACCATACACTTCGTTATTTTCTGGCACGGGTAACCGTCCTTCTTGAACGTGTTTAAAAATATCTGCGCGCAAAGTGTTTGATTGCTAAGAATACAAAAATGGATCAAAATATACGTTTAAAGATTTTTATTGTTTAAGTTCTGCCGTCCAAAACTTCGAGTTTTAAAGAGATTTTTTGCCGGATTGAAAAACATGTATCATCAGCCTAGCTAAAAATGGTTAACTTGCTATATATTTTTTTTAAATATACTGTATTTAAAAGCTCGTTATAAATTAACTAAAATAAAATCTGTTAAAATTAAACATTTTATAGAAATTCTTTTATTTTTTTTAAATCTATAATGTTGTAGTTATGTCGGATATATAACACATCAGCTGAAAAGTCCGTAAAATAACCAGTAAAACAACAATTTCTTTATTTTGGCAAAATTCGACTTTAATCATTAACAAAGCGATTATCAAAGAGTGATACAATCATTCCAACGCCTTTAAAACATTTCGATACCGTTTTTATAGAATGATTTATCTTTGGCCACAAAATAGGCTTTTGTTTCGGCAATTACCTCTTTATTCGAACCAAATCTCTTTCCAGCAAGCATTTTTCTTAAGTCTGAAAACAGTTAAAAATCGCTGGGAGCCAAATCCGGCGAATACAGTGGGTGCTTAAGCAATTGAATTCGTGCACTGTAAGCGAACGTGGCACCTATTTCGAAAACAGCTTGCTCATGGGCAAATGTTCATAGGAAATAAAGCCGAAATATTCCTACGATATATTTAAAGTATCAGCTATCTCCGGCTACTTCACTATATGGCCTGTCAAAATGATTTTGTAAACTTTTTGATTTTTTCCGATATCACCACCTCATTTGGGTGACCAAAGCTTTCAGCGTCATCTGTGTTGGTATTACCACGTTTAAAGTCAGCAAACTACTTTTCTACCATTTATTTCGATCGAGCAGAGTCCGATTAATACTTATTAAGCCAAGCTTTGGGTTGAATGTTTTTTCCCCATGAAAAAGCAATAATAATTTAACACACGAAATTGCTTTGAATCTCTTATTTTCAAAATCGCAAAAGTAGTATCACTAAAACGGCTGTAACTTGTTCAATAATTAACGCAGTGTCATCAAATTTTGACAGATAACATCCAAAGGTTTGAAGTTCCAAAAATAACTTGGATTTTGAACTTAAGTGTAATATAAAACTCTCTGAGAACTAGTTTTAAAACTAGACCTAAAATTGGTTCTAAAGGGTGTCCCAAGAAGAACGCAATTTTTAAATCTGGCAACATTCGAAGTGTCATTGTTTGACATTTGAACAATTGTTATTGTTTGCTAGTAGAAGGTACGAGCTTAGTAAAAATGGAGCGCTACACGAATGAACAACGCATTCTCATAGTGAAATTGTTTTACCATGAAAATGCTGATTTTGCCGATAAAATCATCTTCAGTGACGAGGCCCATTTTCATCTTGATGGCATCGTCAATAGGCAGAATTGTCGCATTTGGGGTGAGGAAAATCCTCGAGTGATTCACGAGAAGCAAATGCTGGAGGAATCATTGGACCTTTTTTTTATGAAAATGAGGCAGGTCAAGCGCAAACAGTCAATGGTGTTCGGTATCGTGAAATGATAACCAGTTTTTTCTTGCCTAGAATTGAAGAAATGAATGTGGAGGGCATGTGGTTCCAACAAGACGGCGCCACATGTCATACAGCCAGAGAAACAATTCAATTGCTGCATCAGTCATTTCCCGGTCGTGTTATTTTGCGTTTTGGAGATCAGAATTGGCCGCCTAGATCGTGCGATTTAACACCATTAGGGTTTTTTGAAGTCGATGGTTTACGCGAATAAGCCGACGACGACTCAAGCCTTAAAAGAGGAAATTGGACGCTGCATTAATGAAATACCGCAGCATTCATGCAAAACGGTCATTGAAAATTTCATTAAAAGATCGAGTGCATGCCAGCAAAGCCGCGGCGGCCATCTGCACGATATATTGTTCCATACATAACCTCATTCTGTCTACTTTACGATATAATAAAGTTTCACGATTTTTTCTTAAATATCTGTGTTTTATTTAAAATTTAAAAATTGCGTTCTTCTTTAGAAAAAAAGTAATGAGAGCGGTTACTTTTGGGAAGATTGCAGCAATAACTTTTTCCTTTACCTATTTTATTTAGCAAAACTGTATAATTTGAAGTATCTACCTATTCCATACTAATACAATAATTAATATGAAGTTTTAAGTTATTCTTTGAACGGTATTAATTTCATACAATAAAAAGAGAAATTCTTTTATCTTATTATTTCTTTATTAACAATAGAAATATGAGACATTTTTATTGTATATGGTTTGGTTTTTTTGAAAATAGAAATCGTCATAAAATAAATTCAATTGATTGTAGTTCAAAATGCCATAACTTACCCGCAATTAGAACAATATAGCGGAAATTCTATGACAACCTCATAAACACACGCACTCTCTGTCTTTACAATTTTAGATCTAACTATGCACTCTGCAATAGTTGGAGACAGCCAAATCAACAGACATACAAATAGTCAGACATGTGAACTTAACTATTTACAAAAATAGTAAATTGAAAAACGCAATTTAACACAGTTCCTATAGATTTCAATTCTATTAGGAGCCATTCGTGCACATTCTCTATTTTTGCCTAGACATGAATTACACAGAGAAAATTTATAAGTCTACGAATGACAAATATGGGCCAAACAAAATTTGCTTTTAGTGTATTGAGACTTTGAATTAATAATGAGCGCATCACACAGGAGGCCGCCAGCAATATTCCAGTTTTCAATATCTTGCCGCTTTAACCTATTGAGAATGAGCGTCTTTAACAGCTTGTGTCATTTGGTTGAAAGGTAAACAACAATACTAAATATTGGCTCGAACATGTCGAATTTCGTTCCAGAAAAAGTGTTATTGCGGTGTGTTCTTCTTCATAACTTTAATGTGAAGAAAAGTGCGCCTGAGGGTCATAGAATCTTAGGAGAAGTTTACAGCGACCATCTGAACAATCGTGTCGCAAGTTGTGATCTTAAGCTCAAAGACAAGGCACGACCAGGTCAACTCAAAAAGCTTGAAGACGAAGAATTGGAATCATTGCTCCATGTGGACCAAATGCTTCTTCAGGAGTTGTCAGAATCATCGGGAGTTAATGATGAGTCAACAGCCAGCAAACGTCTGAAAGCCATGGGTGCCATATGAGTTGAAGCCGCGCGATGTTGAAAGACGATTTGTCACTCCTTGAACGTGAAAAAAGGAAGGGTCTTTTGCATCGTATTGTGCTGGCAATAAAAAATGGATCCATTACGACAACCCCAAGCGCAAAAAGTCATTGGATTTGCCCGGACAGCCATCAACATCATTCGCAAAGCTGAATATGATATGACTCTTATGCTCTGTTTTTTGTGGGACCAGCGTGGTGTGATCTACTACGAACTGCTAAAACCGAATAAAACAATCACGGGGGAATGCTATCGGACTCAACTTATGAGTTTGAGCCGCGCAGTGAAGCAAAAACGGACGGAATTGGCCACATGTTGCAAGACCGATCAAAACATACTTGGAAACGCTAAAATGGGAAGTACTACCACACCCGCCATGCTCTCCGACTACTACTTGTTTCGGTCGATGACGTATAGCCTGTCCCAGCAGAAGTTCACTTCATGAGAACAATGCAAAAAATTGTTCGATGATTGGATTGCCTCAAAAGTTGAGTCATTCTTCCAAGCTGGTATACAAAAATTGCCAGAAAGATGGAAAAAAGTAACCATTTTTTCACAATAAATCCATAAGTTTCGAAAAGAAATTCTCATTATTATTGCAAGGGCCCAATACATTTCGGTAATTTTTGGAGTGAGATAAAAATCAAAAAACTCCATATAAATTGTATGGTACATTTTCCCTTTTTGTGTATGTATACCAAAACTATTTTGTAATTTGGAAAATTTTTATCAATTCGCCATATTGTTACAATTAGAAATTACGTCTTATTCCTAGAACCAAAAAATTAATAAGAAAAATTAACTTATATGAAATCAGAACGGCGCCAAAGACACTTTTGACCAAAATTAATTAAAATTTTCCCTAAAATTAAGAAATAATTTTTACTAAAAATTTAGTAAAAATTTCTAAATTATAGAAAAATTTTACTATTGAGAACAAAATTTTTATTAGAACATAGAAAAATTTCCTATTAAATATTTAAATTTAACTTTTAGTTAGTTAATTTATTTAAGTTAATTAGATAATTTTTTTTTACAAAAAACTAGGACTTAACTCCCTAAAAATAAGAAAATAAAATATACTTTAAAGTGAAAATTATCCTAAAATTTAATAAAAATTTTCTAATAAATATGAAATTGCTTCTATGGTAAAGGCAATATATGTATTTTACCATACATTTTAAAGTACTTTGCACTCATTGTGTAAGTATTTTCCAATTTTCGGAGGACTTCCGGTTTGTGAGGACATTACTTTTAAAAAGCTTTTTGCTTTACATTTTTATCTTTAAATCAAATTGAATTTTACTAAACTCATGTATTTATAAATGTATGTATAAATTCCATTATTAAAAATGGAAAACAAATTAGAAAAATCGACTGCAGGATATTCTGAAACGTAATAAATTGTGACAAAGTCAGATCCTTTTCGTAGTTAATTAATGTTTCTCCTCGAGCGAACAACACAGTGACACACGGCATCTGTGGCTAAGCAACACTGGGGGTCCTTTGTATTTTTAAATTAACTAATTTAAGGAAATTGTTGCAAAAATACAAAATATTACAGTTTCATTTCTGGTTATTATTAAAAAATGAAAAAAGGTCATAAGGACATACAAATTTGACTTTTTTTTATTCTCAAAAAAATATATATATATATAGTTCAGTGCCTTCGACAAATTTAAAGTTTAAATTTAAAGTTTACGGCCAATATGCCGTAATGTAAAAAATGTGCTTGCGATATTTTGTATTGTAGTCAGCAAACAAAATTATTACATAAAATTGCAAATTTGAAATTTTTACGATTTGCTTACAAAATTTTAAAATATTTTTAAGGCTAGTTTAAGAAAAATTTAATCAAGTTTTTTTAATTTATCTGAAGAAATTTTTCGGGAAAAAATGTTTATTATTTGAAAACTTTTACGCGAAAAAAATAATATTTTATTAAAATTTTTAAAATTTATTTGAAGTAAGTTGCATGAAAATTTTCCCTAGAAATAGTTCATCAGTTTCAAAAACCAAATAAATTTAAATTATTACATGGAAAAAATTTATTACTTTTTGTTTTTAATTTCTTGATCTAATTTTTAGAAAACAATTCTTAAAAATTAGAAAGTGGTAGTCTTAAAACTGAATTTAGAAATGGCTTTCTAAAATTTAGTTATTTCTACTACTTTCGAAAAAAATTAACACGCATTAAGTTCAAGACTTTCTCATATTAAGTTAGACACATTTTTTGAACTAAATGGGAGTAAATTATGTTCTAATTTTTTTTGAACTAAACTTATTTTTGTTACATTTTAGTATGCAAATTTCTTAAAACTGAGATGTTTTTCTTAAAAATTGATTATTATTAATATACTTTTTTTTAACTTAAATCAAGAAGTATTACTTAGGAAATATATGAACCCTCTGAGTATATAAACTATTTCGTTTTTACTCAAACATAGGAATTTCTATGTTTTAACCCATTAGACGCCATTTTACTCCTTGATTTTTCGATTTTCTCTGACACTATTTGTCCTATAATTTGAGTAAAATAATTTTCTATGAGCCAACTAAATTTAGAAATTAAAAGCAAAAGTTTTTTCTAATCTAATACTGTTATTATTGTTTAAATCCACATCGTTTGATGGAAATTGAAAAATATTAAATTTTGGCAACATTTTCCTTAAAGGTAAATTTTAACCATTATTGAAATTTGTATAATATGTATAATTAGTGTTTATTATTTAATTAGGCACTAATTGAACCTGTTGAATTAAATTTTACAACACCGAATTTCAAAACGATGAGCATAGGAGAGTCGGTTTTAACTTTTTGCTCCTTGACAATTTACAAGGATCTCTTAATTTTTTTTTACAATTTCGATTTTACTTTATTCTATTTAATGCCTTTTCCTATAACATATGTAAATATATTTTTATTGAATTTTCTCCTCCAAATTTTATTTGGCCGTTAATGGTTAAAATTTTTTTACTAAAATTGAGGAAAATTTTTAAATTAATATAAAGGTAATTTTAGTTTAATTTTTAATTCATGTCTTTTTTTTTGAGTGTAGTTGTGCTGCAGGCGTTATCCATAGTGGTCTATTAAAAAATGAAAATTTATATCGAAATATGCAAGAACGAAAAGTTCATATAAAAGTAGTAGAGTAGAGTGATTTCAATTATATATATTTGGAAAGCTGTGATTCCTTTTCTCTTTATGTACTGTTGTGTCACTGTTTGGCGATTTAGATTTATCGATTAGCCAAAAAATCCAGCGTTTTTTTATTAACTGTAATTTCATTTTTAGAAAGCAGTTCTATGTTCAAAGTTATTATAGAACTCATATTTTAAAAATGTTTAACCTTTAAACCAATAGTTTAGAACTTTCTTATATCTTGCGAAACATATTCAGTACATTTTTCGATATCGAAAATCTAGCAATAAAATCGCAAAATTTTTGCACTGTTATAGTAAGTTTATAGCGATTTTAAAATCTCATCTAGTCATTTATGCTTGCTGCTTGCTTCAGCCAGCAAAGATTTTCTTTCCTGTTTTATCCTTAATCCTTATAAAATTTTAACACGACCTAGCGGCGCTCGCCCATCTGTTGCAATAGCGATTGCGCATTTAAAATAAGACGTTAAAGAGTTATGAGTAGAAATGTAAAGAGATCTCTATTAAGTTTAAAATATAAGAGTATAAGCAAGTTCAAAAATGAAATTGATAGAAATTATCTGCGAACTATACTTGCCTATCTCTCAGTGTTGTATATTTGATCTATGCAACTTTCTTCCGCATATATTTTCTCAGTGTATTAAAATAGATTTTTTATCATTAAGTTATTTGAAACTTTGAGGTAATTTATGTTTATCGTTTAATAGAAATTAATGAAGAAAAATAATAAACGTAAATAACATTTTGTTTTTTTTTTTTTTTTTGCTATAAAACTTGAAACTTGAGTGGCTTAAAATTGTAATACTAGTTGCATATAAACATGTTTAATAAACAATTTTTTTATAAAAAAACGTTAATAAACAATAACTTTTTAAAAAGCTTATATATAGGGTGATTCAATAAGACCACAGATTTACTTTTATAAATAAAACACACCATTATATCATTTATAACTCGTATAATTTTGTTCTTCAGCTCTGGAATCGTCTCGGGCTTATTCGAATAGACCATGCTTTTCACGTAACCCCAGAGACAGAAGTCCAATAGTGTAACATCGCAACCTCGTTGTTTCATAAAATAATGCAACCTAGAAATTTTGTTAGCATTAGGCCATCCTGTTGAAACCACATTTTATTTAAGTTCATGTCACCTACCTCAGGCCATTAAATGCTTGTTTTCATATCCCGATAACGTTCACGGTTCACTGTAATAGCGTTACCGGCATCATGTTCTAAAAAGTACGGACGGATGACTTTTCCAAACAGTGACTTTTTGTCGGTGCATAATTTTTTTCTTGAGTGTCATTTGGATTATATTGACCGAAAAAAACTAGCAATGCTCGAAATGAACTTCTTGCAGAATGACGATTTTCATATAACGTTTTGATCACTTTTACGCATTTTTTCAACTAAGTATCGCTCCATAACTAAGTTTGCCAAAGGCTGCAGTACCAATTGTCTGAAAAAAATTAAAAAAAAAACATTAAAATATCACAAATAATTACTGTCAAGGATCTGCATTACAATTGAATAACCTTGTATTTATGCTTACCCCACCTTGTAAATTATTATTCTTTTTGGAGTTCAAAATATAACCGCTCACAATTTTGAATCATAAATAATTCATTTTTGACTCTTTTTTTTTTTATAAATCTTTCAAAAACTAAACTCTGAGTTTTGGCGCAGGAGAGAAAAGGCGCAAAGAGAAAAGGCGCCGAAAATAATGGTATTTTATTTTCATTTTATTCTCTTGTTTTTTGTTCTCGCATTTTAAAAGTTTTTTGTAAACAAAAAAACATATGATGCATAAAATTAGCACACGATATTCTATGGCTCTTTTGTTCTCTTTGTATACTCGCTAATGATTAACGTACTATAAACTGTCTTTGTATATCCGTTTCTAAATTTTTATTAAAATAATCATTTCTTTTTATTGTTTTTCTAAAATGTAAAAAATGGGTCGTTAATAAGGAAAGGAGACATTGCAGAGTAATGAATCTCTACGGTAGACTTTACACTAAAAAATATGACAGTTTGTGCAGTCACGATTGTACGTTGTTATTTTGGGAGCGTTTTCTCTCATAGCAACAATCGTTGCATGTCACGTTCTTATTCTGGGCCGAGACTGAATCTAAAATAAGGTAAAAACTTTTTAATAACATGCTCAAAAATTTTTCTTCGAGGCTCCAATATTTGATTTAAAAAATAATCCAAATTTTATGTAAAAAAAATGTATTTCATTTAAACAATTCAAAAAGGCCTATAAACAAGTAGGAACAAATTTTAAGCTAACAAATTTTGTATGGTTTTAATTTTAAAATTTCTAAGTCGATATCGGTCAGTTCGTCCATTCATTACATAAATTTATATTGGCTCAAGGACGTATTTGGTAAAAATCGGATTATAATCAGACATACCTCACATAGAAAGGTCCTATCTGAATTGGACTTAATTGTATTTAGACACCTAAACCTGTATTTATTTTGAGTTCTGAAAGTTGTTTGTGACTATAAATTGTGCCTCCAAATTTAAAGAAAATCGAAACATGCCAGGACCTAGTCCTCGAAATATTACGCATATTATACTTGGTGTAGGGAATCGCAATCCCTGATTTTATTTTCTTACTTGTTTTATTTGATTTAAATGAACTGATAATTATGTCACATAATTTTGGTCGATGAAATTGATTTATTAGTAGTTTAGAATAAGTGACTCCATTTTTACCATAAGCTCGAACTTATGTTGCATTGGAATTTTTAAGTCTTTTGCGAGGCCAATTCTAAAGGCATCAAAAGGAAACTGTACAACTTTATTTGTTAAATAACATTTATCGTTTAAAGCCAGCCGCAATAACTGCTTTTACGTGTGTTTATTAAAAATTATGATTAAAATCTAAATTTATGTGTTGATTTACGACACAATTATGAAATAATTTTTTTTGAAAACCTCAAAAAAAAATGCAACATATGTATGTATGCGTTGACAAAAAAAGCAGAGCCTTAAAGAATTAATTCTTTTTTTAAAATGAATTCGCTATAAATCGAATTCAATTTTAATATAAATTCAATGAATTCCTTTTTATTTAAATCAGAAAATATATTCAATCGCACGCATTCAACTCCAATAATCAATTACTTCAATTGAAACAGTTCATTATATCAAATCAAATGATTTAAATCTCTAGAATGCGTTGATTTTTTATAAATCGAACGAAAAAAAGAATCCATTCAATTTATCAATTGTTCAATGCGAACGGTATATTTCACTCAACTGTTTTGTGATTTGAATAAAAAAAATATATATATTTCCGTTCAGTGATTTGAAATCAATTTTTTACCGTTTACTGATTTAACATAAATTTTTTACTGTTTAAAATCGATTTTTTACAGCTCAGTGATTGATAGACAAATTTTTATTGTGCAATAAAAGAGTACACAGTTTTATTGCTATCATTTATTTTCAGAGTTTAAAACCTACAAAATTAGTCAAATTTACAATGAATGGGGATTAACTTATCCAAAAAATAACCACAGTTAAGTGTTAACCACTCATATTTGTATGTATTTCTTTAGTTATTTTGAGATAAGTTAGAAGTGTAAATTATTTAAATTGTCAATGTCTTTTAAACAAAAGGTGGAGAAAAAATGCTCAACGCAATTTTTGTTTTTTTATTAACAGAACATTAAAAATTTGATTTTCAATCAATGAACGGCAAATAATTGGGGCGGTTCGATGTGTGTGAGCTACTTACTTTATCAGTGAATTAGCCCATGTACTAAGAAACATATAATTTAAATGTTTGATTTTTAGCTCAAAGGGTTTGTGTAAAACGTTAAGTCAAAAAATCGGTTTTAAACTAAATTTATATAATGCTTGAAATTTTAAATCACTGATTGAACGGTTGATAAATTGCACAAATTATTTTTTTCATTCGATTTATAGTGATTTAATTGATTTGATAAAACGATTGTTTAAATTGATTTAATTATTTTCTAAACCAATCGAACGGGATCAAATGCGAATTTAATGATTGGCCATTTTTGCATTTAATTTGTTAAATTTCAATAAGATATCATATGTGGCCTTATCTAATAATATATCATTATATATAAATACATGTGTCAGTATGCATTACCATATATAATTATATATTACATTAATTTTTTTAAAGTTAGATTATATTTTGTCATATATAACTATATCTGGGTATATATTGCTATTTATAAAATTATGTATGATTTATATGATAAGATATGGTATATTATATACCGTATATATCATGTAAAAATTTTTATAACAGTATATATAATTATATATGGGTTACACGGGACTGTATATATTTATATATGACTTATAGAGAACCATATGTACTTATATAGGGCTTATACAGAACCATTTATAATCATATATGGGCATTTCCAGGATCGCGAACGGGACATTCGTACGCACTCAACTTGAAAAAAAAAATATGAAAACTCAAATTTTTTTTAACTTTTTATAAATATTTAATAGCATTTTAGTAGAACAATTTTTGAGAACAAAAAGAAAATTATAAAATATGAACGTTCTCCAAATATTTTGGATAAACTTGCGATCGCGAACGGGACAAAAAATGTAAGTCATTTTTTTCGGTGTGTGGTTTTGTTTAAAACTCTGCGAATTTCGTCAGTTTATTAAATGGAGATTATTTTTTAACTAAAGCAGAGATATAAAGATTTTATTTAGCATTTTGTTTTTTTTTTATTATCCTTATTATTATTTTTTTTAAATATTTTTTTTAGAATCGCGAACGGGACATCGCGAACGGGACAATGATTCCAAAGGCATTTTTTAGGTTTTTTTTAGGATCAAAATGTTTTAGGTTTGGTTTTTTTAAATGATCTCGGTTATTTTGTTTTGAATTGTAAATATCAAACTATTCCGATCAACGTTCACGGAGAACTAAACACAAATGCTTATTTTCGGTCGCGAACGGGATAGAAGAATGTAGTACAAAGAATCTTTGAATTATACCGTTATTCGGAGTTTGCTTGATCTCTACTGTGGTGTTTTTAAATATTTATTGTGGTATATTTAGTCTATAAGAAGAGTGCAATCGACATGATATGTAACACTTAGAAATAACTCAAGGAAAAATGTCAATTAAAAACGCTAAAACCAAAAAAAGCAAAGCTGCTCTTTGCAGACCACTTTTCTTAAATTACAAATGGTAATATGTATTTAATTAGATTAACCAACTAAATTTTCTCAGAAAAGTCTTTTTTCTTCAACTTTAATATTTTGGTAGCGGTTGACCTTTCTGTGGAAATACCCATATGCTATCTAATATTTGAGATATAATAATATATGGGCCATTATCAAAAATATTTTTTTTATGGGGAATGAGATAATTATATATGGTTAAATATATGTTCCAATATAAGAAATATTTTTTGATATGATATAAGATTTAATTATATATGGTAAAAGATATAATTTAATATAATTATATGTGGCCCCATGTTAATGGTCTCGAATCCCAGCCAGAGAGATACATTTTTTTCTGCTTTTAATTTATTTGTATTTCCTTATTAATATTTTTTTACAAAACTTTCAAATTTTAAACCATTTCGGAACAACAAGAACTAAAATTTTTTGATAAGATCTAAGTGGTGAAGATTTACATATATATACAGGTTGGTTGAAAAGTTCCTGCGCTCGAAATGAAAGAATACTGTTACTGTTACGAAATATATTTTTTTATTCAATATAATCTCCTAGAAGCTCAATACACTTGTTCCAATGATCTTCCAATAATTTTATCCCATCCTTATAATGGTTTTCCGGAAGCTCTGCAAAATAACCGTCTACGGCTGCTATTGCCTCTTCATTGGACGAAAAATTCTTTCCACGAAGGAATTGTTTGAGATTTCTGAAGAGATAGTAGTCACTGGGAGCCAAATCTAGTGAATACGGTGGATGTTCAAGTAATTCGTACTTTAATTCTTTGAATTTACCCATCGTCAAAACACTTTTGTGAGCAGGTGCATTGTCTTGATAAAAAATAATTTTTTTCTTCTTTAAACCAGGTCTTTTTTCACGAATTTTTTCATCCAGCCGATCTAAAAGGCTGCAATAATATTCAGAGTTGATTGTTTTACCTTTCTGAAGATAATCAATCAACAAAATTCCTTTTGCATCCCAAAAAACTGATGCCATAACCTTCTTTGCTGATCGTTGTGACTTCACCTGCTTTGGAGCTGAACAACCAGCTTCAGTCCACTGTAAACGTTCTTGTTTCAATTTAGGATCATGGTGGTAGATCCAAGTCTCATCCATAGTTATAAAACGACGCAAGAAGTCGGTTTTATTCGGCTTAAAACGCTCAAAATTACGCTGAGAAATTTGTTTTCGATCCAGTTTTTGTTGAATTGTTAATGTGTGCGGCACTAACTTTCCAAACAGTTTTTTCATACGTAATCCTTCATGTAAAATATGGAGTACTCGTTCGTCTGAGATACCTATGGCATTAGCAATTTCACGCTTAATCAAACTTGGATCTTCACTAACCATATTATGTACCTGCTCAATGATTTCTGCTGTGGTTGCAGTTTTTGGTCGTCCTTCGCGTGGATCGTCTTCAAGACTGGTACGACCACGTTTAAATTCACCAGCCCAAAATTCAACGGTTGAAGGTGAGGACTCCTTATACACTTCTAACAATTGGTCATAAATTTCCTTTGCTTTTAAACCCTTCAAAACAAATAATCTAATGACTGCACGATATTCAATTTTTTCCATATTAAAAAAAATCAATGACACGTCAACTTCAAATGGCTTGTAAACAAAGAAAGAATTGACAGAATGACTTGCAACTTTGCATGTGTTCTCAGGACAGTTATACCAACTTGAGAAAAAAGAAGTTTGGATCTAGCAGTGCCATCTCTTGGTGAGCGCAGGAACTTTTCAACCAACCTGTATATATATATATTTTTTTTTTTGCTTTAATTATAATTATTTCTCCGCATTTTTTCTTAGTCAATAATAATATTTCTTAGTCAATAATATATGATGTAGTTATATAATTATATTAAATCAGCACCTATTTAGTATCATTAATTCAGCTATTATATTTTTCCCAAATTCCCGAATATATATATCCCGAAGATACAATAATATATATATAACAAAAAATAAAGTCTCGTAATGTCAGCCATTATGTATGTTGTAGCAGTGTGTAACTGAGTGAATACATCACGGCAACTCCGGTAGACCTAATTCAAATCCTGGCAAAGGCATTGTCTTTTTAGAATTTAAATATTTTTTTTAATTAAATTTTTAATTTGTATGTTTTTTAATAAACTAGTTTCCGGTCTAATCTAAAACAATTCGATCTGACATTTTTCGTATAAATTTGAATATTACTTTATCCCTAAATATGTTGTTGGTTCTAATTTGATCTGCCATTTTTCGGATCAATTCAAATTTTTCTAAATCCCCAAATATATTGCCGGATCTAATTTGATCTGCCAATTTTTGGATCAATTTGGATCCTTCTAAATCTTTAAATATATTTCTGGATTTAATTTCATCTGCTATTTTTCGGATAAGATAATAAGGAATATAAAATTGGATATGATCAAATATTGTGCTAGATTAATTTTTTTACTCAAGTATGAAATTTAAAAGTTGAATTAATGAATTAAATATTTGAAGCTCTGTCAAAAAGAGTGCTTTTTAATATTTTCGTTCCAAAACGGAAGTTTATCATTATGTTGTTTACACGTTTTAAAGTCACGATGAAAAGAAATACTGCAGACTTGCAGACAAACAAAATTAAAAAAAAAAAAAATTGGAATATTTTTTTTTGTCAAATTGACAGTTGACACTTTTATGTGAGTGTGCATTTTTTATGCAAACAAGACGCATTCCAATAAAACACATACAGTGCTTTTAATTTCGAATGAATCTAGTTTTAAATCCCAGTAAAACTTTGCTGTGACTGTAAAGTGTTTGGATAAAAAAACGTGCTAAAAACTATTGAATTTTTTTTTGCATTTATTTAATATCCTTTTCGATGCGATATCATGTGTAAATATCATACATTGTATCAACATCTGTTAAATTACTCACGCCCTTTTTGCTAAAGCCCAATTTTAAGCGCACCCTTCAACCACCCCTCCACACTTCTCCCACATACAAATTTAATACAATCGCTTAAAAAAACAAACGAAATGTTGGAAAAACCAATTGATATTTTTTTTTTGATATCTTATCAAAATTTTTCAATCGCACTTAAGCAATTTGTAATGCACGCCTTGCAAAACAGCAAAATTTCTTGGGATTTTATAGCATAAAAATATTGTGTAGTCAGAGCAGACAAACACACAGTCGGACAATAAATTCAAAACAATGTCACAATACTGTACAAGAGATATGTCAAAATGTAATTTACTTATTGTAATGACTGTAAATGGTTAGTTTAATATTTGATATGGTCACGATAGCTAGCAATTGGTGAAAGGGGTGGGTGTATTTGCAATTATGAGGGGGTGGAATTTAATAATTTTTCATAAAGCCCTAATCAGTATTTGGTGCAGAAATTCTTAGTTTTTAATGAGGTTTGTTCTCATCTAAAATTGATAATTTGTTAATAGTCTTGACTGCAAATACCAATTCTCGGCATTTAATGAGCAGAAATTTTTAGCAATCAATGAAATTTACAATTTATTTACAATTTTTCGCGTGCGACCATAAGTTTATTTTCTTTTGAAAGCCCAAACAGCAAATTTTCGAGCTCCAAAAATGCATGACACTTTAATTAAAAAAAGTATACTTATTATTAATTAAAACCAAAACAGACATGAACTAAAAATTAATCCAAATTTCCCTCAAAATAGTTTAAACATTTTTCTCAATTTTATAAAAACTTATAAAAATTTTGATAAAATTAATAAAAATTCCAATGGTTAAAAACGAAATAGTTTATATACTCAGAATGAGTTCATGTTTAGAACATAATTTGTTTTCATTTAGTTCAAAAAATGTGTGTTAACTTAAAATGAGAAAGTACTTGAACTTAATGTGTGTTCATTTTTTCTCGCGAATAGTAAAATTAAATTTTTAAGCATACTACTTTCTAATTTTTTAGGATTGTTTTCTAAAAATTAGTTCAGGCAATTAAAAACAAATAGTAATAAATTTTTTTCCTATGTAATAAAAATGTATTTGCTTTTAGAAAGTCATAAAGTACTTATAGGGAAGATTTTTATGCAACTTAGTTCAGATTTTTTTTAAAGTAAAAGATTTCTAAATTTTTGGAAATAATAAACTTAGGTATAGGATGCTTTTTCCTAAAAATGTCTTCAGATAAATTAAAAAAAAAATTGAGTAAATTTTTCTTAAATCGAGGAAAAATTTAGCTTTTGTTGGAAAACGTTTGACTTATTTTCAATTTTTTTTTTTTTGCAAATAAAAAGTAAATTAAAAACAAACTAATTAATTTTCCTAATTTTAAAGAAAAAAATATTATTTCAGAAAAAAAATATTATTTCAGGAAACAAGTATCCATTCAAAAAATTATCGTGTATGATTGTCATTTTAGGTTCGCGATCGTGAGCCAATAAACGCTCACGTGCCCATCTCTAATCACAACTGTCTTAAATATGTAAATTAAACTAGCTTAAAATATATTTAAAATTTTTTTTTAGCAAAATGTACAAAATTTTGAATTTGCGCTTTTATGTAATAACTTTGTTTGCTGACTAGAATACAAAATATCGACATTACGCCAATTAATCTTTATATTAATCAACTATTTGGTTTTTTATTCAGTTATTAGCTAAAAAAAAGGTAAAAGTTTCTATATGTCAAAATTTAAAAAAAAAAAACAGAAAATTTGCAACAGTGGATGAGATATTTATTTGCCATTTACTTGTTAAAGATTATTTCATGTAAAAGTTGCCCGCGGCTACGCTGTAGGTGGTCCACCCGTTAGCTCCAATTTTGGCATAGTTAAAATTTTAAAGTTTTGTAAAAAAATATTAATATAAAAATTAAAAAAAAAAAAACACTAAAAACATGTGTCTCCCTGGCTGGGATTCGAAACCATTGCGATGGAACAACATATAATTATATCTAATTATATCTTATATCATATTAAAAACACTCTAGATATGCAACTATACAAATAAAACAATATCTCAATTTTGTTTGCAAGTATTGTAACATATATAATTAAATTTTATACCTTATCAAAAAATATTTCTTATATTGGACAATATATTGAATAATATACAATTATATCTCATACCATATTAAATGGCTTATTATATCTTAAAAATTAGAAAGCATATATAATTATAAATGGTTCTGTATAATCCATATATAAGTATATATGGTTATGTACAAGACATATATAAATATATACAGTCCCGAGAAACCCATATATAATTACATATAGTGTTATATATAATTTTATATGCTAGAATATTTACCATATCTTATTATATAAATCATATCTAATTTTATAAACTTCAATATACAACTAGATATGATTATATATGGCACAATATATAGTAATTCTTAAAAAATTAATGTAATATATAATTATATATGGTAATGCATACTAAAATATGTTAATATATATGATAATATATTATTAGATGAGGATACATACGATTATATACAGACTCTTTTAACTAAAAATACCAAATTCTACTAAAAGTCGTTTTTTTATATTGTACATTTTTTTTTAATGACATACAAATAGTTAAAAAATATTTTTTCATGAATTTCAATTGATTCTTTATTTAAAGCCAAACTACGTATTACTTAAAAAAAAAAACTAAAATCGATAACGGAAAATATATTGTGGGTGTCCGAATTCTAACAGTGTGATCTTGTGACATTAAGGCCCATTATTATAACTTACCGATAGCTAAAGTTAGGATGTTAACGGACAGATTATTAGTTTTTCGTTATTATAAGTATACTTTAACTTAAAAGTGACCGATAAGCTAAAGGTAACTTCATCTTGCCTTTAACTTTTAACGTAAGGTTTAAGAACTTGAAGTTGCCACATTTTCTGCTCTGCAGTGTAGTTGCCGTGTAGTTTTTGGACCGTATCTTTGCTGTTTGGTTTATTTCTGTGTTTGGCGTCGACAATGTAAATTTTTTATAACAATCACTTTGATCTTTTACACAATTCGAAGAAATTTTGTTTTTCGTTTGTATTTTTTGTTTATTGTAAGTAAATAAATAAATAAAAGTACGTCGTTGCCACTACGTAATTTAAAGAACCATTTTATTTTTAAAAAGTAATCGGTTTTTGCTCTGGTAATGCCATATTTTCAAAAAACTTAGTTTTATTTTAAAGGGAAGTTGTAATAACCAAAAAAAGTTAAAGGTCACTTTATTCCTCACTTTAGCTAAAGTTACCTTTAACTAACACGCACCTTAAAGGCAAGTTATAATATTGGGCCTTAGTAACTTTTGCAGTTTCTCTGAGAAGATCAAAACTGACCATTACATATGGCGCACAACGATTCGTATTTAAAATTCTCATAACAGAGAGTTCTCTAATATGAGTTCCTTAACAATACAATACATTACGTTACCTATTAATCTTTAATCTTATTAATATAATGCAATTTTACAGCGGATAGAACATTTTCCCTTTTATTAATAATTTTACTAAAGGCTGGTTAAAATGTAAGGGCCGATGTTGATTTTGAATAAAACACAAATTATTTTGGAAATTATTGTAATTTCTTTTTATTATGATAATATGGTATGGTTTAATTATGTATGGAACAAAATATCGGCAAAATGGCCGCCGCGACTTCGGCGGCACACCTCCATCCAATGGTCCAATTTTTCGATGACGCTGAGGAATAATTGAGGTTCTATGCCGTTAATGTGCCGAATTATCTCATCCTTTAGCTCTTGAATTGTTGCAGGCTTATCGACGTACACCTTTTTTTTTAAATAATTACAAAGAAAGAAGTCCAACGGTGCCAAATCACATGATCTTGGCGGCCAATTGACATCGCCACCACGTGAGATAACACGTCCATTGAATTTGTCGCGCAAAAGAGCCATTGTTTCGTTAGCTGTGTGGCAAGTGGCACTGTCCTGTTGAAACCACATATCGTGCACATCCATATCCTCAATTTCTGGCTTCAAGAATTCCGTTATGATCTCGCTATAGCGAACACCGACGTCAAGTCGAGGTTGACGGCTATTCTGCCACACTATCGCGAACAACAGCAATGAGCGAACTTGGCGAGCATGCACAGGTGTTTTCTCATTTCCTACAGACCCGATTTGCAGAAATATGTGCACAATTATTCCGATTGTAGACACATTTGGTCGATTATGAAAATCACAAAGTGCATTTTGATTTCAACGCCCATTTTCATAATAAGCCTAAATAACTTTAACGCGTTGCTCGATTGTGTATCTTTCCACGGTTCAAATTGAGTTAGTCTGAAATTGAGAAATGTCAAATGAAATGCAGAAAAAAACTTTACGTTAAGGTGTGGTTCACATTCAATATCGGCCCTTAAAATTTAACCACCCTCTTACAAAGAAAACATAAACATAGAAAAGGTACCGCGAAATTTACTACTTTTATTAGTTTTGGCTTACATTACATCACAATCACTTTGTATTTGTAAATATCATCTCAAATTTTCATAAAAAAATGTAAAATTTTTAAATTAATTTTTTGTTTGTTAATCAAACAAATGTGTTAAAAAGAAAACAGGCAAACTGTAACGCAAACGAGTTGAAACATAAAAGCATCTCATGCAACATAATAAACATATGTTGCATTTTGTAAAAGTTAACGTTTTATGTTGTTTTTTTTAACAACATCAAAAAAAAAAAAACACGACACTTCCGTTTAATCTAATTTTCGTTTTTTTATATGTTTGCTCTCCCTTTTTAGTGTGTATTTAGCCCTAAAGAGTTTCCTTTAATTTTTCCTTTGATTTCATGTTTGGCAATAAATTTGATTTTGAAACATTCACAGTTTGATAACATTAACATCATCCTGCATGTTTTATTTTGATATGCGTCGTATTTATTTAGTCTGTGCAACCATGTCTAAAACGACCCTTTTCTTCCCAAATCTACATCGTTCAACACTCGTTTGTGCCCAATGGGAATGGGATAAATGTTAGGTTATGTTTGTGCCCGGCAAGTAGCAGTTAATATAATTTGGTTGGTAATGTCAGATGAAATCTTCTTGTTGCTGTTGCTCTTGCTGCTGTTATTGTTGTTGTATGTATGTACTTGTATAAAATGTAATGTTGATTTTATTTTAATATAGCCCTTCCCTTCCCCCCCACCCATTCTTTAAATAAAATAAAAGTTTTGATTGCTATTGTTTGTTGATTTTAACATTTTCAAAAACATCCCATTTGAGAATCGTATGCAGCAATGGATGGTTGGTTGGTTGGTTTGTTGTTGTTTCAGACGTGTGTTTTTTTTATTATTATTTGTCTGTTATAATGAGTTTGGTGTTCCGTACAATGTGTGTGTCCTATTTCATGTTGTTTATTATCCCTAACAATGATTCCTGCTGATATATTATATTTTTCGTGGTCTTGTAAAGTCGTCATTTATCTGTATTTAAGCTTTTAAATAAACCTTAAATTACAGCCGGTCGGTCGTCTGCATACAGCATAACAACCCTCTTCTATAGTTTTATAGTCACTTTCCATTGTTCAATCTTATTTTGATCAGTTTGTTTTTCAGCTTAACTTGAAAGTCATCATAATATTTATGGCCATTTTTTTTTTAGTTGCATAAACTGTATTTTGCTGGTAGTTATCTAAATAAATACAGGCCTTTTGCATTCAAATACATATGGTATCATCATCATCGTCGTATTAAAACTTCCCCTTTTTGTTGATTTATTCAAATTTTTATTATTTGTTTATTTTGTCTGGTATTAGAAATGTCAAATTTTAAGAAAATATTGCTTTTAATAATTATTTTTTTAAAAATATAATAAAAATTGTATAAAACTGGTGTTATACTACATGGAGTAATAACCTAAATATGGAAAATCTGTTTTCAGGATTTGAAATCAATTTTATTCTTCAACGTTATTTTCGTTAAGTCAAACGCACTTCTTCCAGCGATCCTGTAATATCTTGAAACCCTTGAAAAAATACGATTTGCCAACCTCATCAAAATAGGCATTCTTCTCTGATATCACTTCTTTGTTTGTGGAAAATCTCTTTCCCTGAAGCCATCTTTTCAAGTTTGGGAAGAATACGGGGAAGAATTTTTTTGAAGCCAAAGCAAATAAATGCGCCAGTGTATTGTCATGATGGTACACGATTTATTTCCTATTTAAGTGGGGTCGTTTTTTCTTAATTTCTTCCTCCAATTTGTCCAATAACACAACACAGCACTTGACAGTTATTGTTTTTCCTTTCTCCAAGTAATTGGCCTATTGTGGAGTTTTTGACGGCTTTGGTCGGCACTACGGTCACACGCTTGTTACCATTTCTCAGACTGTCTATTACACTCCGGTGCATAATGCATAATGAATTCACGTCTCATCCATCGACGTCGATCTATAACGACGTAAAAATTCTGTTGAATTTACTTCAAACATCTCCAAAACATATTTTGAATTATGAACACGTTTCAGTTTTTGTTCAGTGGCACCCATCGAGCAGAAAGCTTTTTCATATTTAAATAATCATATAATGTATGCCGAACTCGCTCTGTTGATATCTTTGTGATCCCAGCAATCTTACTCACTTTAATCTGTCGATCATCTAATACAACCTGATACACTTTTATTACGTTTTATTCGATAACTGCCTGATTTAGACGATCAGGACGATTTGTATTATTTGTGCTCGTACGACCACGTTTTAATTCGAAATACCACCTTTTAACCATTGAATATGACGGTGAAGATTCACTATAATGTTTAATTAAAACACGAAACTCTGCCATCCATTTTTTCTCAAAGTTTTAAAGCAGCATAATTTTTATAACGGAACTTTGTTTTTAATTAATGAATTAATGTCATAAATTTTGATACAACAGTTGGCCCTACTGAATAAACAAAAAATATTGGTACTTGTCACGCCATCTCTATGTGAGGCCGCGTACTTATCACTCCATGTAGCAGTTTTAATTTCCCTGGTTTATACAAATGTCGTAGCCTAAGCAGTGAATAAACTAATTACCCCTTTTAAGGAGGGTTTACATGGCAGTTGCTACGACAATATTACTTTATGGAGTACTTGTTTGGTGCACTACATTGAAGAGGAGAATATACTGCATGCGCCTGGATAGCGCTTAGAAGTACTTTACGCGCGCTACGTAGTAGGCTAACTACGGCACTGAATGTAATCTTGAATGTGCAACCAATTAATTTGGTGGCGAAAGGTGTGGCGCTGAAGTCTGTGTTACGCTTGGGCACTACGGGGCAGTTTGTGTATAACTACGTCTAATGGTCATAGAAAGGTCATTGGGAATGTAAATTGTAGCAGTGACTACATTAGGTTGAGCTTCAATGAGAGACTTCGCGTCATTCTAGGAAATCATTGATGGTTGACAGCTCTTCGCCCTGATCATAGAACCATTAATTTCTTCACGGATGGTAGGCTGCAGTCTTCTGTCTAGATTTGGGTATCGAGGAGTTCTATAAACTTCCCCATAACTGTAACATTTTTCAGGCAGAAGTTCTGGTGGCCAAAATGGCTGCTGACCTTGTTTTGTCCCCGAGGCAATTGATTCTCACGTTAATTTCTTTATTGATAGAAATTATGGCTACTTCATCGATTGCCCATGGGTTCAAGGACTGTTTAGGTAGATCTTGTGCCGGCAGGAGAGTGAACATCTATTGGGTTCGTGGGCACCGGGGCATGGAGGGTTACGAGATTGCGGACGAGCTGGTGAAGTGCCAGTTTCCTGGCAAAAGGGCAATATGAAATGCCCTCATTTTTTGGTTAATATTTTATAAATAACGTAAAAAAAGAGTTAACAAATTTACACTCAAAAAAGTTTGTCAGTAGAGCCAACTAAAAATGACAGTTAAAACAAATGTGTATAAAGTTAAAAGGGCGACAAAAGTAAAATAAAATAACTAAAATGTAGTTATTTTTACTTTATTATATTATAGAAAATACAAGTTTAAAGTTTGCAAGGATTTTTTTTTTTAGATTTGTGAACAGGCAGAAGTCACAAGGCGCTAAATCAGGAGATTTGTTAAAACACTCTTGCGTGCTGGTGCGTTGTCTAGATACTTTTGTGTTGATTTACTACATGTTTTAACTGAATTTTCACATTCACCATATCCAAAAGGATACAATAGTATTTCCTACTGTTTTACCTTTTTGAATATAATCGATCAATAAAATACCTTTGTTATCCCAGAAAACTTTGGCTATCTTTGGTGGACTTTGGCTGCAGTTCATTGTTTTGATTGTTTTTTTTTGTCTCTGGTGTGAGTGAAGGATCCATGTATCATCAACAGTTATGAAACGACGCTTAAAATTCATTTTATTTTGATTAAATAGATCCAAACAAGCTTAAAGAAATTTTCATTCGAATGAGTTTTTGATCAACTTTTAACAAATGCGGCACCTATCTTTCAGTCAGCATTTTCATTTGTATTTCTTGTTGAAAAATAACATGTACTCGATAATTTGGGATGCTTGAGGAATTACCTATTTCATGCACTTTTGCTTGCCGATCGTCTAAAACCATATCATGTACTTTAGCTATGATTTCTGCTGTTGTTGCAGCTTTTAGACGTGCAATTCGTGGTGCATCTACAATACTTGAACGACCACGTTTAAATTCATATTAATTACCATTTTCACCTAAAACATTCGCCATATCATTATGAAGTTCTTGTACCTTATCTTATGTAGCATAAATATTTATTGGCACCACAAATTTCTAATTTTTCCATTATGAAAAAAAATCACTGAATCACCTTTTTTGAACAGCTGTTACAATGCGAATAAGTTGTCAGATCGAAATGAAATTAAATATGTGTCCATACGACACGTGAAAGTTTCCAATACACTTAACCTGTTACTGTTTATACCACCATCTCTGTGTGACACTAAGAACAATTCGAAAGGCCCTCGTAAACACGCAAAGAAAAAACATGGTTGGAAGAATCATATTCGAAGAGCATCATATATTTTTGGGTTTATGATTGTGCCAACCATAGTCTATAGTACGACTATGGTTATCATATTATGATAATAAAATATCCATAATTTTACCATAATATTGACCTTACAGTTATATTATGATCCAAAAATTACCATATTATGATTCTAAATAAACATATTATGATGTTGAATTTATCATAATATGATTGAATGTAATCATATAGTATATTCAAAATGTTATTACATTATGGTCCCCATAACTATATTATGATTTCTGGATTATCATAATATGATCCATATAAAATCTATATATAGAATCTTTTTGACAATGAATTGATTATTGTAAATAATATTGCATGTATAAGGAATTTTCGAAAAAACCCTCAAAAAAATCTTCTAAAGTTAAAAATAAAATAAACTGAATCTTAATAGGTCAATTGATGAAATGTTTTAATGCCACATGAAAGGTATTTTCTACCCATCTGATATTTGTCCAGTTTTATTAAACAATATATGATTGTTTTTTTTAAGACATTTTGGTTTTTATGAAAACAAGACAATTCTAGTATTATGACTGTAAATGTCAAAGTCATGTTTTATTTGATGTATAATTATCACTGATTGTTGCCAGCATTTTATGGTTGCATAATTATCATATTATTTTCATAATCAGATTTTTTGTTACCACAGTATGGTACAGCCAATCATGTTATAAAATAGAAGGTGGCACTCATAAAATAGTGAAATATTTACTATAATAATGATGGTAGCGACCATGTTGATGGTTAGACAACCAATAATATGGTTGTGACAACCATATCCGATTGCAGCAAGCACAATATAATAGCAGTGATCATGTTGCAATCATGTTTTTTCTCTGCGTGAATAAATTTGATATCAATTCGACTAGACAGTAAGAAATAGTCGAGGGTTTGGAGATAATTGTTTGGAAAACAAAACCCAAATTTAATTATTTTTAATAGCTGACAGTATTCCTGGTTGGTTGGCGTCTAATACTATCGTAGGCTGTTTGTTTTTTTTTAAACCTGACATAATTAAAAGTTTAGCTGTACCTTATAACGTTTTGGTATTAAGTTTTTTTTTCTTTAAAAGCTTCGTTACTTTTATGTTTTACTGCATTTAAAACTTCGACGTCATGTTTGTAAAATTTATTAGCTTTATTAAAAATTTCATTGTTTATTCTCATAATATGTGAAATTTATCACCACCATTTTATACGATCCCACGCAAAAAATGGCAGCAAAGTCGTCATGACATTGCGGGGGCTATAAAAATTTGCATATATTTATTTTTTATTTTTTTTTTGTTTTATTTAAATTGTAAAACTTTTGCTGACTGGGAAACAAAGTTGTATTTACACAAGAAAAATGCATTTAAAAAATTCTCATCTTAATTTCACAAGAAACTAACAAGGAAAGTATTCTAAGCTAAACACTCCCAAAAAATTTATGAACTAAATAAAATCCTTAAAGTTAATAAAAATGCTTTAAAATAAAGCAAATTTGTTTGATTTTAGGTTACGAAAAAATTTCATTAGCTTAAAAATTTTAATTTTTCTTTCTTAATTTGTGTTAATTAAAAATCTTAAATGTCATGAATTTATAAACTAATAAGGAAATTTAAAATTATATGGAGCGCCCCGATAGGCTGGTTGGTAGCGTGCTAGCTTATCAGTGCGGGGGTCGTGGGTTCAATTCCCACCAGAGGCTCTGGTCTGTTTTCGCTACAACAAGTCGATAGTCTTTGTTGCTAGTGCTCAGATAGGGTATTAAGATATAATTTGTAATTAAATAATTAATATTAATAAAATAAAATTGTATGAACTTCTTTAAATTTAGTTCAAACATTTTAACTTATTTAAACCAAGTATAGTTGTATCATTCATAAACGAACTAGCTCAATTGAACTATGTAGTTCACTCGATCGAAATATATTGTTCGCGACACAACACTGTTTTAGTTCTATCGTTAAATACGTTTTTGGTGTCCCACCATTTTATTTCATTTATTTTTATTAATCTGACTATCTGAAATATTTTTTAACTTAATGAACTAAAAGCAATGAAAAAGACTAACAAAATGAATAATTCGCTAACGAGATCAGAAAGCTTATTATTTTAGAGAAAATTTATATTTCTCTCAATTCTCTGTAAACAAAGTTGAGACATGCCAAACCCAATATACAAAATTTTCTGTTGAATTGCAACATTTTATTATAACCAGTTTGAATTGGAGAATGACATACTGAATGGTGAATGAAAATTTGCCGGCTTTTGGGGAAATTATGGCGAGTTTTAATTTGTGAATTGAACTAAGGTTACCAATCCCAACAATAAGACCAAAAAACAGATAAAAACAAATATAAACATATTCAAATCAAAAAAAGTTTTATTTTCTAAGATACATAAATAAGAGCCAATTTAGACGGTGACTTTGTTGCATGCAATTATTGCGTGTAATTTTTGTTTATTTGCGAACGGGGTAGAGAAGTAAGCGGAGTAGGAAAAAATGCAAGGTTTTCGTTTTTCGGGCATGTTTTTTGTGTATCTCTTTTTTACTCATATGTATACTTCTTTTGTTTATTTATTTTATTATTTAATTCTGTTTTAGTGCAAGAAAATCCACCGTATAAAAATACATAACTTTGGAAGCAACTTTGAAAAGGGAATTAAGAAAATTGCATGCAATCAATTACATCGTGTAAATTGGCTCTAAGATAAGAAAATATTCTAATATAAGTTTTATTTTGTTATTAAACATTTTGAATTTTTGGCCATTTTCGCATTAACAAATGGATCAAGTTTAAACGGCATCACAAATTTCCCACTTTAAACCGAATTTCTGCAACTTGATAAATTAGGTTGCATTTATCCAACTTTCATCCATTATCTAATTTCTTAAATTTTATTTAGTTTTCTGTAATTGAATTATTTTCTTTTGTGGTTTTCCTTTTTTATTTTTTCTTTTGTGGCATATTTTTTATAAAAGGTAAAGTTCATTCTTTTTGTACTTGCACAGTTGGTTTTAGTACACATTTTTCATATTTTTAAACGCATTTTTAGACTCATAATATTGATTTTATGTCCATTCCTTCAAATATGGAAGTGTCCGCTTAAATTAAATAAGTAATAAAAGATATTGGTTCACAAGTAGAGTTCACAAAATCGTTTTCCGAATTATTCGATAAACCGTTGTTTTAATCTATTTGCCGGTTTATTAAACCGATTTTAAAAATTATGGTTTTCGAACTATTATGAAACCAAACAAATTAATTCTTTAATAATTGAAAAAAAGCCCAATTTTTACTATAAATAATCAAAAGCTTTTAGTTTTTAAAAAACACAAAAATAGTAAGCAAATTTCATCTAAACTCAATAATAAAAATCAACTGTATGTTAGCATAAATAACTATTTCCGTTGATTTCTGAGTTAAATAGAGATATTTATAATTGGCACTTTCAAGGGCACGAAGAATGTTGATGAAAGTCGTAGCGGGCCAGAAAATGCATTCCATTCAGCTTGTGTCTAATAACTTTTTCTGTGTATTCTCCATGATTACTAAATAAAAATAAGAAAAGTTTTAATTTGAAAGAAAAAAAAAAAATTTTTTTTATGATCTCGAACCAGACTAAAAATACATTTTCATACATATAAGCTTAATGTTATTAACAAATAGTAAACACTATTTTTTTATAAATGGAAAAAAATTGTAAGGAACGGCGCTAGAGGGAGTGCACACTTTCGACCACACTCCTTATGAACCACCCAACCCACAAATAACTCATGGTTTTGAACAGGCTAAAGGAAAATGACTATGCAAAATTCCTTTTTCACAGTTAGTGAATAATTACCCGTACAAATGAGCCTTCTATTTATAGAATTGAAAAAAAGTGAGTATTTACTATTCGTTAGTAACATTGAATTATGATAAAATTTAAAAAAAATATAATATTTCAACAGAGATCGAATAATATATACAAAAATTTTTGAAATTTCACACAAATTTGAATCAAAATTTAGAACTTATTTTTTTTAATTTTTTAAAAGAATGTTTTTTTTAGAATTAATTTTTTTGTATGCATTTGTTTGGCGATTCTAAGTTTATATTTTTCTGATAAGTTTCGACGGAAATATTTAAAATTGTCGCCCTAAACTGCGAATAAGTTCCATTTTTAACACTGAAAAAATAAAGGGTGGAAAGATTTTGGATCTCTTTAAAATTCCTTTTATTTTCCTTAAACACTTAAACAACTATAGCAACCAAAACTTTGCGGTTGCCAATATAATCACTATTTGGCAACTGATATTGACAGCTGTCAATTGCCAGTTGCCATACGTAATATCTTTTTGGCAAGGCCACTGAGGTTCGGTTGCTATAATCGACCCATAAGTATCATCAAAATCTGAGTATTTAGCTTGGATATATTCCTTGTAAAAACTTGATTTTTATTCTTCAAAGTATTCACAACTAAAAAATAATAAAAAAAAGTGTCATATAATTCTTTTTTGTCTTTTGTTAATTTTTCAATCTATTGTTTTTCGTTTTAAAATTTTTTCCACATAAATTTCATAAGACATGCGTTGAATTAAATATGTTTTTAATATTTTTATTTTTGTGATTTCAAATGAAACAAAAGAAGTTCGGGAGGTCGCGTGTCCACTAACAATTGCCATATGTTTTTGCCAAATGTCATGAAGAGTCATTTTATTGTTATATCAGTTCCCCCTTGTCTTGAGCTAGTTTTAATTCTTTTAGTGAAGTTAATCCTTTTGCCATTAAATTTTCCATGACACGTGTCCTTTTCCTTTTATTATTTGGAAATTGCTTTATTTTTATCTCATATCCGTTGGGGATGTGGTAGCGGAATTGCATGACACTCAAACTGTTAAGTTAATGGGTTTACAATAGTTTCACCCAACTTTTGGCACATTTTGAGTGTTTATGAGCTGTAAATTTGTTATTGTTATGTATTTTAGGTGGAAATATAAATGAATGCAAAAACTTGACAATTTTTTGAAGGGGCAACAATAAAAATTCAGATGTCAAATTTGATGTATGACATTTAACAACGGTCAAGAGTCTTTTATGTGTGAGTCATTAACATTTAAGTAGAAATTAAAACCAAACTGCATATGCATTAAAGTTAAACATATCTCGAAATTAACAAATTTCTTTGTTGCTTAATATTAGTAAAAAAAAGCGAAAATTATACTGTTATATATGGGCAAGTCCCAGAAACAGTCAACCAAACAAAATTTTTTTGAATATATCAAACTTCATTTTTTTAGTGGTATTTTTATTCATTCAATTCTCTTCAATTTTCCGTGCGTCACGGAAAATAAGGATTTTTTTATGTTCTGAGTAAGATAAATTTTTTTGTTGCAAGTTGTCTATAATTTTAAATCAATTATATATACTGCATTAAGTAAAAAAAATCATTAAAATTCTACAATAAAAAAAAAAGCATATTAATTTCTGTAGCGTGCGTCACGATTTGAGTTTTCTCAAAAATTGCATTAAAAATATTGGCGCATAATCATAGTTAAAATAATACTTTAAGAGTTCTAAAGTCGACGTTTCTTAAAAGTATACTTTAGGCATACTATAGACAAGTAAAAGTATACTTTAATCGCTAAAGTCTGCTTTAAAATTAAAACTAGCTGAAGTTGACTCTATCCAATTTAACAACACACAACAGCTGTTTTCCGCCAAGAAAATTTTTGTGAAAAAAAATGTATGAATTGAAAATTATTAAAAGGAAAATTATATCAATAAATACGATGTTTTGCATAACATTTATTAAGTTAATAAGTTTTTATTAATAAAAATACACTTTTCAATCCTTTTTTATTAAGTTTTTTCTTTTTTACATTTTACATTTTGCAATTGCAAATCTTTTATTTAAACACTTTTAATTTTTTTCGGTAAATATAAAATCAAATGATCAATGTTGCCACCTGCTTCTTTTTTAGTACAAAATGATGTGATACCCATTTAAAGCCGGTTCAACTTAAAACTGGCTTTAATTCTGACTATAATAGTAAAATAGATAATAACAAGTTTTTAATTTAAAGTTGTTTTTAAAAAAAGCCGACTTTAGTGCGGGACTATGATTACGGGCCATTGTTTCCAATAATTCAATCTTGCCGGTTAACCGATTAGGGCATTATTTAAAAAATGGTTTCAGTCCCTGTTTAAAAGTATTGTTTTTGCGAAATTTACAAAATTTGACAGAACTGTCGCTGACACTTTAATTATCTGGTTTGGGCTTTAAAGTTAAAAAGGGTTTCTATTAAAAAAAAGCTCAGAAATCCTCGAAGCCTGTAACATTTTTGAATACGCATATACTCCTTACCTAGTAAATTGTAACGATTTCTTTTGTGGGTTCTACTTAAGTTTTTCTACTCTTTCAAAATTTTTTTGACAAATCAACTGTTTTAAGTTCTTAAAAATTTTTGTATTTTCCAATCGAAAACAATTTTTATATGTTGTTTTTGGCGCTAAGGCCAAAATAATACTAACTTTACATTTCATGTAAATAAAAATAAATAAAAAACAGTAACGTCATAGTGCTTTTTAGAAAAATACTTAGCCACGCGTTTGATTTATTAGAACAAAATATGCATTTTAAAAGTTTTTGTTTAATATCTGCCTATTCTGGAGGCTTTAGCTTTTATAACTTATTATGAGGTTACAATAACTTTAGAATTTAAGAATTTTCGAGAGATAATTATTATTATTCTTCAGAATCTGTTCCCAGATTTTATAAGACCATTATCTTTTAACGTCCACTGTTGTTACAAATTTGGTAAATGACAATAACTTTCAATCTTTTAGTTCAACAGTTTGGTAAGTAGTGCACAACAGAGAACTTCATTTGCTGATTGCAAAACGTTCATACTCAATCAACACAAGAATAAATATGTGTTGGCGTTCAAACGCTGAATATACTCCAACAGACATATTTGTTGATGATTTTAAATCAATCAAACGACGTGCAAATTGTTTTGCCACTGATTTATAATCATCGGTCGTTGTTAAACCATTGATTTTATTCTGTTCATTCGAGCCAACAATAATTATTTTGATGTAGAATAAATCAGAAAAAACAATAAACAACGTGTATGAGTGTAATCATAATTAAAACAAAATAGTTTCTTATCTATAAAAAGGGGGTGGTTTTGTAGAAACACATTTCATTAATGTTATATGTATATTAGGGTGGGTCTAAAATACTTTTTTTTTAGAATTTTTATTAGGAATACCAAGAATATTGTTCTTTGTGAACATTTTTTTCTTTTTAATTTAGGTCGACATCTCAGGCTTGCCCAATCCGGTTAAAGTTAAATATTGCCTAATTTCCCAATCAAAATAGATGAAAAAAAATTTAGACAATATTTGAATTTTTTCGGATTAGGCAAGCCTGCGATATCGACCTAAATTTTTTTTACAAAAAAATATTTATATTTCACAAAGAAGCATATTTTTATTACTAATAAAAATTCTAAAAAAAGCGGATTTAAGTCCCACCCTAATGTAAACAATATCATTTATGAAATGTGTTTCTATTTTGTTTTAATTATGAATAAACTTATACGCGTTGTTTGTTGTTTTTTCTAATTTATTCAACGCTGACTTTTTGTTGGGTGATTAAATTTGCAGTAAACATAATCGACATATGATTCAAACTGATCCGAATTACGCGTTCAGTAACATGATGTTGATTTTATTCTACAGTGAATTTTGTTGAATTATTAAATGTGAACAAGAATTTTTGTGTATGATTAAATCAAGAAAAAAGTTGATTTTGCAGTTCTCTGGTGCACAATAATTGTCGCTTGTCATATAGAATCTGGACCCTAGATCAATAATTTTACAGGAAAATGTTCTGTTTTTAAGAACGACGTGTTGAAGAACTCCTTGCCCTATATAATCTGTTTTGTTTTTTTGTCAGTTTTAACATCAATAATTTTTGATTGAAATTATTCCAAAGAAACCAGATATTCCTAAAACCACTTCTGAAGATAGTTCTAGTTAGTTATATAGTATCTTATCATTTAAGTTTAGGTAAATGGGTTTTGGTTCAATGGAATTTGTTCTAACATAATATTTGTAGAATAAATTTGGTTGGCAAACGATTCCAAAAGAATTTTATTTGCAGAATTCCTAAAGAGTTGAAATATTTATAATCCGTTATGACATCGAAAGCAAATGCAACCTTTTCTTGAAATACATGAAGATAAAATTTACATGAATTAGAATTTTTTAAGGAATTAGAACAAAAATTAAAAATTGTCTATTGAATTTTCTAAAGGCTACACGTTACAACTGATAAATTTTTAGAAATCGTATTAATAATAATATAATGGGTGATTAATTTAGAGATACTTTTTTCAATAGCCTTTTTTTGACAGATCACGTATGAGTCGTGTCATGCTGTCATGTTATTTTTTTTGTTTAGTATTGTTTGGCATTTCATAATGGAAAGTCTTACGCCTGAACAACTTTTACAAATCGTTCAACTTTATAACGAAAATTCACGTTCTGTGAGGAATGCGTTTCGTGCACTTCGCTCAACATATTTGGCCTACTGAGAGTACTATTCGCAACACCATCACCCATTTTGAGACCCAGCATTCATTATTGGATAATATTCGACCGAATGGACCACGTCCAGCACGCTGTGAAGAAAATATAGCGGCCGTAGCTGAGAGTGTACACGAAGACCGTGGAGAGTCGATTCGGCGCTATCGAATTCTTATAAGTGTTTATGCTGAGTTTCATTATTATTACTATTAGCCAGCCCCAAAAAAACTAAACAATACAAATTTTGTCATTTTCAATATTTAACTCGAGTTTCAACTCTTCAGTGAGAAATTAGGGATTATTTTGTATAAATTTAGAAATTTTTATATAAATTTCATTTTTTTCCATATGAAATCAATAAGTCTTAACAAAAATATAAAAAAGCTAATTTATTAAGTTGATCCTTTTTTATTTTTTTTACATAGTCTCCTTTTAGCCAGATACTCAAAATAGGCTTCTGTTGGAGTGATAACCTCTCATTTGACTAGAACCTTTTTCCGCCGAGCGATTTCTTTAAATTTGGAAGAAGGAAAAAAATCGCGAATGCGTCAACAATTTGATGCATTTACCCAATTTTAGATAGAGCCTGTTCGGAAATGCATCACTGCGCTGCATCTGATGCGCAGGGGTGATTAGTTTGCGATGCTGATGCGAATCAGCTGATGCTTAGTTTGTTGCGCAGTTTGTATACAATTTCGAACGCATGAGCATTAAAATGGAAAAGTTAACAATAAATTTGTTTTGTGAGTTGGATAAAAATAAAATTGATTGTAAATTGACCAATTTACAAAAAAAAAAAAAGATTTTAAAGTACAAAAAAAAAACGAAATTTATTGATGAAAAATATATGGACCAAGAAAAGGCGCATTCCAAAAGTCTTGGACTACTTACTTTGCTATCCAAGAATATCCGAATGACATTTATTTATTTTATTAAATTTGGCATCAGCCTCGATCCTAAAAAGTACAAAAACAAAAATAAATAGAAGAAAAACATTAAATAAATAGCAAATTTTGTACTTACTCTTGAATTGCATCATCCATTTTGGTGATGCGTGTTTGACATTTGTTTGCTTTTTCGAACATCTGACATTTTCAGTGATGCCAACTTATGCTTTTACGAACGCGATGCGCATCAGATGCAGCGCAGTGATGCATTTCCGAACAGGCCCATAATCTTAAATACTTGTGCAGATGTTCCGTGTCACAGACTTTGTCTCACTATTCTTTAATTTTCTTAAGTGTTTTGCCTTACAATTAGAATCGTTTGAAGACAGCACGAAATTAATTTTTTCCCCTTTTTTTAAAATAGCAAAAGTTGGTTCAAACAATCGATTGTTAAAAAATGTATCACGTATTTCCTACAAATTTGGCAGTCGTCCTTTGTAACTTGAAAATTTTAGAATAAAAAGTTTCTGCATAGCAGGTAAGCAATATATAAAATAAAAGCGTTACTTTTGAAGCAGAGCTGCTGGGAATAGTACATAATTGTAAATGTTATAGAAATCCCTTATGAAACAATTTCCGTCATTTAAACTGCTATTTGAAAACTTGAACCAGTTATTCAATTTCGTTCCAAATAAAATTGTGGCACAATTATTTTTCTTGTTATTTTTTTTTTTTTGTGTGAAATAATTTATAAGATAATTGAGTACCTTAAAAATATAAATTTCAAAGCAATTTGCAATTTGACCACACTTTAAATTGTTCAAATTATCTGTTATACATTCTACTTTATGCAATTGAAATAAAAACAAGTAAGAGCGGCTAAATTCGGCTATGCCGAATCTTATATACCCTTCACCATGGTTGGGAAAAAACTGAAGTTTATATATGGACATATATGAAATGGACAGATTTATATACGGACGCCTTTAAGAGGAAATTAACCATTTAGTTTGGAGATAAAACTTGGACTCGGGAAGATTTATGGTTCCAGAAAATATGTATTTTAAAAAAATGTATGTTTTGGGCATAACTTTTTTGTATCTGAACCGATATTTCCGAGTTTTTCAGCAAATATGTTATACTAAAGATTTTCGATCTTTTGCTATATAAGACGTATCCATAGGTCATAATACAGCTCTAGAATAGTGTTTGTTGTTTGTGTATAAAAGGTTAAGAGGTGAAAGAAAAGAATTTCAACAAATCGTTAAAAGAAATCACTAGAACTGCATGTGTTTTATTTCTACAAAATAGTTTGATTTAGCTGGCAAATTTGCATTTAGGATTTTATTTCGCTTTTTTATTAGAAATATTTGTAATTTTTTTAGCTTAATTTTAAAAATTTGAAGGAAAATAGTTTATAATTTTTTTTATAAATTATTATAAGTTATGACCTAAAATAGTTTCACTCAAAGGTAAATTATGTATAAAATTTTCTTAATATGTGAGAAATAAAATGGTTTAAAAATCTTTTTATAAATTCTTTTAAATCGGAGCAAAAAATAGAAATAAAACCGTTTGTATTTTGTTAGTATCAGAGGGTTTTTATACAAATTTTGATGTTTTTAGCCTATTTATGGATTATTTAATTATTAATATAAAATTTTATTTAAATTAATTATTAAATGTAAAAAAAAACAAAAAATAAACAAAAAAAAATCTTAACGAACCCGCGACCCTTTCACCTGTGGTGAAAGGTATAAAAACGTTTGTATTTTGTTTGTATCAGAGGGTTTTTATAAAAATGTTGATGTTTTTAGCCTATTTATGGATTATTTAATTATTAATATAAAATTTTATATAAATTAATTATTAAATGTTAAAAAAAACCAAAAATAAGCAAAAAAAAAAGTCTTAAGAAAATAATAAAAAAAAATGTAAAAAAAAGTGAATTGACCTCATCGAGATTTGAACCTCGAACTCCGCGTGCTTAGAGAAAAAACGTATTTGTGACATGGCGTCTAGACAACTGAGCTATTGAAGCTCACACAAAATCATCGTCAATAGATGTACATATATAAAAGTCTTCGTTCATTAGGGATTTGTTTAGTTTTTATTTAAATGACAAATCTTTGTATGTGTGTTGTTTGTGTATAAAAGGTGGAGATGAAAGAAAATAATTTTAATTATTAATATAAAATTTTATATAAATTAATTATTAAATGTTAAAAAAAAAACCAAAAATAAGCAAAAAAAAATATATTAAGAAAATAATAAAAAAAAAATGTACAAAAAAAAAGTGAATTGACCTTACCGAGATTTGAACCTAGAACTCCGCGGGCTTAGAGAAAAAAAGTATTTGTGACATGGCGTCTAGACAACTGAGCTATTGAAGCTTACACAAAATCATCGTCAATAGATGTACATATATAAAAGTCTTCGTCATTAGGGATTTGTTTATTTTTATTTAAATGACAAATCTTTGTATGTGTGTTGTTTGTGTATAAATGGTGGAGATGAAAGAAAAAAAACAACAAAGTTAGTAAAAAATGCTCAAAATTCTACATACATATTAAACAAAGGGATTTTACTGGAAAAATTAGAGGTGGTCCTGGTTTTTTGCTAATATCTCAGCCATTTATTAACCGATCTGTCTGATTTTTAATAGCAAACAGAAATGGATCACATGTAACAGAAATAAAAAAGAATCAAGTCCTCATCACGTCTGGGTTCTTCGGAAAACCCATTTCAACACACAGACGGACAGACGGACAGACGGACAGACGGACATCGTTAAATCAACTTCGCTCTTCATAAGGACCCAGAATATATATACTTTATAGGGTCTAAGATCAATATTGTAGAAATTACAAACGGAATGACAAACTTATATATACCCTTCCACCTGTGGTGAAGGGTATAACTAGTTTAAATAAAAAGCACGCGCCAAAAAAAACTACAATTTAACTAAAAACCACCTACCAATAATTATTGTCTAACTACTTTGATAGATACATATAAATAACAACTTCTCAGATACCTGATACTTCATTTTATTGGTTTAACCACCAACTATTTAAAAGTCAGTAAATTTTGTATAACACAAACAACAGCACACGATTTTGAATAACAGCAACTACATGAAAAAGGAATTAACTACCATCAGTTAAAACCACGGTTGGAAACCAAAAGCCAAAACGAATAATTATAGTTAAATCTAAATAAAGGTTCTTTGCTCATTCAAAGGATTAGTTAGGAAAATTTAAAAGTTTTTAGTTTAAGAAAATGGTCCTTTTCTTAAATAACATTAATAAAAAAATATGTATATAAATTTGCATTTGGATGATTCTAAAGTAGTAATTAGATTGGTAGTAATTTTAGATTGTAATAATTTTTTTTTTTTTTTTTGATTTTTATTTTTTTATTTATTTATTTATTTATTCTGATTTGACAAGCCAGTACAACAAGAACAGTTCTTATATTATAGGACTGGGACAATTAATGGCATTACATATTTTCGTCACAAAAGATTTAAAATAATTTATAATATAATAAAACGGTAATATGATTGCATAAACATTTTAGCATAAAAATAAATGTCAAAATGACATGTATCGGTACATCAATAAAAAGTAAAAACAAGAAAAAAAATAATACATAATACAAGTTATTAATATGAATTAATTAAAAATTTCAAAAATTGCAGTTTTAAATTGCATTGCATTGCTAATTGTTTGAATATTGGAAGGTAGTTTGGTCCACAGACGGATTGAATGTATATAAAAGTGTCTCGTTGATAAAAGAACACGATAACGAATGGCATTTAGCCTCCTTCCTCTTTCCGACCTTGAAAAATTCAACCTGTCATACAGATATTGTGGTTGTTTGGTGTAGATTATTTTGTGTAAAAATATTAAGGTACGACATTTCAGGAGGTTGTCAAACGATACAGTGTAAATTCTCTTTGAGAACTGTGATATCCGATCATAACGTTTAATTGCAAACACATATCTAGAAATATTGTTAAATGTAACATTAAGTCTACGTAAGGAGACGGAATCACAACTGGAAAAGAGTTCACAGCCGTAAAGAAGTGTTGGTAGTAAATACCTTTTTGCCAGTAGCATCCTTACATCCATTGGGGTATAATATTGAGTCTTCCATAAATTTCTTAGCATTCCACATGTTCTTCCGCAGATAATGTTGATGTGGTCATTCCATTCAAGGTTTTTGTTAAAAATTACTCCTAGATTTTTAGCGGTGTCTACTATTTCAAGAACAGCGTTATTAATTTGGATTGGTGGTAGAGCGGAGGGAATAAAGTATGATTTTCCTATTACCATAGCTTTAGATTTTCTAGCATTTAAACAAAGCCCGTTATCTGACGCCCAATTATTTATATTTTCTAGATCATGGCTTAACTTTCTTATGAAATCAGGTACATTGGACGGAACACAGCTTATATAAAGTTGTACATCATCAGCATACGTTTGTATTTTACAGAAGTCAATCTGAGATGGTAAATCAATTGAAAAAATTTAATATAGAAGTGGGCCAAGTATCGATCCCTGTAGAACTCCTCTTCTTATAAAACAGGTGTCCGATATGACACCTCCCTGGTACACATTCTGAGATCTACGAATTAGGTAAGATTTGATCAGTTTTACTGCAGTCACTGAAAAGTTGCACATGGACCTCAGTTTAAGGCACAGGATAGAGTGTTCCACTGTATCAAACGCTTTTGAGTGGTCTAGTAGCACAAGGAACGAGATCATGTTGTCATCCAATTTATTCCTTAATTCCTCAGTTACGTCAATTAAAGCAGATATACAACTGTGTTTAGGTCTGAACCCTGACTGTCTTTCAGTTATGAGTGAATTCTCATTAAGGTATTTACTCATCTGGTTGTGTACCAGACGTTCAAACACTTTGGACAAATAGGGAAGAATAGCAATTGGGCGGTAATCGTTGTCGGTTTTGGGGATCGGAATAACCTTGGCGTGTTTCCATGTGGACGGATAAATCGATGTAGTAATTATTGAGTTGAATAAGTATGTTATTTGAGGAAGTACATATGGAAGAATAAGTATTATAAACTTAGGGTAGACTCCATCATTTAGATTTGATATTCAAAATAGATTCTACAACGTCTTCTTGGGTGATATGTTTAAATTCAAAACTTGTCGATTGTTGACTGTTATTGTTATTGGTGGCACAATTTTTTAATCTTATCGTAGAAGTTTGGAATTTGTTTCTGAATTTCTAAAAACACGATCGTAATGAACGACGTAGTAGTTGACAATAAAATGCTTTTTAAAAATTTAAGCTTAACCTGAAATAACTCCAAAAAATCTCCTCCTTTTTATTGTTGTAACGTTATTATTTTCAGGTGTCGAATTAAGGCATTCGTGATCGTAATTTTTCGATAGAAATTATTTTTTATTTCTTAAAATACTACATTTAAACTAAACTTCCTTCAACAGGAATAATGTAGTTCGGTCCTAGAATGGAAATAATAGTTAAAATGTATGCTTTCATTATTAGTATTATTGTAGTTATATATATTTTAAAAACAGTTTTCGAACAAAGTCATTCGGTTTTATGTTATCAACCGCCCAGGCCATGATCCAAGAAATAATTAGAAATATTTCAAATTTTTTAACCAAAATAAAATTTGTTAAAATTACCAAGTAGTTAATCTATATAAAATTTAACTGAATTTTAAAAGAAAATGTAATAATTTTTTACTAAAAACTTTTTTTATCCCAGCAGATTTTATTTTTTTAACCAAAATCAAAAGTATTCTCAGGATATTATGTAGTTTACTGTTTGTAGTTTAATACAAAAGTTTCCGTTCCATTTAAAAATAGAGGAACATAAATTTGTTTCAAAAAAATATCTATTTTAACTTTTTTTTATACATTTGTTCGAAATAATTTACTATCATTTACCGATTTTTTTCAGTTTCATTTATTTTTTTCATTTGTTTGAAATTTAATAAAAATTTACCCACAAAACGGAAATTTGAGGTTTTTTTGTGTCCGTTACCGTTGTTTTAAACTTAAAGTTTGTTTGCTTTTTGTTTCAAAAAAAAATAGAAAAATATTCTAAAAATTCCAATTTGTTTTTTTATAATTTGGTTGCTTATATACAAAATTATTTCAATTCAAATTACAAGAACTTCATAGACACACATACATACACAAACACATTCATACAAAAAGTGTATATAACCATGCATACATACATTTTGTAGATTTAAAAAAGAACAAAAAATACAAAAACAGAAACAATTTGAAATAAATGATAAAATCATTTATTTTTTAAGGAATTGTTAGGTAAAATTTTAACATTTATTTTTACTGATTAATAATTTGTTTCCTACGGATGTGTCAGTTGTTTAAACAATATTTAAAAATAAATAACTAAAGCCATTTGGCTTCAATAAAAATTAAATAGACCAATTTTTAAATAAAATATCATTTCTTCTAAATGGCATTTTTTTCTGTTATTTTAACATACAAACTATTTAAAGTCTATTTATGTTTAATTACAGAGGTAATATTTTAAGTGTTATGGTATTTATAGTTTTTTGAAAGATAACGGTTACGGTGTTTAAATTGCAAGGGATTTTTATTACTAAAAGGAAAAAGGTTTCCAACCTTTAGTAAAAATATTACAGTAAAATAAGATATAAATGAAATTAATGAAACTTTAGTTGATATTTGTGAAATATACTCTATAAAAAAAGTTAGAAACACAGTTTCTTTTTACACAAAAAAAAAAAAAACATGTCGCTGAATCTAGACAATGACTTCTTGACTTTAAGAATTTTAAGACACACTTACTTTAATGTAGACTACAAGAAAATTAAGGATAATGAAATTTTATTGTCACAGTCAAATTACTCTTATCACATCTGATTTTCTGTTGTTATAGCCAAAAAATTCGGTTACCAAATTAGACAGACAACTACGTATGTATATAGTGAGTATCTTTTTAAAATATTAGAAATAACAAATATTCCCATTGTTAATGGAATCCGATTTCATTCATATGGTTGCGACGGCTGGTCTCGCAGTAGCTTATCCTGTCAGCCAATTTTCCAAGACTTTGTTGATGATTTTTGATTCACCAATGGCTTATACGATATTAGCCATAAGGATGTGGATCGTTTCTGGATTAATCGCATAACATTGGACCGCCACCTCAAAAGAATAAGTCAAAAGGGGTCAAATCGCACCTCTGAAGTGGCCAATTGACATAGTCAAAAAGGCTGATAACACGAATACCGAACTTAGTGCCCAGAATATCGATTGCTGGATGAGCCGAGTGACATAGTGCGTCATACCGCTTAAACCAAAGATTATCCAAGTTTATACCTTTCATTTCAGCTCATAAAAAGTCATGGCTCTGTATTGCTCGTCTTTAAGTGAAATTGCGTTTTCAGCAGTATTTTCGAAAAAATGGACAATAAAATCCTCGCCAAACTGTCAGTCTGTGTGGATGCATTGGCTTCTCAATAATAATGAGCGGGTTTTTTCGATTCCGCCGCCGAGATGAAAATGATCCTCGTCAGAAAATATGATTTTTCCAATTCGATGTCCGGTTGAAGCCGTAAAGAAGTGGAAGGCCACTTGCTTTCAATTGCTAAGTCAATTGGTCCTTGTAAGCGAATAACACGAGATCTGTGTGCAAAATTCTCATCATGTTGGTGCGTGAAATGCCGAAATCGATGGTGAATCGATGTTCTTGGATTGAGTTGCAAACTTTCGGCCACATCAGCCACATACTCATCGGTACACACCGTACGACGAGGGGGACCATGAGTGTTGCCCACTAGCAAGCCAGTCTCACGAACTTTTTAAACAAAATTGCGTACAGCGCAACTCTTATGTAATTTCGAATTAAATTAAACTCAATAGTTGTTTTTTTCATAATTTAATTGTACTTTATAAATCAGATGTTAAATTATAACTGAACTAAAACAAAAGAATTAAAATATTTTTGGTTACCCATGTAAAAATCGAAATATATATGAGCATACATGATCATACATGGGCCTGTTTATGATCATACATGGGCATACATGGTCATATACGTCCATACATTTTTCAATATATGACCATACATGATCTCATATATGATCATATATCTTCGGATCTGAAATTTGAGGGTATATGGACGTATATGATCATATACGAGCATACATGAATAATATATGAGAATGTATGATAATATATGCACAGATATCACCATATACCCTTAAATTTCGGATCCGAAGATATATGGTCATATATGAGATCATGTATGTACGTATATGACCATGTATGCCCATGTATGATCATATACAAGCCCATGTATGATCATGTATGTTCATATATATTTCGATTTTTTTTAAAAGCTTAAAACTAGTTTTATTGTTTTTGTAATTTTTGTATAGAAAGTAGATTAGGAACAGAATATTGAAATAAAAGTAATTACCGATAATCATAAATAATAAAATAATGTAATATGAGGCTAGTAAAAAGTATATTCGTAACTCGCGCGGTGCATGCTTCATTTATTATCTGCCATCTGTCCCCCATCCACCAAGAGGCTTTGCCTACAACCGAAGAATAATTAGTGACAAATGTTGCTGTCATCAGCGAATGAGTAGACAGGGTTGAAAGTTGGATCAAAAAGATCATTAATAAAAACACAGCTACTAATTAATTTAAAACTTTTTAAATAAAATGTTTATGTTAAAAAATAAACACAATATGACTAATTAAATTTTCATTAAAGGTAAAGTGAAACTTTTCCATAGAAACTGTAGTTATTGTATACGCTGTTATTTTACATATAAACATACAATTTTGAAATCTATACGAGTTTGTTTGAAAACTAGTAAGAAAACTATCGTTGATATAGATCGCCCATAAAATACCATTCATCACAATCCTCATAAGGTACATGTAAAATTTAAAGCCTGTTCCGTAATTTTATAAAAATATTATTGAAGATCCAATCTGTTTTTTTTATGGTAACTACTCGTAGTTACCAGCTACCATATAAAACTGATCAGCAGAATACGTATGATCTGCAACAGTTAATAAGTCGGTTATATAGATATAGGAACTTGATCTAAATTTGAACCGATAGCATACAAACGTTAGATAATTGTAAATGATAAAATTGTCAAAAATCAATATATACTTAGTAAGTAGGGTATACAAAAACTTGTTAAGTTTGTGGTCTAGTTTTTATCTGAAAAATCATAATGAAAATGTTAATTTGTTTTAATATTATAAACAATTGAAAATTAAACAAGTAAAGCGAAAATACCATGAGATCGCGTCACTTGGGTATTTTATTTCACACAGTTTAGTTTGAAAAAAAAAACAGTAGCTGCAATATACACTGTCAAATTTTTCAAGTCAATATTATTATAACCAAATGCAAGGAAATCGGTTAGGGCATCCGATAATAATACTTTTCAGTGCAAAGTTTATATTAGTTTTAGAGAAAATAATAATTGAATATAAAAAATTTCATTGCACCAAAATTCATACTAATCCAAAAAAAAATTAATCTAAAAAACTTGCTACTTTCAAATATCAATAGAGATTTAAAGTTTAAGTCACATTTAAATTTTTTAGTGTAATTTGAAAAACTTGGAAAATATACTCCGAAAATTGTATAAACTTTTATTACGTTTACACCATCTGAAATAGAATCTATAAGTTTTTCCTTAAAATAATTTAAAATGCTTTTAATTAAAGTAAATTTATTTGACGAAACGTTTTCGTTTACTTAAAAGTAGTGAGACATTTTCCTCAATTGTTCTTAAAAAATGTTAAAAAATTTATTTCATTTTAGTAAAAAATGTTAAATATTCAAAAATTATAAACTAATAAATAAGTTAGGAAAATTAAAAATTTTATGGAAATACAAAATCTAAATATGGAACTTATTTAAATTAAGTTGAAACATTTTAACTTATAAACATTTTTTTGGTTGTATTGAGTGCGCCGCTACCGGGTAACAATCTTGTTGCGATGCGGTGGCTTAAATGCTCTATTGTTTTTATGTTAAGATGAAGTTTTAGGACAATGTGTCTGTGTCGTACAATTCACTCTCCTGTATTTTTATCTGAGGGTTCTGAAAACTAAAAGGTGCACAATCGAAAGTTGTTTATTCCTTCTTCCAATTTTCCTTTTCTTATCATTACCAATTTTTTTTCCTTTATGACTAGTCGCTAACAGCTCTCCTCCGACGAAAGGGCACGGATCGGTTGTAATGTGTTACTGTATGGTAGCGTCCATCTCCGTACGTGCCTACTCGTAGAACCAAACACCCAAAAAAACAGATTCATCGCTACAACCGAATTGTTTGCCAGCTGAATATTTTGGTTGGAGCAACCGAATTATTTGGTTTGGGCCTGATACAATTGAAATATATGGTTTCAATTGAAATTCTGTTACATTAACCGAATTTCGTTCACGACAAACAAATATATCAGTGGCTCCAACCAAACCACTCGTTTGGAAAGAAATTCGGTTGTCACAACAAATCTGTTATTAATCTTCCAGGCACTGGATGTATTATCCATAGTCCTCCAGCATCTCACCAGACACCATATTAGACCAAACAAACAATCTCCAAGTCTGAGCAGGACTTCACGCTCGGTGATTATTCCTAGCGTTGGCAGAGGAAGAAATCCTCAGGCGATGTGTGGAGATCCAGATATACGGGGGCAACGTAAATTGCCTAGAACGCGTTGAATGAGACTGTACATGAGCGCGACGAAGAGGATCACATCAAATACTAAGCTGTGTTGGATGAGTACCCGAAGAGCTTATAAGCATAGCATCCAGCTTGTCGACTACAACCAAAAAATTAGATGGGACAAAGTGAAATCGCTCACAGATTAAGAAAAATGGTTGACTATTTAAAAAAATTAACTCGGTCCCAACAAAATCCTGACAAAGGTTTGAATCTGGTAAAGAGTATCCTTTACGCTTTGCTTTACTTTAAAACTTAAAGTAGCACGTTACAAATATTGTGCTACATCACTACTTATTTAAAAGTTATTAAATAATGATATATTCACGACTTATTTTGAAATTTCAAAATAATGTATTGCTGTCACTGAGTTAGGTATTAACTGAACAAGAAGTATGCAAATAATGAGCTTTTGGTATTGTATTATATAACTACTTAAAATGAGGGAGTTCGATTTTATACACATTTAAAGTCTAAATTTCTTGCACAGATTTTATAATTTAAATGTGATTTTATTTATGTTTTAACAGTGTAGATAATCTTACATAAAGGGTTAGTTTTTTTTGGAAGTGTAGAACTTTTATTTAAAATCGAATAATAAAGTTTTACGAAATGATTTTTTTTTTAATTTTTTGCACTACAGCCACCTTTTTTAAAGCTCAATTTTAATTTTTTTTATTCGGCTAGTTGTGACAGTCAACAATTGATTTTTTTCATCATCATAAAATAAACTTTTCCTGATGTTTTTTTTTTCAAATTATACTGAACATAAAAAAATTACTTCCATTTAGAAACTTTATTCGAATTGCAAACGTAGGGCAGTACACAAAATATGTCATTTATGGTCCTTGTTCATCACTTGCACATACAATTTATGAGCAAAAGTGGGAATCAATTTTAATTTTAAGTATTTAAATAATTTATTGCCATTAAATATACTTTCAATTTAGAAAAAGTTTTTTTTTTAATTTTGTAAGTGTGGTTTTTATTTTAAATAAAAGTTTTACACCGAAGTTTTACAAACAAACGGTTTTTAATCCTACTTTACTATTTTTGTACTGATTTTTAGTAAAAAAATTATTTTTTAGTAAACTCTTATGCTATTAACAATTTGCAAATTACAGAATATTTACAAAATTTTGTTGCTAACTTCAGAAATCATTTTACAAATTTTTGAAAACCAATTTGATAAAATTAGCAAAATCCAAAAAACTTATTAAAAATATTTTTCAAATCAAAAATTAGCTAATTAAAACAAAATGATAAATTCGTTTATGTTTTTGCTATTTTTTTAAGCAATTTTAAAAGAAATCAGCAGATGTGTATGTAACAAGTGTAATTAAAAATAATTAAGTGAAATTGTGTTGCTAATATTAGTGTATATTCCTGAATGTGCTTAAAAACTAAATTTTTCCTATTAAAGCGTTTATCCAAAGAGTCTTTCTTTCCGGCTCAAAAAGGACTTTAAAGTCTCAAAAATTTATCTGTTTTGGAGTCTTTTTTCGGAGATATGATGTTGTATGTTTTTAATCATTTTTTAATTTTCAAAATATAAATAAAAAATTAATTTTATAATTTTTCTCAAAAAAAAAAAAAAAATCATTAAAAGAGTACCGAAAAAATAGTTTTTTAAATCATTTCCGAAACCTTTTTTGTGAATTAAATAATTTCCATCAAATTTTGATGTCTTTTAGAATAATTTTTAAAAGGTATTTATTTCTTTACCAAACAAATAAAAATAAAAATCTAAAAAATATTTTTGACTAATTTTCGACTCATAAAATAAAAAAAAAAAAACAAAAAAACTTGAAACATTTGTTGGCTAATTTTTAATTGATTCCTGAAAAAGATTATTTTTTGTTAAACCAGACACATATATGCGAAAAAAAGACCTTAAAATTAGTCAACTTTATGAGGAAAATTTTGATTGTTAACTTTTTTCGAGTCATTTTTAGAAAAGTGAAAAGTGATTTTTTGTCAAAAATTTTAAACATTTTTTTCATTTCAAACTTGTAATTCTCAAAACATTTCTCACAAATTTATTAACACTTGGTTTACATATTTTAGTAAAAAATTGCTCAGATGAATAAAAACACTGTTTATTCGTTAGAAATTAATTAAAAAATTCGTTTTTATACATAACAAGCGCTGACTCATTATCAAAAATGACTTCAGAAATAAATATCAAAAAATTGGTAAAACAAAAAATTTACATTATCAGATTTTTGATTCAATTTTATATTCAAACATCATCAAAATTGGCGTTTAAGGTTTTGAAAGATCCGATACCGATATTCAAGTAGATTTTCAAACAACATCTTTGCACATATTCTGCCATAATAAACGCCGTATAAAAACATTTTTTTTTACAGAAATACCTCCCAACGTATTTATTTATACTGCTAAATTTTTTCATTACTTCCATTTAACCCTTTATGAATTGTATTCATTATTTAAGTTTATGAAATTAAAAATTTGAAATTTTTCTATCTTGTGTTTATGTTATAATAATGCTGCAGACAAATTGTTAAAATGTTAAAATTAAATATTTGTTTATCAAGTATGTTATGAGCAAAAAGACACATTTAAGTTTTTTGACCTTTTTTCTTGAAATAAAAGTTTTTATTTGTTTGTACATTTTTTGCCTTTTTCTGCTTCTTTTGCTTAGTTTTGATGTCACTCATATTCATGGAATTGCATTTTTACCATTGATTTTACAACAAGCATAATCTTATCTAAAATATGTTATATTTGTTTGTGATAATAATTCTTAACTTTTAATTGTTTGTGTGTAGCTCTCCGACAAAAATATTGTACAAAGTCTTTGAATATAAAAGCTTTCTGAAAGAAAATTTACGCTGACATGGAGTCAGTTTTACAGTGAAGATTTAATTTTTTTGAAACTAAAGTGTGAACTTTCTTAAAAACATAATTATGCCAAAATTCACTTAAGTGTTAGATTTTACTAAAGTGTTCACTATAATACTGAGTGATTACCGATTGTCCAGTTAACCAACAGTTAGATTCAACTATTAAATGGAAAACAACAACAAGCTTAAGCCATTTTACACCGCCATTTTTAATAAGCTAAATAATGAAAATAAATAAATGACCTGTGAACTATAATGCCTAACTCTACAATGGTACTATTCAGGCCTTTAAATAAAAATAATTCTATAATTCCTTAAATCAATTATCAAATCTGATACAAATGTTTACGAATTAATTCGCGAATTAATTTTTTAATTGAATTATTTACTACAATGATTTTGTCTTTATCTTATTGGAAGAATCAAATTGATTTAAATAATTTTTTTTATAAATCAAACGAAATAATTCAATTTGAATAATTCAAATCAATTTGAATAACTGAAATCAAAGGATGAAATCAATTTTCATTTGATTCGCGAATCAAAAAAATAATTATTTTGATTCTCAAATATAATTTGATTCGTAAATTAAAATATATTTTTTTTTTAAATCACGATTAATTTAATTTTAAACCCGAAGGTTTTTTTTTATCAATTTATAATACAAATTAACATACTCCGATAATACAAATATCGTTTCCCGTTTCAGTTCGTTCGTATAAAAATGGGTCACCCTGTGGCTCTCCTATTAAAATATATACCTCGGGTTGTCTTTCGAATCTGGCCTATTTTTATTATCGCAGTTTATTAATAGAAAAAAAACGTGTCCGTTATATATTTATATATTTTATAAAATGACGAATATCTAGGAAACTAAGCGAGATAGCGCAGAGCTTGACAAAAGTTACCCTTTGATAGAATAGGTTCGGTAGGACACCGAAGGGTTTCTTGGAATTTTTATAAAACAGCGACAGGGTGACTATTTTTTTATCAATTTATATGATAATACACTCACAATATTATTTCGTTAAAAACAACTTAAAATACATATTAAATTAATCGAAAATACAATCAAAAAGAGGACTACTGATTTTCCATTATATTCAACCCATTTTGTTGTTTATTTTTAATCATTGTTTAATAATTGACAAAAGTAAAAACAACAGAAAGTCGTTTAAAATAACCATCAAATTTTTACTGACAAAAATTTAGAAAAAACTACTTTTGTGGTTTGTTTTTCAAATTGAAAGTTTTTTTTATTTGTATGTAATTACAAAACAGAACACAACACATGACGATGTATATATTTTTATTGGTTTTGTGTGTGTGTATATTTGAATAATTTCTTGTAATTTTTATTGAAATAATTTTGTATATATACAAACTATTTTGGTAAAAAAACAAAAAGGAATTATATGAATTATTATTTTTTTAAGCAGAAATTTTACATTTAACTGAAAATATCAACTCCTACTGAATGTCTGTAAATTTTTATATTTTGTTTTCTGAATGACTGACTCAAATAGTTAAAAAATATTTTTCTATGATTTCAATTGATGCTTCATTTAAAAACAAACTTTACGTATTATTTTTTAAATAAACTACAGTCGGTAACGGAAAATATATTGTGAGTGTATGCATTAACACACTTCGATAATACAAATTTTGTTTCCAGTTCCATTTCGTTGGTATAAAAATGGAATGTCTTCCGAATCTGGCCTATTTTTATTATCGTAGTATATAAATACTCCAAAAAAATTGTCCGTTTTGCCCTACCTCGCTCAGTTACTATTTTACTAAATGGCGAATATCTAGAAGACTAAGCGAGATTTGCAAGTCAATTTGAATGTTTTTTTATTTTGTTTTAATTCGCAAATCAAATTAATTTTTTATTTTTTTATTTTTTTTTTATTTATTTATTTATTTTGATTTCCTATACAGCAAGACTTATAATCTTATAATTAGAGTATAGGAGGAGTAATGCGAAATGAGCAATAATGTTTAAATATTTTAGAATATAATTAACTTTAAAAAATATATAAAAAAAACAATTTAATTAAAATATAAATTGAAATATGGTTATTTAACAATTAAAATGTAAAAAAGAGAAAAAAAAGAAAGAAATTACACAAAAATTAAATTAACTTTAATTTAATAACATTATTTTTAAAATATTTATGAAAAACTAAAAAAGTCAAAAAGGTATCTTTTAAAATGCATGGCATTGCTTATAAATTGTATATTTGGAGGCAGAGAGTTCCAAAGACATATTGAATGGATGTAAAAATGATATTCAGATTTTGCGGTTCGATGTCTAATTGGAGTCAAATTATAATTTCTAAGTGATTGGGAAAACATAAGCCTGTTATAAAGATATGAAGGTTCATGCGTGTATATAACTTTGTGAAGTAGAATTAGAGTTCGAATCTGTAACAAATCAGCAAACATAACACGGTACAGGTTTTTCGCGACTAATGACACACGGTCGTATTTCCCCAATCCATAAACATATTTTACGACAGCATTGTAGGCAACATTTAGCTTACTATAGCTTGTAGTATCGGTTTTAGCAAAAATTTCGCATCCGTATAAGAGAGTTGGCATTAAATAAGTTTTTGCTAAAAGTAGGCGAATTTTAAGTGGCGTGAAATATTGTGTTTTCCATAAGGTTCGCAACATAGAGTAGATTTTTCCAGCAGTAGCATTTATATGGTCTGACCAGGTAAGAGTATTATTGAATATTATACCAAGATTTTTTGCTGTATTTACGATTTCAATTCTTTGATTGTTGAGAATAATTTCTGGTTTTACAATTATTTTCATAGATTTCTTGGTTATAATCAAGCATTTTGATTTAGATGGATTTAGGCAGAGACCATTTGCATTTGCCCATATGTGAATTCGTGTAAGATCCTCATTAATTTTATAAACACAATCTTCAAATTCCATTTTATCACAACTTATGTAGACTTGAACGTCATCAGCATAGATATGAATATTACAGTATGATAATTGGGTAGTTAAATCATTTACATAGATGGTAAATAGAAGAGGGCCAAGAATAGAGCCTTGTGGTACTCCTTTTGTAACCGATAACGGACGCGATTTCTTATTATTAGCAAATACTGATTGTATACGATCCGATAAGTATGATGAAATTAAGCGTATTGATGACGATGAAAAATTAAACATTTTTCTCAATTTCATGGTAAGAACATTGTGGTTAACCGTATCAAATGCCTTAGAGTGATCCAAGAGTAATAGAAACGAAATGTTGCCTTTATCCAAATTTCCACGTAATTCTTCAGACACATCAATAAGAGCAGTTATGCAGCTATGTTTTGGACGAAAGCCTGATTGCCTGCTAGTTAGAAGACCATTATCATTAATATAGCCATATATTTGGTGATGTAATATCTTCTCAAAAACTTTTGACAAGTATGGCAATATAGCGATTGGCCGATATTCATTATTTGCTTTCGGCGTAGGTATTATTTTTGCATATTTCCAGTTTCCAGGGAATATACTCTTTGTTAAAATTGTGTTAAATATGAATGTTATATAAGATAGCATTACAGGAAGGACTGCTTTTAAAAATTTTGGGTGAATATTGTCAAAGCCTACAGCATTTGATTTAACAGCGATACAGATAGATCGTACATCTGATTGATTTACAAGTTCAAAATTGAACTCATTTTCATTCACCATATGAGTTTGATTATAGAAATTTTCATTTAAAGGAATACTAGGAAGTTTAGTAAATGTTTGATTAAGTTTTTCTACATCTATTTCCGTTGAATCTACTAGATTGGACTTTCCAATACCAATTTCACGTATGGCTTTCCAAGTTTTCTTTGAACCGACAGCTGATTTAAAAATATTGGAATAGTATATAGATTTTGCACTTTTAATCTTCCTATTTACCACTCGTCTTGCATTGCAATATTCTTCGTGTAACTCCTTAGTTTTAAAACGTTTCCAGCGATTGAATATCAAGTCTCTCTCTTCAATTGCAGTTTTTATATTAGTGTTGAACCATGGTTTTTTCTTGTAGTTATTTATTGATGTTTTCACAGGTACAGATTTGATGAAGACTTCACCAAGATTTTGTTCCAAAAAATTAAGTTGGCTATCCACTGAAGGCATATAATAAATCGAATCCCAGTCTATATTGGAAAGCTCAAGTGATACAGTGTTAAGATCCATGTGTTTAAAGTCATGATATGTGATGGCATTAGTTGATCGTTTTAGTTTAAAATCGAACGTGAGAAATATTAGATCATGTTTCGAAAAACAAGATGCTGTAAGTTGGTCATAGAGTAGGACTTTATCTTTATTACTAACAAAAATAACATCGAGTAATGTATTTCTAGTGGAGGGATAATGAGTGGGTACTGTTGTATTGGTAGGATAAAGGCCAAAAGATTCCATATCGTTTACTAGGTGACTTTCAACTAAAATATTTGAATTAAAATCCCCACATATGACAACTTCATCATGTTTCAGTGTAAGATTTTCAAGAGTCTTCATAAAGTTTCCAGTATCAGTTCTCTTATTAGGTCCAATTAAAATTTTGCTACTATTAAATGAGATTTCCACAAAAATATGTTCAATTTTTTCTTCCTTCAGTGAGTTGCAGCACAATTTACTAACAATTCCATTTCTTACATATATGGCTACTCCACCTGCATAACTTTCTCTATCACAACGAAATATATAAAAAGAATCCAATTTAAAGACAGTATCGGGTACAAGTTTGTCATACCACGTTTCCGATACACAAACAACATCAACACCGGAATTTTCAAAAATATAGCGGAATTCATCCATCTTGTTATTCAAACTCTGCGCGTTGATGTGGCAAATATTTAAACCAGATCTCTGCTTGCACAAAATACGAAGCATATCAAAAGTATTGTCTTTGGAACCTAAATTTCTACTATCCAAATGATGTGTCATATAAAAAGTGTTTTAAATAAGCAATGCATGCATAATAAAAGGAATCAGAAAAAAACGTTAAAAATATATAATTGGTTAAATAAAATATAAAAAATAGTACTAAAAATTTAATATAAAATAAAATATCAGTGTAAAATGTCATATATATTTTAGCAAATTAAAAAAAAAAAAATATGTTTGAAATGATTCGATTCGATTGAATCAGAAAAGATTAAAATGAAATTGATTAATCACAATTATCAATCAATTATTGAATCAACTCGCTGATTTATAAAAAGAACTATTTTTTTTCGCGAATTAATTCAATAAAGATATATTTTTTTGTTAAAGGTCTGGTACTATTAATATTAAAAAGATAATACCAATTTGAACTTTGATATCTAAATTTAAAATCAATTTGTGCTTTCATTTGACATTACCAACAAGTTGTATGTGTCACAAAAGGAACATCGTCATCATGATTAAAAAAAAAATGTCTATACCTGGTGAGCACTCACAGTTGGAATTCGTTTGTTTTTTTATTTTTTGTATGCAATTTGCATGATGAGGGTTTATTTATGCTGCAACAAACTTTTTACAACATGATTACTCTAAACAACATCTGTTCATATGAACTTCTTCAACAAGTTTACGCACACATTTGGCCTTGCTGCATTATTGTTAATGTGAATCATCATGGGTTGCATTAGTAAATTGGTTACTTATGAACAGAGGGAATCATTCTTATAAATAATACAAATAACACAGTTGGTTTAATCAATGTTGTTTCAGTTTTTAAACCTTAACAACAATACCTTTATTGGAAAAAACGAGTGCTAAAATTAAAACCCTTCTAAAAATGTATACATTTTTCATGTTTTCTGTTTTTCGTTTCATTATGAAGTTCAGCTGCAAATTTTGAAAAAGTTTATATGGACTGCACCCAAATTTTTGTGATCATAAAACGCCCTATTTGACTCTTTTTTGTGTAACGCGTTCTTGGTTATGTTTTTATAATGAATTTTATGCTTTATTTCAGTTCATTTTACTTTAGAAATTCAATTGGTCATTGTGTGTTTACCACTTTACAATTCATTGTTTTTTTTTTTTTGTATTTTGTTTTTCATTCTTCATTCATGCATTAATTTTTCGCTTTATTTTGCTAGTGATTTCGCTGTTTTCGGCTTTCAATTGTGACGTTCATGTACAATTTTGTAGGGTAGACTTGGGAACAGTTGTCACTTAAAAAAAACACGCTCCTTAAGTGGAGATTCAACCTTGCCACAAGTTTAATTTATTTTATAAAAAAAAACGCAAAACAAAACTGCATTTAATTAAAACTTCGATCTTTGCATTTTCTCTAATGTCTCGTTTACATCTGCATTCGAATCCCGAGATTTCGACTAAAATTGAGATTTCAGTAAAAATCTCGTATAAAATCTCAAGAATCTCCATACAAATGAAATTCAGTAAGTTTGCGAGATTTGTAAGAAATCATATGAAAATCTCGCAAATATGGATACTTTTACAAAATACAACTCTGCATAAAATAGTGGTAACGCTCGTCAACAGCTGATAAAATAATAACAAACAAATTTTACAAAATTATGAATTAAAATAATTTTTTAAAAACATAATAAATATAAATTTAAATCCTACAAAAATGTTCGACTAATCAAACGAAGTTTTGAGTGGTTCTAATTTTTGCTACTGGTGGAGGAAAACAATGAAGAAAGCTTTGCAAATTATCCGTCTGCCTCCCAACAATATATTGAAAAATAATGAAAATTGTATTCCGCCAAAAAATAAAGTGCTTCTTAGAAAAAACTGTGGTTCTTAAATCGAAATCTCGCTAAAGGCAAATCTGTGCAAGATTTCCATTGTATTTAAAAATAAATATAAACACTACTTAACACTTATATTTTCATTCTTATACACTCTTCAATGCTGCCATATTCACAAAAATTATTCCCATTATTTGGTGGTGTTCATATAATATGTTATGTGACGTGCTATTCACGCATGCACTACTTCCCACCTTGGAAGATTACTTATTAGAAAATCACCTACAAGAGTGTTTTTTTAGCTCATCCTAACGATCAAAAACTTAGGCTCGAATATGAGTCGTCCTTAGCATGCTTAAAAGTTGATTTATTGAAAATAAAAATTAAGAAAAATGGCAATCATTTACTCGACTAAAAGATGACTTGAAAATGAGTCTTAATTGTACTTAAAAATTAATTATTAAAAAAAAAAAATAAAAATCCCAATAAAAATCTTTTGGCGTTAATTTCTCTACTTATCGTTTCGGAAAAGACTTTAAATTGAATAGCAAAAAGATTCTAAAGCGAAAGAGTCTAGAACGACACTAAAATATCTGAAAAAAAGACTCTAAAATAAAAAGGTAAAATACTCGAAAATATCTCTGAGACTCAAAATTATTCACGAAAAAGATTAAAAAATTACTCGTAAATCCGTGAAAGCTGATCAAAACCATGAATAAAAAAGTCTTCATTCTGTGTCTTTTGTAGAGTACAATATTCTCCCGACAAAAGCGTGAATTTTTGATTGTATGAATCGCACACAGCAGTTTAATATGACGCGAATTTGTGCAGAAATTTCGCAAAATGCTATTTGGGGTATAATATCCATCATTCTGGAGATCGTTCGGACGATAAGTTCTCACTTGTCCGATGTTCTCTTTATGAGATTCCAGAATTTATCGCTTGTTCACATAAACTCGTGACTTCAAAAACACCAAAGAAAAAGGGTGGAGCTGTTAAAACGGACGATCTTGCTGAACACTCCAAATCGCCAAAACCATACATTAGGTGTCCCGGAACCGTATTCTTCAAAATGTTTATTGTCGCGAGCGCGCTGTGTGCAGTTGCATCGACTGAAGGACATGTGGTTCCATGTCCTTCAGGCCTAATGCACCTTTTTGCGGCAATAAAACTTGTTGATCATGCTTCTGTAACGCTCATCAGTCACAGTAACCGTGTTACTTATGGCGTCCTTAAAAAAATAAGGCCCAATGACATCTCCGGTGTAAATGGCACAACATGCAGCGTCATAGAGTAGATGTAAGATCTCTTTGTAAATGAAACGTAGATTCTCATTGCCCCAGAAGTGTAAATTTTTGTTTGTTCACTTATCCGTTCAGATGAAAATGGGCCTCGTCGCAACACGATAAATTTGGACAGAAAATCGTCGTATTGCATAAAAGTCATGAGTATTCCGCGTTCTTGAGAAGTATAAGGTTTCAAAGCTTTTCGACGCGTCTTCTGTCTGTATCTTCACAAATATTAAAAAAAAAACTGACAGTTGCCGTTATTTGCAAAAGTTGTAGCATTTGCTTAATTTTGGGTCACCTTTTACAACAACAATCTAACTAGAAAGTTTTGAAAAAAAAAAAATTTCTTAACTCACTTATTTGAAATGAATATAATTTTACTCCATTATGATTCCATAAAAGCATTCTTATACAAAATAAAAGTTTACAACATTCTGTTTGTAATATTAAGCATTTTTCATAAAAAAATTTTGAAAATACAAATAAAAGAATTTAAAAAAAAAAACATCAACAATGAAACTTGTAATTAAAATATTTGTTAAAATTAGAATTCGAAATTGTTATTTTTCATATAAAATTTCTTTGAAAATAAAAATTGAAGTTACAAAAATATATCAAAAAGTTTTTTGTATTTACAAACTCGAAGCACCAAGCCTTTACCAAGCACCAAGTATTTACAAAAATATTCTATGAAAGATGTTCAGTATTACAAACTGATTTTTGTAATTTTATTCTGTGTAACAAAAAAAATTTTATTTTCTTTCTAACTTCAATTTTTATTTTTAAGGAATTTTTATATGAAAAATAAGAATTAACAAACAATTCAAACAACGAATTTTTAGAAATCGAATTTGAATTTTAACAAATATTTTAAAATATTGTGATATATTTTTCTATATATGGAATGAATTCATACACAGAAAAAAGTATCGCAACATTTAAATAAAAAAAAATATTTTTTTTAAATAAAAAAAAAATCAAATTCGAATTCCAACAATTTTTTGTTGAAAATGTTTATCAATTGTTTCTTTTCTTGTAAAAATTGTTCAAAAATAAAAAATTAAATTACAAAAAAATATCAAAAAGTTGTTTGTATTCACAAATTGCATTGTTGGTGCCTTTTTAAAAAATATTTTTTTTTGTTCAATTCAATTGTTCAAATGTCAAACAATGACACTTCGAATGTTGAAAAATTTAAAAATTGCGTTCTTCTTGGGACACCCTGTATTTACAAAAATGCTCTATGAAAGATGTTCAATATTACAAACAGGATTTTGTATTTTTTTTTGTGTGTATGCTTTATTCTCGAAAAGCTTTAAATTTTACAAATGAATTTTATGTTGAATGATTCAAATTAAATAAAATCAAAATGTTTTTAATTCATTTAATAAAAAGGTAAAAACGATTTGTTTTCATTCATTTTCCCTATTAAAATATATGAAATTTTTCCCTATAAAAAAAAATAAATTTTGAGTTCACTAAAGTTCAAGAGAATTTTTTTTACGGTATTAGTAAAATATTGAATGAACATACGATAAGATTTAAATTATTCAGGTGAGGAATTCAGTCAATACCAGCTAAAACATTGGAAATAATGCTACTTAATGTATTCTTAAGAAATTGGTAGAATAATATTATTTTATTCTGAATAAAATTTTTCGTAAATTAATTAATTCTTTCGGGAATTCTGTGACAGCGGGATTAAATGCAGAGATAATCAAATGTAATAACTGTCACCCTAGTCTACCCTATTCAAATGTTGTTAGCGGAAGATGTGTTTCATAGTTCCGTTTTGCTTTCAAATTTATCTGGGTATGTATGTGTCAATGTATTATATTTGCGTATTTGCGCAGCTGCAACTTGTCGGCCTTTTGTTATTATTCCCTTTGGGTTTGTCAAAAGGTATGAATTGTTGATTGTATTTGTCGTGTAATATTTAATTACTTTGACTATTGTTTATGGCCTGGCATAAAATTGATGATTAAATGGATGTATATGAACGGATAGTCTAAGTTGTTTTTTTATAGGTCATGTTTGAGAGAGAGAGAGAAAATGGTCATAATATGTCAATAATAGAAAATTTCAACATATGCTTGTTGATTTATTCATAACCCGTACAATAAAATGATAGCAGTCAATTCCCAAATCAACTACAGAGAAATGTTAAAATGATGTAATTTTCTTTTTTAGTCTAAACAATAAGTTAGTAGAAAAATTAGTAAAAAGGGTTGTATATCAAGTATACTAGTTTACAGGTTTTTTTTTTGCTGATGTTATGCTTTCAGCTTAAAATTCAGTTATATTTTTCAGCAATAAACTAACATTGAACTAATTTTATTACTAATTTATTTTGCTAACAAAAATTGTGCTGATCAACACTTTTATAGTGACAAAAAATAACACTACAAATACAACTCTTCCAAGACATAAAAAATACAACCGTAAAGGATTTTTGTATCTATCTTTCATACACACAAAAAATTTACAAAATCCTGTTTGTAATATTGAACATATTTTATAGAATATTTTGGTAAATACACACAAAGAAATACAAAATTCTGTTTGTAATATTGATCAACTTTCATACACAGAATAAAATTACAAAATTCTGTTTGTAATATTGAACATCGTCCATAGAACATTTTTGTAAATACAAAAAAAATATTTTTTAAAAAGGCACCAACAATGGAATTTGTAAATACAAAAAACTTTTTGTTATTTTTTTGTTACTTAAATTTTTATTTTCAAAGAATTTTTATATGAAAAGTGACAATTTACAAATATTTCAAACAAAAAATTGTTAGAAATCGAGTTTAAATTTTAACAAATATTTTTAATTACTTTAAAATTTGTGATACTTTTTTCTGTGTAGAATATTTTTGTAAATACAAAAAATATATTTTTTTTTTGAAAAGGCACCAACAATGGAATTTGTAAATACAAAAAACTTTTTGTTATTTATTGTAACTTAAATTTTTATTTTCAAAGAATTTTTATATGAAAAATAACAATTTACAAATATTTTAAACAAAAAATTGTTAGAAATCGAATTTGATTTTAACAAATAGTTTTAATTACTTAAAATTTTGTGATTTTTTTTTTCTGTGTATATACGTAAAAGTAAAACAAAAGGACGCCAAATGTGTGTCTCCCAGCAAAACCACACATTACCAAAAAATGCGTAAAGTAATGTGTAGCCATAGGGGCTCATGGATTATTTACACCTTACTTCACTGATGAATTTTACAGGCGAGGTGATAATGTAAGTGATTACTTACAAAAAAAAAAAACAAAGTAATGTATCTTAAAATAGATTTTCACAAATATATTTTATTTTATTACTTTACATTTATAAATCATATATTTATATTTGTTTCAGGGGTTGTTTATGATTTAAATTATAGACAAACCAAAATATTTAAATTTAATAAACATAAAGTCCAAATGTGTATTTATACACAAAATATTTATAAATAGTTCACTCTTAAGGAATTTAGCGAAAATAAAACTAACGCAACCTCGTATCTCAAAAGCTACTACTTTTTAGTGGAGACAAAAAAAAGTTTTATAATAAACTTGTGACATTTTTTTAATATTTTTTTTATCTTTGTTAGTTTAAAAAAAAAATTTAAAAAAATGTCACAATGTCTACATCTAAATTTTTGGCAAATAAATTAACTAAAATGTAATTTTTCCACAATTTTTTTTTTTCAGTGTACTAATACTCAGCAAAAATTTTAAATGCTGTTAGCAACATTTTCTTATTTACAATCGACACACAACTTTTTGCTAAATTTTTCTAAGTCAGCAACATTTTTTGCTGACTTTACTAATTGTTTTTTTTTTGTTGAGTGTAAACTTATTTTAGTACTATGAGTAGGGTCTGGTAAAAAAAATATTTTGTCAAATTTTTTCACCAGATACGTACAAAGAATAAAGTATCACAAATTTTATGTGATTAAAAATATTTGTTAAAATTAAAATTCAATTTCTAAACATTTTTTTTTTTTTGAAAAGTAATTGTAATTTTTTATATAAAAATTCTTTGAAAATAAAAATAAAAAAATTTTTTGTATTTACAAATTCCGTTGTTGGTGCATTTTCAAACAAATATTTTTTTGTATTTACAACTCAAACATTTTTTTAACAAAATTTGTTCACCCCTAAATTATTTTTGTTCACCTCTTTATTGTTTTCTTATTTAATTTTTTTATATTGTATATTTTCTCTATTATTTTGTCACCACTCGCTTAGTGTTTTTCACCTCCATAATTTTACGTCAAAAGTTTTTTACATTAATTGTATCAAACATAGTAGGGAACATTTTTTAGGACATTGGTGGAGGGTATTCAAAGATTTGGCACAGCCGTATTTTACTAACGAGAAATAAATTTCTAAACGTTTTTAAAGAACATTTAACCTAAATAAAGAAAGAAGAATTAAGAAAAATCCCAATAAACCTAGAAATGATACAGTATCATTAATGATATATTTTAAAAATATTTAAAAATATGTTTTGACACAAACTTCAATTAGTCTAAAAAAAATATTAAATATTTGAAATAGTTTACATTTTAAAAAGCCTTCTTAAATTTGGTGCAAAAAAATAAAAAAAAGACATATTTTAGTGGCAATTCATACACGCAAAGAAAAAACATGGTTGGGTCAATCATATTCGAAGAGCATCATATATTTTTGGGTTTATGGTTGTGCCAACCATAGTGGTTTTATATAATGGTTATCATATTATGATAATAAAATAACCAAATTTTTACCATAAAATTGTCCCTAGAGTTATATTAAGATTCAAAAATTACCATATTATTGTCCTAAATAAACATGTTATAATGAATTTATCATAATATGATCGCACGTAATCATAGTATGCTCAAAATGTTATCATATTATGGTCCCTCATAACTATATTATGATTCCTAGATTATCATCCATAATCTAAGAAAATTCCTTAAAGAAAAGTTCTTAGAAACTACGAAAAAGCTCTTTAAATTTAAGAATATTTTCTTTAAGACTTTTTGAAGAAAACTTGTAAAGGAAAAAACTATAGACTTTAAGAACTTTTCTTTCAAGAAAACATTGATTCTGTGGACTTTTTTTAAGAAAAATACTTAAAACTTTTTTTAAATTTTAATGACTTTTTAATAAAAAAAATCCTCAGACATTTTTAGGATATTTTTAAGAAAGTTTTTAGAAATTTTTCTTTAAGAAAAAGTTTTTAGAATCTAAGAATATTTCTACTAGAAAAAGTTCGTAGAATCTAAGTATTTTCTTCAGAAACTATGAATTTTTCCTTCAAAGAAAGGCATTAGAATCTAAGTTTGTTTAGAATATATGAACTTTTTTCTAAGAATTTTAGTTTAAGGAAAAGTCCAAATAATCTAAAAATGTTTATATCACATAAATTTATAAATCTCTATTATTTTGTATAAAAAAACCTTTTCGTACAAAAAAAAAATCATGCGTTCTTCAGACTTTTTCTTAGCATTTTATCGTTGCATAATTATCACATTTTTTCAAAGTCAGAATTTTTGTTACCACAGTATGGTTACAGCCAATTAATTGTATTATAAAATATAAGGTAGTAATAATAAAATATCAAAATATTTACTAAATAATGATAGTAGCGACCGTGTTGATGGTTAGAAAACCACTAACTTGGTTGTGACAACCATACCCGATCGCAGCAAGCACAATATAGTAGCAGTGATCATATTGCAACCATGTTTTTTCTCTGCGTGTAACAAAGTGTTGTAAACTGTTTCTTTTAGAAATCTGACAAATTGGAATTTGTGTAAAAATCCTTTTTTTTAACCAATGGTCCTGTAGAAGAACAAGCAGATCTCATTTTTTCATTCAGCAGAATAGATGGTGCGTTTATATTGTAATGTAACAGGTCAATTGAGAAATCCCCAGCCTGACACATAAATGGCGCTACTAGACTTAAATCAAAATGATTTTTAGTTAGCCCTTACCTTCAAAAGACACGTGTATAGCATTTTAGTCAAGCAACTTATTGTGAAAAAATGGATAAAAAGGAATTTCGCGTGTTGATAAAATATTGCATATTTCGCGTGTTGAAAAATACAAAAAACTTAGCTTGATGACGAGTTTCCGTACACTGCCCCAGGAAAATCAACCATCAAGGATTGGTATGCTAAGTTTAGACGTGTTGAAATGAGCACCGAAGAGGGTAAACGCAGTGGACGCCCAAAAGAGGTTGTTACGGACGAAAACATCAAAAAAACCCACAAAATGATTTCGAATGACCGTAAATTGAAACTGAATGAAATAGCAGGTACTCCAAAGATATCAACTGAACGTGTACATCATATCATTCACGAATATTTGGGTATGAGAAAGCTTTGTGCAAAGTGGATGCCGCGCGAGCTCACTTTTGACCAAAAACAAGTCAGTGAAAACGAAGGCGAAAATCCATGAATTGTCCTTCGAATTGCTTGCGCATCCACCGTATTCTCCAGATCTGGCCCCCAGCGACTATTGCCTGTTCTCAGATATCAAAAGAATGCTCGCTGGAAAGGAATTTTCGCGAATTAAGAGGTGATCGCCGAAACTGTGGCCTATTTTGAAGCAAAGGACAAATCGTACTACAAAAATGGTATCGAAAAGTTGGAGGGTCGCTATAATCAGTGTATCACCCTTGAAGGGAACTATGTTGAATAAAAAAAAACAAATTTTGCCAAAAAAATATGTTTTAGTATGGTGGACCGGGGACTTTTCAATTGACCTGTTATGTATGTTGTTAATTTTGTTTAATATTATTTAAAATTGTATTTAAATAAAGTTATATATTTAAAAATAAAATTATTATGTAGTTAGAATGCGAAAATATATATTTTTAATTAATAGGATATCATTAAGCAATATTATCGATATCGGTAAAGATATCTTATATTTTGGTTTATTTCGATATCTTTAATGATATCATATTTTCTTGGTACAACGATAAAAGAATGATAGATAGCGAAATTGTTACTGCGCTCCCCGTTATTTTTGATATCGTAATGATATCGTTATTTTATCAAATAACGATATCACTATCGAAAGTGTAATTTTCTCCACAGCACCTATTATAAATGTATCGTTTATGATATAATTTTCGGGCACACTTATCATCTAAATGATTTCGTTATTATATTGAAATAATATCGCTTGGTTTGTTGGGATGTCTTCCTATTTTAAGAAAACAAAAGTTTTTCGTAAATTAAAATCAAATAAATTTGCATTATTTTGAAGCATTTTAAGGAAAAATTCATAGCTTTTATTTTAGTAAGATGTAAACTTAATTTTAGTTCATACATTTTTCTGATTGCAGAGTTCCCAAACATGTGTATGTACAGGGTGTCCGCCGGGAAGGTATACTACTTTGTTTTGCCACCATTTTGGAAAACATTAGTCTTGACAGTTTATATTTGGCAGTCGTGAAATAGACACGTGGCAAATTTATTATGGAAAAATATTCGATAAACGAACGTGATTTAATCGTTAAAACATTTTATTAAAATCAATCATCGATTACTGTGACGATAAGAAAGTTACGTAAAATTATTGGGAGAAACAACGTGACAACAAAACGCACTATTTATCGTGTAGGCCCAAGCAAGGACCACAACGTACTGCATGATCGGCTGAAAACATTAATGTTGCTTAAGAAAATGTTCAAAACAATCCGTCAAGCTCAATTCGACGCCAAGCTCAGGAGCTTGATCTTCAAAAAACAACTTTGGCCACAATTTTGCACAAGGATTTACATTTTTGTCCATTTAAGATTCAGTTGACACAAGAGCTTCTTCCACAAGGCCATTTACGCCGCCGTACATATGCCAATAGGATGTTACAGCTCTCCCATTACAACCCCGATTTTCATGAAAAAATCAAATGGAAAAACCTCAAATTATTCATCAGTAACCTTTGCATCCATTAAAAGTGACAGTCTGGTATGCAATTTGGTAAGGAGGACCAAAACGTCGTAACGGTAACTGTGAATGGGGAGCGATATCGTGATATAATTGAAAACTTTTTAAAGCCACAACTGCATGCTTTGGGCTTGATTTACATGTGGTATCAACAAGACGGTGCCACATCGCATACAGCCAGAATTACAATGGAATTACTGCGAGACCAAGAAATGGTGATGTTGATTGGCCTCCACGGTCGCCTGATTTGACTGCTCCGGACTTCTTTTTGTGGGGATATCTGAAAAGCAAGGTTTATGCAAACAAACCAGAAACGCTTGAGCAACTCAAACAAAATATTCGTGATAAAATTAATGAAAAATGTGCTCAAAAGCGCTCACATTTGTGAAGCTAACAGAGGCGGACATTTATCTGATATTGTATTCCAAACATAATTGCCGACATTAAATAAAACATTTATCAATATGTATAAAATCCATTCTCTTTCATTTAATCAAAAATTATAAACACACAAAGTAGTATACCTTCCCGGCGGACACCCTGTATTATATTTCAATAGCGTCAAGAGTACATTTCATTGCGACAACCAAATAATTCGAATACTGCAACCGAACCATTTAGTTGGCAAGAAATACGGTTATCACTATGAATTTTTTTTTTGTGTTCTACGAATCCTAATCCTCAATTTAAATTAACAATTTGAAATTGAGAAAAGTTAATGTATAAGAGTATACTATTCTCCTTGGTAAATAACGATCACGTTGCCAATACAAAGACAAACATCAAAATTTCAGCGTAATCGGGTAATAGGGTATTAAGAATTCGTCTTAAAAAATACATCACATATTATAACTGGATAAATGGATTTTCTGGTGAAGAACTAATGTGTCATAAATTCAATACATGCAGCCTATTTAAAAAGCTAATTTACAATATAGAAATAAAAATACAGCTAAGAAGGGAACTTTTAAAATTTAAATAGATATGTAAATCTATTCAATGCACCCAAAATACTCGTGGTACGTGTCATATGAAGAAGAAGACATTTTACAAAGTGGTTGCATGTAATTTTCTGACACTTTTCTTGAAAACAACAAAAGCAAAAAGAAAATTTAAGACCAATGTCAAACGCATCAACAACAATAACATAAGAAACAAAATACACAGAAATACTCGTTTGCTAAGTATCAGAAGATCATTAATACCAGTGAATTATGAAGGTTTTTTTTTCTTTCATTTTGGAGAATAGAAGCTAAATATACACTAAAATAGAATTGAATAAGCATGAATATTCAAACAGACAGACAATCATAGACACGTTTTGTGGCCATTTGAAACAGCAGCAGCAGCAGCAAAAGCGCAGCATCATAATAATGTTGCACTAGGGAAGAGGGTAATAACTTTTAAAGTATCTGTACAACTAGCTGGAATTGTTTGGTGTCTTTAACGAAAAATTCTTTGTCATCATAATGCGCGAAAAACATCATTTTACTATGTTGTAAATATCTTGTCTTGCTGGTGTAAAGAAAACATTTTAAAATTATATCTTTTGTGGAATTTAAATTTATGTTTGACAATCTGATTTTGTTGCTCATTCTTTCTTTGTTTTGGAAATTGTGATAGTAAAACATTTATAAGAAAAAAAAAACTTATGATATTTTATACAATTAATTTAAAATATCATTAAATTTTTGTTCGAGAATTGAGTGTTATTGTCAAGTTTTTTAGTTTGAATAGAAAGATACACACACAACAAAATAATTTGTTCGATAATGCAAGTTCAAAAAACAACACTTGTCTGTTACTTTTCATCGAACTGCAACTTGTTCTAAAAGCAATTTTGTTCTATAGAATTTCTTAAAAGTCTCCTTCGAATCGTTTATTAATCGAAAGACTTTCTAAATAATCCAAAAATGAAAACAAGTAAAAAAAGTTTAGATTTACTGAATTTTTTGATACCCTTCACATTGTTCTTTTTACAAATAATACAATATTATGGGTGTGTGTGTGTGTGCAACGGTACCCATCAAATCTTTGGTAATGGGTGCGATATTCTCATGCGTTACCTTGTAATGATAGCTCGTTACCTTTTTTCATTATTTGCAAGCATAAAGTAATAAGTTCCTCATTATTGATTACGTAATATATGATATATAAATGTAAAGTAATAATTGAAATATTTTTGAAAATCTATTTTAGATACATTACTTTGTGTTTTTTGTAAGCAAAAGGGTAATGTATGTTTGTTTTGATAACACTAGCGACAAAACGAAGCGCTACAATTCATTTAAGTTTAAAGCAATCAAATACTACATGCGTCGATAGCTCAGTGGGTAGAGTTCTTGGCTGGCAAGCAGATTTCCCTGGTTCGATTCCCATCTTGACCACATTATTTTTAATTACAAATATTTTAATTAAAATATTTGTAATCATTTTTTTTAATAAAAATTCCACTTTTTAACAAATCTATTTTTAGACACATTACTTTTTCCATTCTCGTAACCATATAAGTAACCCCTTACATTATCACCTCTAAAGTAATGGGTATATACATTACTTTGAAGCTCATCGCCTGTAATATTCATCAATGAAGTAAGCTGTAAAGTAATCCATCGGCCCCTATAGCTATACATTACTTTACCCATTATTTGGTAATGTGTGGTTTTGCTGGGTAGCAAAATGGCATGGTAAAAAATATTTTTTCTATGGTAAAAAAGATTTAAATTTTTATGTGTGAAAAAGAATCGAATTTATTTATTTCTTTTGTTTTCATTTTGCTTTTATAAGCTTACAAATTTTAAAACTTAAAAAAATTCTATTCTTATGTCAAAAATTCTACTAGCCCTATGGGCTAGTGTTTATTCACCTCAAAACTGTCAAAATTTTACCAAGAAGCATACTTTGCTACCATTTCACACACACTCTACACTCAGAAAAAAAATGTTAGTAGAAAAATTTGTAAAAGGTTTTCAATCCCACTTTACTATTTTTGTACTGATTTTTAGTATAAAAAATATTATTTAGCTAATCTTTTTGCTATTTACATTTTACAAATTACAGAATTTTTACAGAATATGTACAAATTTTTGTTGCTAATTGCAGAAATCATTTTACATTTTTAAAAATTGATTTGCTAAAATTAGCAAAAAAAATTTACTGTTTTCAAAAAGTGGATATTGAAGGAAATGTTATTTCTAATTAAAACTTACCCCTTCAAACTAAAATTGCCTTAAAATGTTACATAGATAACGAAAAAGTAATAGAAAGAGAATATACCGACTCATGTCTAAAAATTAAAATAGCACTAAAAAGTTTTTTTTGGTTCTAAAAATCAGCCCTAGATACAATTAAAATTTTACCTTAAAAGTAAAAAAATTACTAAAATATTTTTCAAAAAAGAAGTTAAAACAAAATGATAAATTCGTTTGTTTTTACAATTTTTAAGCCTTTGATTTTTTTTTAACTTTGTCTAAAATATTTTTTGAAAAAAATAAAAAAAAAATTTTTTTTATGTTCGATAAAAAATATTTAAAATTGTGTACTAAAAATAATATTTTGTAATTTTTTTTCTAATTTTAGCAAACAGATTTTAAATTTAACTTTACAAAAAGTTTACTTAAATTTAGTAGCGGAAGCTAATTTTTCTACAAATTGCATTGTACTACACGTCAGCAGACATGTGTTGCTAAGATTAGCAAAAAATACCGCTGGACTCAAAATAGCAAAATTTCCCGTAATAACAGCAAAATTTTCAGTTGCCATTGCAGACTTTTTTTTTTGGGTGAGTGTATGTACCAGTCGCTACTATGAAATTGTACTAAAACACACCAATTTGTATGGAAATTTAGAGGTACCTTCACATTTTTACTCATAACTTTTTAAACGCTGGACCGATTTTGCTCGAGAGGATGTCCCATAATCTGGGTAAAAATTAAGACCCCTCGAGTCTTGACATTTCTTCAAAAGAATTTTGAAGCCTAATAAATTTTTTTCAAAATGATCTAATACCCCATTCATACTGAGCTCCAAAATACGTATTTCCTTTATTTTCAAATTATTGATTTAATATTTGTATGGAATTTGAAAATTGAAATCTTAAAAGAAAACGAAAATACGTATTTTGGGGTTCTTTACGAATAAGGTATAAAAGCGGAGAGAAGCTTATCAACACAAAAAGAATCAAAACGTACTTAGGATATCCAATGGGCGAAGCAATAAATAAGTATTATATAAAAATTTTATATGAATTCAAATGTATATTTGTTTTCAATGCTTCAAATAGGCCAAAATACAGGTTGGTTGAAAAGTTCCTGCGCTCACCAAGAGATGACACTGCTAGCTCCAAACTTTTTTTTTCTCAAGTTGGTATAACTGTTCTGAGAACACATGCAAAGTTGCAAGTCATTCTGTCAATTCTTTCTTTGTTTACAAGCCATTTGAAGTTGACGTGTCATTGATTTTTTTTAATATGGAAAAAATTTAATATCGTGCAGTCATTAGATTCTTTGTTTTGAAGGGTTTAAAAGCAAAGGAAATTTATGAACAATTGTTAGAAACGCACCGTTGAATTTTGGGCTGGTGAATTTAAACGTGGTCGTACCAGCCTTGAAGACGATCCACGCGAAGGACGACCAAAAACTACAACCACAGCAGAAATCATTGAGCAGGTACATAATATGGTTAGCGAAGATCCAAGTTTGACTAAGCGTGAAATTGCTAATGCCATAGGCATCTCAGACGAACGAGTACTCCATATTTTACATGAAGAATTACGCATGAAAAAACTGTTTGGAAAGTTAGTGCCGCACACATTAACAATTCAACAAAAACCGTTATAAACGACTTGCGTCGTTTTATAACTATGGATGAGACTTGGATCTGCCACCATGATCCTAAATTGAAACAAGAACGTTTACAGTGGACTGAAGCTGGTTGTTCAGCTCCAAAGCAGGTGAAGTCACAACGATCAGCAAAGAAGGTTATGGCATCAGTTTTTTGGGATGCAAAAGGAGTTTTGTTGATTGATTATCTTTAGAAAGGTAAAACAATCAACTCTGAATATTATTGCAGCCTTTTGGATCAGCTGGATAAAAAAATTCGTGAGAAAAGACCTGGTTTAAAGAAGAAAAAAAATCATTTTTCATTAAGACAATGCAACTGCTCACAAAAGTGTTTTGACGATGGCTAAATTCAAAGAATTAAAGTACGAATTGCTTTAACATCCACCGAATTCACCAGATTTGGCTCCCAGTGACTACTATCTCTTCAGAAATCTCAAACAATTCCTTCGTGGAAAGCATTTTTCGTCGAATGAAGAGGCCATAGCAGCCGTAGACGGTTATTTTGCAGAGCTTCCGGAAAACCATTATAAGGATGGGATAAAATTATTGGAAGATCATTGAAACAAGTGTATTGAGCTTCTAGGAGATTATATTGAATAAAAAAATATATTTCGTAACAAAAACAGTATTCTTTCATTTCGAGCGCAGGAACTTTTCAACTAACCTGTAATATTACCAAAATACATTTTATTAAATTTTTTTTATTTTTTTTTTAATTTTTTCTTTATATTTTTTTTCTACCAATTATTCATTACACAGAATAAAATTACAAAATTCTGTTTGTAATATTGAACATCTTCCATAGAATATATTTGTAAATACAAACAAAAATTATTTTTTAAAAAGGAACCACAAAAAACTTTTTGTTATTTTTTTTTTATAACTTTAATTTTTATTTTCAAAGCATTTTTATATGAAAAATAACAATTTACAAACAATTCAAACAAAAAATTTTTAAAAATCGAATTTAAATTTTAACAAATATTAATACTTTTTTCTGTGTATATCGAGTAAAAATTTTGCAAACAATAAGGTAATACATTATCTAGCATTTTTGTTATACTGAATATTCGCTTTACCGGGCTTCGACTATATTTTCAATTTTTTTTTCGATTTAAAATTTAAAATTTGTATAGAATTTAAAAGTCAAAAACTTGAAAAAAGAACGATAATACGTATTTAGGAGTTCAGTATTAAGGTATTATTATATAACAAGTACCTGTATTCTGTCAATCTTATCAGAGATCTTATCCCATATGTTAATTTATGTTTGTTATGACCTTACAGAAACATTAATCATTCTTGTTAGGAAATAAAAAAAAAAAATAATTTTATACCGTGGGAATTTCTGTAGACCAGTCGTGAAATCAATTAAATTTCTATTAAGAAATTCTACAAAATTAAAGGAAATCCATTAAGAATAAGAAAAGCTAAAATAAATAATAACAACAAAAAACCAGTAAGAAAGAAAATAATGGTCATCATCAGTGGTAAATAAAAAAGACGACAGACAGACAGACAGACAAACTTCGGGGAAAAAATATGATGAGGAACAAGAAAAGAAAAAGGTTAAAGGAAAACTTTAACACAACAAACATGCAAATAAACAGTCACAACTCTAGAACAAGCAGATATGAAGTATTTGTGCTGTAAAGGAAACATCAAAAAGACAACAGTAAGAACATTTAAGTTGCATCAACACCCTATAAAATGAAAAGATGAACCACAAACTACAAACATTAGCTTAAACATTTTACTCTGCATTAAGAATGAAAAACACATGCTTATTTTGTTATTTTTTTGTTTGTGTTTTTTATTAATTTTTACAGAGGAACCTGTTTCAAATGGTAACCAACACATAATTATAGAATACCAAATTTTCGGATGGCATGAAAATTATACCATAGATTTGTTCGTTTATTTATAATGGTTAGGAGAAAAAGAAAATTCTCTTTAATTTTGATCAATAATAAAATGGACGATTAGATATGACATAATCAAAACTGGCAATTTACTCAAACTTTGGCCTAATAAAAATATAATAGAAATTTGACGTACTATTACGACAAAGAATAGTTTTCCGTTAGAATTTACTCAATAAAACATCTCATTTAAAATTTATTTTTATTTATAAAAAGTTTTACATATTTGATAAAACTTAAAAGTTTTTCATTTATAAATTTAATTAGATAACATTTTATAAAACATTTTGTGAATCGTCGAAATATTTCCAACTTGATCATTTGGCGGACAAACAGTAAATTTGTTGCTAAACTTTGAACCTTTCTGTAAATTTGACACTCAAATTCACATCAACAAACATTTTTCGATTGGCAAAATTATCCAAAATTATACATAAATATGAATTTTAATTCACGTCTACACAAGACTATCATTTAAACCATAGGTTAGCTTAGGTTGAAAAGAGGAAGAACAATTCGCCCTTTAAGACCACCCGAAATTAGGTGACTTACACCTATGCCAGAAAATTGGCACTACACTTAGGAAAAACAGTTAACGAGGAAAATTTTTAAACTGTTTTCAATTCCACTTTACTATTTTTTTACTGATTTTTAGTAAAAAAAAAGAATTGCTATTTACATTTTACAATTAATAGAATCTTTATTGAATATTTACAAATTTTTGTTGCTATTTTAAAAAATCATTTTAAAAATTTTTGAAAACCGAATTTTAAAAAATAATGAATAAATTTTTATTTATAATAATAAAAACTTAAATTGCCTTAAAATGTTACGTAGGTTGAAAAAAATGACATCCACTTAAAATAGCACTAAAAAGTTTTCCTAGTTCTAATAACCAGCCTCAAAATAATTTGAATTTGACCTTAAAATGCAAAAAATATTTTTCAAAATAACAATTAGCAAATGAAAACAAATGATAAATTCGTTAATGCTTTTACTAATTTTAAGCCTTTGATTTTTTTTTAATTTTGTCTAAAATATTTTTTGAAACAAAATGTTGCTCGATAAAAAAATGTAAATTTGTATACTCGAATTCGTAAGGCAATTTCAAAAGAAATTAGCAGCTTTAAAGTGTAACAAGTGTATTCAATAATAATTGAGTTAATTTGTGCATTTTAATATTTTTTTTTATAAATTAAAAAGTTGTTATATTTAACAATTTATTGCGTTTAGTTCACTAATATTAATCATAAATTTGTGTTTATTCAAAATAATTTATTTTACTAAACTTTGTACATAATTTTAAGAATCTTATGTAGCGGTTATTAACTTTCCTGCTATTTCCATTTCACTAATATTTAGTCCAATTTATTGCTAATTTTAGCAGATCGATTTTATTCATTGTAATAATATTTTTAATATTTAGTAATTTTTTTGCTGACCGATTTTAAATTCCACTTTACAAAAACTTTACTAAAATTTAGTAGTGGCTACTAATTTTTTCTACTAATTTAATTGTACTACACGTCAGCAGATATGTGTTGCTAAGATTAGCTGGGCTTAAATAAGCAAAATTTCCCGTAATTACAGCAAAATTTTTAGTTGTTATTATTGTTATTTTAATAAACTTTTTGTAAAGTGGAAATTAAAATTGGTTTGCTAAACTCAGCAAAAAAATTTACTAAACATTATTAATATTAATTAATTCAAATTTATTTTGTCGAGCATTAAAATTTATTTTGTCGAGCTTACAAATGGTAGAAACATAAAGGAATTTATCTATGTAACGAATCTAAGTAACATTTTAAGGCAATTTAAGTTTGTAGGTGTAAGTTTTAATTAGAAATGACATTATCTTCAATATACACTTTTTAAAATTAGTAAATATTTTGTCAAATTATTTCCGAAATTAGCAACAAAAATTTTTAAATATTCTGTAATTTGTAAAATGTAAATAGCAAAAAGATTTGCTAAATAATAATTTTTTACTAAAAATCAGTACAAAAATAGTAAAGTGGAATTGAAAACCGTTTACAAATTTTTTTTACTAACTTTTCTTTCTGAGTGATGTAACATTTTAAGACAATTTAAGTTTGTAAGTATAAGTTTTAATAGTTAAAAATAAAATTTCCTTCAAAATCCACTTTTTTAAAATTAGTAAATTTTTATTTAGCAATTTTAGCAAATCGGAATTCAAAAACTTTGTAAAATGATTTCTGAAATAAGCAACATGGTGGCATCTTCCGTGCTTGTACGGCCACAACTAAATTCAGTAAACCACTTTTTAACATTGGCATTGATGGTCCAGAGTTCCCATAGTATTTATCAAGCTAAGCCTTGGTTTGAGTGATGGTTTTTTCCCCAAAAAATAATGCTTATGAGCCCACGAAATTTACTTTTTTCCATTTTCTCCTCAAATCACGCCGTAGTCTGCTATCAATGACTGTCAAACATGAACTAAATGACGCAGCTTGTTCAAATTTTGAGAAGCAGTGTTGCCTTTTCAGTTAGGAGGCGGTAAAATTCAAAAAGTCACCCGCCCTCGTACCTGAAGAATTTGGTATCCTTCAGGTATCCCTTCATTTTTCCCAACTCTGCCACCCGTTAGCACTCTAATGACTAAATAACCGTGTCAGTGCCTCACTCTTCTCCTTTCGAAAGTCGGACAAAAACAAAGGAACTACTCCAAAGTCTTATCGTCCTCCCCGCAGGCCCTGCACACCACAGAGTCACTTCTTCCTAGTATAGAAAGTTGTGATTGTAGTGTAGAGTGACCTGTAAGAGTACCCATCATGTTGGCCAGTTCCCGTTTCCCCAGCCTTAACATTCCCCTTGTCCTGTTCACATCCAGGTCACCCCACAGGACTTCTGTGATCGCACCAACATTATCCCCTTTCCAAATCTCCTTGTTCATGCAGGTAGCATATTTTCCAAGCTATTTTCCGTTCTCGTAATCCGAAAAAGTCTCGGATTTTGAAAGTTAACATAGACCAGGTTTGATCCATCCCTGACAAGCTCTTCAGCCCTCTCATTCTCCTCACTATTTGCAACTATTTGTTTTTGAAAAACCTTTTTATGTTGACTACGAATCTGGTCTATAAAATTTCAAATCTTAACATTGTTGTGCTCAAATTCAAAGCCATCAACAGTGCTTCCTTATAAACTGTTGAAAATCCAGTAAACAAAAATCGCCACAAAAATCTATTTGCTTTTATTTTTAGGCTAGAAATTACTTTTTCCCTTATCCAATAAAAACTTTAAATAAAATAAGGTACAATATAATTGCTAAATAAGAAACTGAACATAAAGCAAAATTACCAACAACAACTCAAAAAAAAAGGGAAATGCCTTACCTTAAAATATTCACTCAAGTGATTTAGGGTGATAAAGCCTGGCTTGACGTCCATTTGTACACACACACACACACACACACACACGTACTATAGAATAGTTAAAGTTATGCACAATAGTTATTCTATGCAATTCTACAAAATTAAAAACTACACTTTATTTTCCCACTTTTACGCCCTCTTCGTTTTGTTTTTGTCATATTTCCACCATTATTTTTCATAATTTGTTATTTTGTTGGACGAACACGTACATGTTTTCGTATGACGTGAATTAGTTTTTACACTCCATACACTTTATGCCTCAATGCCTTTGTGGGAAATTTATTACAATTTTGTTTTATAGTTACGGTTTTAACCAAATTAGGTTTGGTCATATAAATATGTACAGCGGTCAAAAAAAGTATTCGACAAACTGCTTGTTTTTCATAATCATGAAAAATATATGTTAAAAAAATTCTACAAAATGAAAAATATAAAAATGCAAATTATTAGCTTAAAGTATTATCTCTTTATTTATGAAACAAAAAATACAACAAAAACAATATTCTGGAAAAAAAAATACAAAAACAAAAACATGTAATATTTCAACTCAAAAAAAGTATTCGACAACGTTGCTCTGGTTGTGATTAACGGTAAAAGCGCCGTTTCTTTGAAATTTATATTGATGTCTTTCATTATTACTAATATTTTTTAATGTCTTAATTTCATTTATTGAATTAATTGTTAACATGGGTCGAAAGGGTGCAGAGATTTCTTTAGATGTTAAAGAAATAATAATTACACATTTTAAAAAGGGAATAACTGAACAAGAAATAGCAGAAATTGTTGGAAGACCTAGAACAACTATTCACTACATCATAAATAAATACAAAAAAACTAAAAGTATTGAAAATGTACAAAGAAGGGGGCGTCCAAAAAAACTTAATGAAGTAAACGAAAGGTGGATCTTGCGTGAAATAAAAAAAATCCTAAGATCAACGCTACAGTTTTAACAAAACAGCTAGAACATGATCTAAATATCAATGTTACACCTCAGACCGTGCGTAATGTTATACACAGTAACGATTATCACGCAAGATCAGCTAGGAAAAAGCCGCATATCTCAAAAAAGAACAGAAAAGCTCGAGTTGACTTCGCAAAAGCGTATGTGAATAAGCCTATGGAGTTTTGGATGAAGACTATTTTTGCTGATGAGTCTAAATTCAACCTATTTGGATGTGATGGTAAGGTTCTGGTGTATAGAAAGCCTAATTCCGAGTTGGAGGAGCGAAATATGGTGCCTACTGTAAAGTACGGTGGTGGCGGTGTTATGGTCTGGGGATGTATGGGGGCTTCAGGCGTGGGTAATTTAGTTTTCATTGATGGAATAATGGACCATCAGTACTACATAAACCTACTCAAGGAAAATCTTAAGCCAAGTGCCAAAATTTTGGGTGTTTCAAGTGATTTTCATTATTATCAGGATAATGATCCAAAACATATGGCCCTAAATACAAGGTTGTGGATGTTGTATAACTGTCCAAACGTGATTAAACCACCTGCACAGTCCCCAGACTTAAACCCCATCGAACACCTATGGGCCTGCTTAGAGCAAAATATAAGGAAAAGAAATTTCAGGAACAAAAACCAGCTTAAATCAATCCTTCTAGAAGAGTGGCAAAAAATTGACCAAAACTACATTTTAGATCTTGTTAAATCAATGCCAAAGCGTTTAAAAGCCGTTATAAAACAAAAAGGAAGAGCAACTAAATATTAATTATTTATTTTTAATCAATATTTTCCCGTTAATTACAACCAGAGCAACGTTGTCGAATACTTTTTTTGCGTTGAAATATTACATGTTTTTGTTTTTGTATTTTTTTTCCAGAATATTGTTTTTTGTTGTATTTTTTGTTTCATAAATAAAGAGATAATACTTTAAGCTAATAATCTGCATTTTTATATTTTTCATTTTGTAGAATTTTTTTAACATATTTTTCATGATTATGAAAAACAAGCAGTTTGTCGAATACTTTTTTTAACCGCGTATATTCTTTTTTTTCAGTTTATCACAACATAGTTGACAACTTTTAAAAGAACGTTGTTTTTTTGTTTTAGCTTTGGGGAGTTTTCGTTGTGTTTTTTTTTTTAACAACAAACGGAAATAAATAAAGTTTTAATATGTAGTATTTAAAAGTTTTTAATTAGAAAGCTTAAAAACAAATTGTATGAATCAATCCATACTTTACAGAGGAAATTAACCAGAAAAACTATAAACTTGTTGAATTATACACTTAAAATAGTTTGTAAGTTAAAATAACAAAAAATGCCATTTACAAGAAATGATATTTCGTTTAAAAACTGGTCTACTTGATTTTCATTTAAACCAAATGGCTTTTGTTATTTATTTTTAAATACTGTTTAAACAACTGAGAAATCTACATAGCAATTCCTTAAAAAAATAAATGATTTTATCATTTATTTGAAATTGTTTCCTTTCTGTTCCTGTTTTTGTATTTTTTGTTTTTTTTTTTTTAATCTACAAAATGTATGTATGCATTGCTATAGACAATTTGTGTGAATATGTTTCTGTATGAATTTCTTGTAATTTGAATTGAAATAAGTTTGTATATAAGCAACCAATTTATATAAAAAACAAATAGGAATTTTTTAATTATTTATTTTTTTTTGAAACAGAAAACAAAATTCAAATTTGAAACAACTGTAACGGACACAAAAAAGCCACAAATTTCCGTTTTGTGGATAAATTTTTAACAAATGAAAAAAATCGGTAAATGATACACTCACCAAAAAAATTTCTGTAATGGCAACTAAAAACTTCGCTGGGAAATTACGGGAAATTTTGCTTATTTGAGGCCAGCGGTATTTTTTGCTAATCCCAGCAACACATGTCTGCTGACGTGTAGTACAATGAAATTTGTAGAAAAAGTTAGCTGACGCTACTAAATTTTAGTAAACTTTTTGTAAATTGGAATTTAAAATCTAATTGCAAAAATCAGCAAAAAAAAATTACTAAATATTATTAATATTAGTACAAAATTTCAAATTAATTTTTTTTATCGAGCATCAAAATTTTTTTATTTAATTTAATTTAATTTATTATTTTTTTTTTTAATATTTTAGACAAAATTAAAAAAATCAAAGGCTTAAAAATTGTAAAAACATAAACGAATTTAGCATTTTGTTTTAATTTGATAGTTTCTGTTTAAGAAAATATTTTGGTAATTTTTTTTACTTTTAAGGTCAAATTTTTATTGTTTTTAGGGCTGACTTTTAGAATTAAAAAAGCTTAAAGTGGATGTCTTTATTTAGACATGAGTCGGTATATTCACTACCGATCCCTTTTTTTAATCTATGTAACATTTTAAGGCAGTTTAAGTTTGTATTTGCAAGTTTTAATTAGAATTTTCCTTCAATATCCACTTTTTTAAAATTAAATTTTTTTTTGCTTTAGCAAATCGGTTTTCATAAATTTGTAAAATGATTTCGCAAATTGGCAAAAAAAAATTTGTAAATATTCTGTAAAAATTCTGTAATTTTTAAAATGTAAATAGCAAAACCATTTGCTAAATAATATTTTTTTTTCTTAAAATTAGTACAAAATAGTAAAGTGGGATGGAAACCGTTTACAAATTTTTCTACTAACTTTTTTTTCTGAGTGTGGTAAATTATCTAGAACAAATGTATAAAAAAGTTAAAAAAAATATTTCTTTGAAAAACATATGTATGTTCCTTTATTTTGAAATGAAAAAGAATCCTTTTTTTTACACTACAAACAGTAAACTACATAATATTCTGAGTGTACAATTGAATAAATATAATTGTTTAGTCATGTAAATTTTTACAAAAATGGCATAACAATAATTTTGTAATGGAAAATTTAATGAAAATAACATGATGAAATTGTAGAGCTTGCAATTAAGCGAAGTTTTACATAATTGCGATCACGATTAAAAAATATGATGTTAACTGCAATTATCGATTAATCGCAACATTTTTAATTTAACGATTTTTTTTAAAGAAAAACCAAAATTCCATTTAAAAAGATGCCCTATGTACAAAAGATTACATTTACGTGACACGAAATTTCGTGATTCACGTGAATTACGCGTGAGCGTGAGCAAAAATTTAAATTAGTCACGCACGGTTGTGATTTGTTTTTTTTTGTCGTTGGGGCAATCATATTCGAAGATCATCATATATTTTTGGGATTATGATTCTGCCAACCATAATTGAACCATAACATAGTCCCTATACTTGTATTATAATTCGAAACAATGAAAAAGTTCTTTAAATTTTAGAATATTTCTTTAAGAAATGTTTTTCATAAAGAAAAAATTATTTTTTAAGGACTTTTTAAAAAAAAAACTTCTTTGATTCTATGGACTTTTTAATGAAAAATTCTTCAAATGAAAATTCATATATTCTTAAAAAACTTGGATTCTTAAAAATTCTTAGATCCTGAGGACTTTTTTTTTTAAAAAACATAGATTCTATGAACTTTTTCTAATAGGAATATTCTTAGATTCCAAGGATATTTTTAAGATTTTTTAAGTAGTCCTTATAGTCGCAGAATTTTCTTTAGAAAAAGTCCCTGGAATCCAAGAATATTTCTACTTGAAAAAGTTCTTAGACTCAGATGTGAAATATTGTTTTATTACCTTTCTGGATTTTGCACTTCAAGGGCTTAAAGTATGCCAATTTTGAAGAAAATACCTCGATAAATCTGTGGATTTCAAGAAAAAAAAATTAGTTAAATTTACTCTTTTTAGTACTTTGTATCAAAAATGAATCAATTTTGTACTTTTAAATGTTATATTTCATCTTAATCACTTAGCGGTTTGAAAAAAAAGTATGATCTCATTAATACTTTTGGGCATGGGGTCACATATGACCCCAAGCTAATAAAGTACAATTTATTCAAATAAACGCAAATATTTTGTAACTACTGTTGAATTTTTAGAAGTGTTGCTTAAAATATAATATCCAAATGTGCAGATCTTCCAGCTAAAAATTTGAAATAAATCGAACAACGTTAACCCATTCCTTGCTAGAGCCAAGCTTTTGAATTTTAGACTTCCCTTTATCCGATTGTCCCTACACTTCATATATTTTAATAGAAAGGAAACAAATTGGACCCCTACACTCTTCGCATTTTCATTTTATTCCACACCTTAAATACTAAATTATGTATGTTCGTATATTACCATATATTATCATTATATGGGTATCATCTCTTATGTTAAGATGGTAAAAAGGTGTCGCAACTTGGTACTTTTTCATTTATTTATTTTTTTAATCATTTTTAATTTTTCCTAACGGAATTATATAGAAAGTGATATTAATGGAAATGGTCTTCAAAGGGCTTAAAACGGTTACTATTTTTCTTGTCATTTAGTTTTTTTTTTACTTTGATTTCCCTACTAATGCTGCGCATTGCGTTGGCGAAAGTATGTTAGGTTAGAGGAAAGAGGGAGAAGTGTCTGTGGACATTTGAAGTTTTTCATGTCGTTTAGTTGTTGTTGAGATGTTGGAAATGCATATTCCAATGATTGCCAAATTCACATATAATATTCATTATTCTATTTCATCGAACACGTTATTTTTTCTTGTTCCGATATTCGTGGTTTATCGGATTTTAAGGAACTTTTATCGAAGTCTTTTTTTGCTACTTTTCCTATGCAAAAACTTAGATAATATGAACACAAAACTTTCTATTTTTAAGAATACTTCATTTTTCTAGTCACGGAAATATGACTAAAAATACCATGTCAACATTTGATGTGGACTCTCCTTAACTTATTCGACTTTTATGCCAATTGACGTGTAAGCGATTGAGGGATTCTGTTGTTAATGAAGGTGGGAAAAGAACTTTGAATTCAAATTTTTCTTTCTAATAAAAACAATTTCTATAGATATAACGCAACACTTCATTGAAGTGTCTTAGAAAATCTTGACTCATTCCTCAGTTTATCATCGAATTTCACTTTCAGAATATACGTATACAACAATTTACAAATATTTTCCTAACAACCATAAGCCAATGAACTTCTAATAAATATGAAAGTGATTGTATTTGTAAAAACGTTTGTGTTTTTAAGAACTACACTCTCGATATGATGACAGTTCCACGAATTAGACAACTGCACCAGGGTTTAAAAACAAAAATATTTAAATATTGGAAAAACTTTTAAAAATGTTTACATCATTATGATGTCATTTTAAACAAATGATCACCTTGTGTCATTGCTTTGAAATAGAAAATACATATATATCTATGATAAATTCCTTAACATACGAAACCTAAAACCACAAATTTCTAGAGGACTCCAATTGAAAATATTTACACATAAAATTACGTGTGTGTGTGTGTATGGATTTACAAATAAATAAACAATAATCCACCAAATAAGAAGTTTGTAATGAAAAAAAAAATATATACTTACAAGGAAGGTATGCCAGAATAAAATATAGACAATATGACATATCGTTGGTGTGCCGTCGTAAACACTTGTGTAATTTTTTTTTTATTTTTGTTTAGCATTAAGAAGCCTATTTGGTATTGCAATTATCCACACAAGGCATTTAGAGTTATCTCAAGTGGTTTTGAAGTTATCAAACACTCCTATGTGAAGCCTACACACAGATAAGAGATTCGGTGTGGCAACCGAAATTGCTCCAGCCGAATTCTGGTAGTTACATCACATTATTCGATTGAGGATGAAATTATTTTCAGTTGTAGCTATGATATTTTCGAATATGAAGAACTGAATACATTTGGTATTCAGTAGATTCCACCGTATTTATTTCTAATTTTGTTTTAAATTAAATAAAGCACTGTTTCCAAAATTTTTTTAAATTTTTTATTAATAATTTAAAGGATATAAGTACAGTATATTGTATTTGATGTAAATAATAAAACTAAATATTACAGAAATGCCCATATTCCGAGGTCTTTGTGTTACAGATTTAAAGGATATTTTCCTATAAAAAAAATTATCAAATTCAGAGGACCTTTTCCTACAGAAAAATCCTTAAATTGCATCTAACTTCAGATTACTAAAATCCACAATTATGATTTTTAAGACCAATTTTTACTCAAACTTTGATTTATTAAAAACACGATTTGACAAAGTTTTCACATTTTAATAAAGACACAGCCGTTTTTTCCATACACATTGCATTCTATGTTATTTTATTTTCACAACGTTTTTTTATTTTTAAATCTATTATTTTATGTTTCTCATTCTCTAAACAGAGCTGTTTTCTTTTAAAAAATTTTGTAAACAAAAATTATATCACGAACATAACGTAAATACCAAAAAAAAATTTTTTGAGGAGGAAAGTATCTCTGCTGTATTCTTAAGACCACAAAAATCAAGACAGTTTTTGCAGTCACTGTCATACATCGTAATTTTGGGCGTATTTTCTCTCACAGCGGCAATCGTTAAACGTCACGTTATTAATCTGCGTTGACACAGTCAAAAGTTGGGTATGCTTAAAATGCCAGTTTACATTTTATTTGGATATAATAAAATACATAAACTCAAATCTTTTTCCTTGGTTACCTTCCCCAAAAGTGCTCGGTAATGTTTTTGTATGTCACGTTGTAAATGCACATTTTCATAGTTTTTTTTTATGGTTAATTTGATTAAAGTTCAAAACAACAATATTTTTTCTTTTTGTTCCACGTTACTTTTCGCCTTCTTTCTTCCCTCAAGGCAACATTTTTACAATCTTAAAAATTTTGCATGCTTTAGTTTTCCTAAAACAACTGCATCTTTGATTTTTTTGTTGTTGTTATAAATACTATGATGCTGTTGTTGCTGATTTTATTTTGCATATTTGTGGTTCTGAAGTAAATGTTAATGTGCAGCAAGCATATTCAGGGTTTCGAAGGAATCGTTTCTTAAATTTATTTACCAGAAAAGCTTGTATCTCGAGCTAAAATAAATCAAAGTTTAATTTGTCCGGTTTCTTAGACTACACGAGGAATTTAGGTGGTCAAATAAGGAAAATAACATCTCTTAGGAACTCAGTGAAAGGTGATGAAAGATGAAGGTCTTCAAATATGGTAACACTGTTACTCATCATCTAATAAATAATTGGTGAATTTGTTGAAACTTTTTGGTTCATTAAGTGTTCTGCTCTGATATTTATAATGAACAGGGCATCGACTTGCATGCACTAAAAAAATCGAAAATATGCACTAAAAAATGGAAAATATGTGCTAAAAATTTTCACTTAAATATAAATATGCACTAAACCCCAAAATATATTCACTAAATTACCAAAAGCATACATTGAAAACAAAGACCCTATAAACCAGGATGAACAAACTACCAAATTTTTAGCCATTCATGATGCCAAATGGTGCAACTACAAAAAAATTCTTAGTCGAGACCACGAAATTATTAGCTGATTTACAGAAAAACTTAGCCTCTAGCAAGGGTTGTACCAATTCAAACATGTATACATTCACATCAAAATCACTGTACTTGCACTACAACCCTTGCTAGCGGCTAAATGTTTCTGTAAATCGGCTAAGAATTTCATGTTCTCGGCTAAGAATTTTTTTGTAGTCGCACCATTTGGCATAATGGGTGGCTAAAAATTTGTTAGTTTGTTCATCATGGTTTATAGGGTCCTTGTTGAATATTTCAAAATAAAAATACGCACTTAAAATTTTACGATTTTCAAAAATCTTGTTTCTTCGTCGAGATCATTGATTTAAAATTGAAATCCAAATTCTAACGGGATGCATCTTATTTTAGTATATGCTACAATATATCAAGGTTTGCAAATACTTCGTTAAGTTTATTCTTAATTAAAACATAATTTTTATTTAAATAAAATATGAAAAAAATATACAATTAAATGCAAAATATGCAGAAATAGCTAATAAACATTATTAATCATACAAAAAATGCATTTTTAAGAAATGCATATATTTCATTTCATTTTAAATTTTATTTAACCGAACCTTTAACGATTAATACAATTATATATAAAAAATGCAAAAATATATATATTTTTAATTTCTGGGAAAAAGTTTCTTCCCAAAAATTTCTTCAGATAAATTAACAAAAATTTTTTCTAAATCGAGGGAAAATTTAGTTTTTGTGGGAAAGTTTTACTTATTTCAAATATTTTTTTCTTTTAAAAAATAAAAACAAAAAAGCAATGAATTAAAAGCGAGCTAGTTAATTTTGCTAATTTTAAAGAAAATAATATTATTTTTTTAGGAAACAAGTTAGTTTCTATTAAAAAAAATTATAGTGCATGATTGTAAATGGTTCATGATCGTGAGTGAGTCAAAAATCGATCACGTGCCCATCTCTAATTTTAATTGAAATATATTTTAAAATTATGTTAGCAAAAGGTAAAATTTTCAAATTCCCGCTATTTTTAATATTTTTGTTTGTTGACTTCAATACAAAATATCGCTAAATAATAAAAAAAGTAAAAATTTGTATATGTCAATATTAATTTAAGCTAAAAATGCCATTAAATAAACGTATGATCTTTTTCCAATAATAACAAGAAATGTAACTGTGATATTTTGTATCTTTGCAACAATTTCCTTAAATTAGTTAATTTAAGAAGACAAAGGACCACCCCCAGTGTTCCTTGGAAGTGCGTCACTTAGGGTGTCCCTTTTTGTAGTTCTCTCGAGGAGAACCATTAATTAGCTACGAAAATGATGTGACTTTGTCACAATTTATTACGTTATAGGATATCCTGCAGTACATTTTTTTAGCTTTTTGCTAATGGAATTTAATTTATATTTTAAAAACATGAGTTTAATTAAAAATAAAAATGTATTGCATACAACTTGTTAAAAGCAGTGTGCTCTCAAAGCGAAAGTCCTTCGAAAGTGGGAAAATATTTACACAATGAGTGTAAAGTACTTTAAAATATATGGTAAAATATATTACCTTTACCATAGAAACAGTTTCATATTTATTAGATTTTTTTATCAAATTAAAGTATAACTTTCACTTAAAAGAAGTGCTATTTAACTTGATATTAAAAAATATCTTCTTATTTTTAGGCAGTAAAGTCCTAATTTTTAGTAAAAAAAAATTATCTAAAAAACTGAAATAATATAACATTTTTCTTAAAATCAAGGAAACATTTCCGAACAAAAAGTAAAATTTAAGATGATATATGAACTACTTAGAAGGATAAAAAATTAGTTCTCAATAGTAAAGGATAAAAAATTAGTTCTCAATAGTAAAATTTTTCTATAATTTAGTAAAATTTGTTTCTTAATTTCAAGAAAAATTTTATTCAATATTGGTAAAAAGTGTCTGGCGCAGTTTTGATTTAAATTTTTCTCCAAATAAGTTAATTTTTGTAAATTCTAGTATTTTTTTTGGGTGCATTCAGCAACAATATGCAAGAAAATATTGTAAAAATCTCGCATCACCTTGTGCAAAAAAGTGTTAACAAATAATAAATATTAAATATTTAATAAAACTTTACAATATGCTACAACTCATAAAATTTATTATTTGTTAACATTCCAATTGCGTTCTTAATTGAAAGTAAATTTAAATGCAGCATTTAGTTTCTTATTTTAAGAAAACTTTTGCAAACAACATTGAATAGTGCCGGCAAGACCTACCATGAACCAAGTGAAAAATATTGCTTCCAAATAGTCATTCCTTGTTAAAAATCTATATTTGCTTGTTTCTTTCATAATTGCACAGAAAAAAAATCACAAAATTTTAAGTAATTAAAAATATTTGTTAAAATTCAAATTCGATTTCTAACAATTTTTTTTTTTTGAATTGTTTGTAAATTGTTATTTTTCATATAAAAATTCTTTGAAAATAAAAATTAAAGTTACAAAAATATAACAAAAAGTTTTTTATATTTACAAATTCTATTGTTGGTGCCTTTTTAATAAATATATATTTTTTTTTTTGTATTTACAAAAATGTTCTACACAGAAAAAAAAATCACAAAATTGTATGTAATTAAAAAAAATTGTTGGCTTTGATATAAAATTTCTAACAAATTTTGTTGTTAAACGATTGTAATTTGTAAGAAAATTCATTATTTTTTCAACAAATCAAAGTTAATAAAGTTTTTTGTTAAAAAATTGTAAATTGTTGAACAAAAAATAAAAAAAGAAGTAGCCTTACACACAAAAAAATTACAAAATTCTGTTTGTAATATTGAACACCATTTTTGTATATTCAAAAAAATTTTTTTTTAAAAAGGCACCAACAATCGAATTTGTGGATACAAACAAGTTTTTGTAATTTTATTGTAATTTATTAGAAATAAAATCGATTTTTTTTTTCAACAATGGATTTTGTAAATACAAACAAGTTTTTGTAACTTTTTGTAATTTATTAAAAGTAAAATCGATTTTTTTTTCAACAATGGATTTTGTAAATACAAAAAACTTTTTGTAACTTTTTTGTAATTTATTAAAAATGAAATAGATTTTTTTCAACAATGGATTTTGTAAATACAACAAAACTTTTTGTAACTTTTTTGTAATTGTTAATTTATTTAATTGTTTTGTTTTAACAAGGATTTTGTGATTTAAAAACAAAAATTGTTTACTTAATGTTGTGTTCTTCACAAATGATTTTATAAAATTTTGCTGCAAATATTTTAAATAAAACAAATAAAAATTTAGTTTAAATTCATATTTTATTTGCTTCTAAGTATTTTAGAATAAAAATAATATAATAATAATGCAATTTTAAAAAACATCAGTTATTTTTAATTTGGAAAAAAAACTGTACAATAATTATTTAGTAAGTTTTTTAAAACAGAAAAGTAAGGAGTAATAAAAGGATAATTAAAATGGTGTACTAAATCATATCTTTTCACAATAAGGACGATTTTTTGTTGTTTTTTTATCGCACTTAAAACAGGCATTGTCCTATCATTTAACAATTAGATTTCAGTAACTCTTTTTGCTCTATAAGAAGTGAAATTAGTTTTAGAAATTGATTTATAATTTAATTTATAAAAATAGTCAAAAACGGTATACTTACCACATAAGTGACCATATAAATGACAGAGTTTCCATTCCTTTAGGATTTTGTATAAGTCCGAATTCTGCTAACTAATATCCAATTAATTATCCTTCCAGTTTATAAAACAAATATTTTATTTAATATAGATTATGATAAAATTTTTTTAATTTTACGAATTGCTTGCCGCGATGAATTTTAACCACTAGGACGGGAGACCCCACAAGATCATTTATTGTCATCATGCCAATATAACTGTTTAACTTCAAGGCGGAAAAATGACCATTGTATTCTGAGAGAACTTTTTGACAACAAAGATAAACTTCACCAGAGTTTATTCCGGCAATTCATTTTATTATATATAAGTCAATATCCCGTTTAAAATTAGCATTGAACAAATTCTCGCTATATTATAGCCAAATATATATATTTATATCAAAAAATGTCATAGTTTTTTATGAAATAAATTAAGCAGTCACTAAGAACATTATGACAATTTCCTTCATATATATCGTCCACACTGAAGATTTCAGTGGCGTGAAAAGATGGTATTGTATTAAATACACAATCTGTGACTACTCCAGTTTCAGATGACAAGTTAGCACCAACTTCATTTTCTCCAACAAATGGACAATCCCTCAAATGAACGAAAAATTCATTAGGACAATAAAGCAATACGTTACATAAAAAACAGTTGATGGAACATACCATTTTCGTTATTTTTCACTAACACGTACTTTATTGCGCTTTTTTGCGTTTATTTGCCACGTATCACTAAATAATATTTTCTTCACCGATTTTCTTTTTCTTTCAGCAAGAAAATACGAATTGAATAATATTTTTTTTTTTTTTTTGTAAAACTCTAAGGCTACTTCTTTTTTTATTATTTGTTCAACAATTTACAATTTTTTTAACAAAAAACTTTATTAATTTTGATTTGTTGAAAAAATAATGAATTTTCTTACAAATTACAATCATTTAACAACAAAATTTGTTACAAATTTTATATCAAAGCCAACAATTTTTTTTAATTACATAAAATTTTGTGATATTTTTTTCTGTGTAGAGTTTTACCAAAAAAAATATTATTCAATTCGTATTTTCTTGCTGAAAGAAAAAGAAAATCTGTGAAAAATAACGAAAATGTTATGTTCCATCAACTGTTTTTTATGTAACGTATTGTCCTAATGAATATTATTGTCCTAATGAATTTTTCGTTCATTTGAGGGATTGTCCATTTGTTGGAGAAAATGAAGTTGGTGCTTACTTGTCATCTGAAACTGGAGTAGTCACAGATTGTGTATTTAATACAATACCATCTTTTCACGCCACTGAAAACTTCAGTGTGGTTAAAATTCATTGCGGCAAGCAATTTGTAAAATTAAAAAAAATTTATCATGATCTATATTAAATAAAATATTGGAAGGATAATCAATTGGATATTAGCAGAATTCGTACTTATACAAAATCCTAAAGGAATGGAAACTCTGTCGTATATATGGTCACTTACGTGGTAAGTATACAGTTTTTGACTTTTTTTTATAAATTAAATTGTAAATCAATTTGTAATACTAATTTCACTTCTTATAGAGCAAAAAGAGTTGCTGAAATCTAATTGTAAAATGATGGGACAATGCCTGTTTTTAAGTGCGATAAAAAAACAATAAAAAATCGTCCTTATTGTGAAAAACACTGTTTTTAATGGGACGATACTGTATTTAGTACACGATTTTAATTATCCTTTTATAACTCCTTACTTTTCTGTTTTAAAAAACTCACTAAATAATTATTGTACAGTTTTCTTTTCCAAATTAAAAATAACTGATGTTTTTTAAAATTGCATTATTATTGTATTATTTTTATTCTAAAATACTTAAAAGCAAATTAAACATGAATTTAAACTAAATTTGTATTGGTTTTATTTAAATATTTGCAGCAAAATTTTATTAAATTATTTGTGAAGAATACATCATTAGGAAACAATTTTTTTTTTAATATCACAAAATCGTTGTTAAGACAAAACAATTAAATAAATTAACAATTACAGAAAAGTTACAAAAAGTTTTTTTTGTATTTACAAAATCCATTGTTGAAAAAAAATCTATTTCATTTTTAATAAATTACAAAAAAGTAATAAAAACTTGTTTGTATCCACAAATTTCATTGTTGGTGCCTTTAAAAAAAAAATTTTTGAATATACAAAAAAGGTGTTCAATATTACAAACAGAACTTTGTAATTTTTTTGTCTGTATGGACGATGTTCAATATTACAAACAGAATTTTGTAATTTTATTCTGTGTGTAATAATTTTTACACTCCGCCATTAAATTGATAATTTTTTAGAATCATATTCAATTTAAGGTTATTTTTTTATTTTGTTTTATTTACAAAATATTGTTGTTGTCAAATTGAAATTGAGTTTAGTTGTCAAATTTCATAGTGTAAACGAAAGTAATTTGAGTCTGGATTTAACTCGATTTAAATGAGATTTCAATTAAGTGTAAATTCAGTATAAATGAATTTCTTTCTAAATCAATAATTCATTAATTCTTTCAAATATCTGGTGCTATGTACCCACTGTACCATTGTATAATGATAAAATATTTGTGATAATCCTTCATAAGTAGATTTATTCCAAAAATAGCCATCAAGTACTCAGACTGGCGTCTTTTTGTACTTTAACTTCGTTTTTTTTTGTTTTGTTGGTGTTTTTAATGATTTTTTAATATGCTCTATTTCTGTGCTCAATGACTACAAGTCTAAAAATTTATTCAACTACTTACAAGGAAGGTATTCGAAGACAAACACTCGGATTTCTTTTTCGATATGTCAAATTTCGATATGTGCTGTAGGCTGGAGCATTGAAAGCCTACTTCGTATTTCGACATTGGATCTATGTGGAAGGAATAGGAATTGTAACACTGTGCATTCCTTTTACATAAATTGTATAATTATTACAAATTAATGCATTTGGTTTTTAAAAAATTGGTGGGTCTCGGTATAAATAGGGTTAAAGTTATCCCAGAAAGTTCATATTGTGTATTTGAACAATTTAAAGCAATTCAAATACAGTAATCTCAAACATAACTTTAAAGAAACTTTTAATATTGTCAAAAGTTAGGGTATTTAAAATTACCAAAAATGGACAATTTTCTTTTCCCATTTCAACCCCTAAATTAATTTTTCTATAAATTTCTAAATTCCATACAAATTGGAGAGTTTAGCTTGGAATACTTTCCTTGTTAGTAAAAAAATATGTTTTTTTTTATAGTATTTATAATAAGATGAGTTTATTTTTAAAATTTTATAGGATTATAAATGGAATTTACTCTTCATTCATTCATTGATTATAATTGTAATTAAAAAGCGGTTCAACAAACCACAAATCGTTAAGAGGTAACAAATGCTAAGTTTGTGGTTCCAACCTCTCAAAATTTTAAGAACTGAACAATTAAAAATTAAAAAAAAAGTTGTCAATGTTATTGCGGTGAACATAATTTTATCTTTTGCAAAACGTTCTAAAAAGCAAATTGTGCAGTTGTTGAGCAGTAGCAAAGCATCTGCAACAAAAATTGGCATAACTGCCGCAGTGATGCACAAATTTTCTGCATTTACGAACGTACCCTCCTTCTCTGAAAAAGTATGGTTAATGTGACTATATATTTTTTTCTAACAGCTGGAATTAAAAAGAATTAAAGAGAATTTGTGTTCTGTTGGCAAGTAAATAATCATAATATTCGATATACAAATAAAAAATGTTTCTGAATCAAATTTTTCATGTAAAATCCTTAAATATTTCGCCTCGCGTTTTACCGAGCTACTTTCACTCTAAAACTTTGCAAGAAAATCCGCTGCTCAAGCTTTGCCTATTGAAGGGAGATATCTGCTAATAGGAATGTCCGTTCTTGGTAGAACTCACTGAATTAATTAATTTTTTAACATAGTCGCGAGATTTTGCGTATAAAATTGTTCAGCCATTTTTTTTTTTCTTTCTAAATGTTAGCAATTTTTTTTTGTACAAATGAAACCACTTTTGATAACCAAGTTCTGGCAACTACATTTTGCCAACATTTGAAAAGTATTGAAATAATTGAAAAATCAGTTAATTTAACTGAAAAATTATTTCTTCTACACTTATAATAGTAATAATAATAAAATAACAGAAATTAAAATTTAAAAGAAAATATATTTCTAGAGTCCGAACGAATATTAGTTTTTGTCAAAAAAAAAAAATCTACGTACGATAACGTTTCGTTATTCGGAAAAATTCTGGACGAATAATAGCCGAAAGAGAAACTTTATTTTTTTTTTGTTTTAATGAAGAAAATACACTCTAAATAGTCGTATACAATCTAAATAGCTGTATTAAAAGATGTTATTACTCTAGCAGTTATCTCTAGCAGTTTGCCTCATCTGTATGGATGTGGCTTTATACATATTTCTTTTGTTCTTATAAATGTGTTTTCGTTTCAATCTTTAGAGTCCAAATTTTATTTTTTTCCCAAAAATCTACATAAGAAAGAATATTAACAAAAATATTAATAAAACAATTAAATGTCAGATTCGGTTTTGGTATTGGTATTTAGAAAAAAACCCGGTTTCGGTCGGACTCTAGATATATCATTTAAAAACCGGTATACTTACTTTTCATTTAAATCAACTAGTTTTTGTTATTTATGTTTAAATGTTTATTAAAAGAACTATTTAACAAGTCAGTAAAAACAAATGATTATTCAGTTAAAAATAATTGTTGGATATCGATTTGGTAAAAATAATTGTTTTGTTTTGTTTGGTTTTTTTTTATTTTGGTTTGGTTTTACATCTGATACATGTAGACACACACACTACAAATATATATTTGTTAAATGACCACATGTGTGTGTGTCAAGTTCATGAATTTCTTGTATTTTAAATTGAAATAATTTTGTATAAAAAAGTAATTTAAATAAAAAGTAATGAAGGAAATTTTTAAATATTGATTCAAATTTTTAAATATTGAGCAGGAAACAAAATATTAAATTTTAAATAACTGTTACCGAAACAAATAAACCACAAACTAGCGTTTTATGTTAATATTTTTATTTAATTTTAAACAACCCATTTAAAAATCGAAATATTTATGAATACACATTATCATATATGGGCTTGTATATGATCATGTATGGTGGTTCAAAATAAAAAAGTTCAAATTTACGAGCTCTACAACCCTACAAATATGCCATTATGGAAAAAAATATGGTCTACAAAAGAAATTAAAAAAAAATGTTTTATTTAGAAGTAGCACATCGCCATTGAAGGTTCAAAGTTGTACTTGTTCTATTAATTTTAATAAATTAAAAATTGAAAAAATTAAATACTATTATTAGAATCGCAAGCCATCAAATCTAATATATTTTTGGGTGTACATTGCGAATATAAAACAAAATTATGTTTAAAGTCGTGAATTTCGCGAAAATTGCATACAAAATATGTTCCACTTTAATTATATGTCCACGAAATATAAGAAGGTGTGACAAGATATTTGTCAACAATTTAATTTTAATACGCTAAATAATAGCGAAAAACTAAAAAAAGTAAAATTGAACGTTCAGTTACAAGGATAAATATTATCCTTTCAAAAATTAAAAACAATGCTATGTCTAACGAAAGTCCTTGGTAGGCTAGTTGGCAGGGTACTAGCTTATCAGTGCGGAGGTCGTGGGTTCGATTCTCACCAGAGGCTCTGGTCTGTTTTTCGCTACAACGAGCCGAAAGCCTTCGTTGCTAGTGCTAGGGTATTTAGATATAATTTGTAATTATATGTTTAATAAAATAAATAAATAAATAAATAATAAGTAAATTGCAAAAGTACACGAAGTTAGATTTTTCGATGACAACGATTTTAGATAGTTAGGAAAATATCACAAAAAAATCGAATTTTGTTGAATTTTTAAAAATCGCGGATAATTTAAAAACCACATATTTTTTTTTAAATTTGATTGCAGATTCGTAATCTTGATAAAAATTAAAATGAGATTTGAGAAATTTGTACATATAATGCGTTAGCAAGTTGAATTTTTACTTACATCTTTTCAGAAAATTTTGATATTTTGACTAAAAAAATAGCCAACTAATTAAAAGTTACTAAATTTTTAATTTTAATTTATACTGTATTGGATGATTTTGTTAAATTTTAGCGCATAGTTTAATGTGGGCTAATAAACTTGGTTAAATTAAACCGAAATCGAATTTCGTCAGCCATGTTCAAGTTTATGAACATAAATTTTTTGGAACAACTTTTTATTGCATAGAAATAAAGCAACACAAACCAAATTTCCAAAGCAGTTTTCCAGTTACAAACTGCCATAAACTGAGTTAAAAGATAATCTACATCCCAAAAACTCGGCCTTATTGAATAAATTACTCTAACAAAAAATTACTTATTTTTAAAAGGTAACTTTTTGTGCTCTATATATAAACGAATTTAGGTGAAGCTTGGCACAGATTTTTTAGACATTAAGTTTAAGAATGCATACATGGTCAAATACATCCGTTCATGGTTCATCGTATGACCATACAGGGTGGCGCAAAAATAACCTTCCGATGTTTTTTTGGCTGTAATTTAAAAAAAAAATGAAAAACTTTGATTCTTCTTGTGGATTATTTTTATTTGGTCTTTTAATTTTTTTTACATCAATATGATTTTGTAAATGGCCGCCGCCACAGTTGATTGTCATTTGAGCCATTTTTATGGCATTTTCCATCACTTTGGCCAAAACTTCCGGCGATAGGTCCTCACATTCTTGACGGATATTGTCTTTAAGAGCTGCAAGAGTCTGAGGCTTGTTGACATAAACCCGCGACTTCAAAAAGCCCCACAAAAAGAAGTCTGGAGCGGTAAAATCAGGCGATCTTGCTGGCCAGTGCAAATCGCCAAAACGGGAGATTAGGCGCCCGGGAAATGCATCCTTCAGCATATCGGTTGTGGCACGTGCAGTGTGTGGCGTTGCACCCTCCTGTTGGAACCACATGTTTTCCAATCCCAATTCATCAAGTTGCGGCAAAAAGAACTCGTTGATCATTGCTCTGTAGCGCTCACCATTCACAGTAACCTTTTGGCCCGCGACGTCTTCGAAGAAAAAAGGTCCTATGACTCCTCCAGCGAAAACAGCACACCATACAGTGACTTTGAGCGGGTGTAATGGCTCTTCGTGGGTTACACGCGGATTTTCAGTGCCGCAGAAGCGTAAATTTTGCTTATTTACGTACCCGCTAAGATGGAAATGGGCCTCATCACTCATGATTATTTTTGATGAAAAATCATCTTCATTATTGCTCAAATAAATAGTCACCAATATTCCGCGTTCTGGAGCAGTGTAGCGTAACATTGTTTATTAACGTGTATTTCGCATGTGTTTACTACACAAATGTCAAAACAGAACTGACATTAGGGGCCAATCGCAAAATTTATAGCATTTTGCGCCACCTTGTACATGATATATGACCATATATCTTCGCATCCGATTTATTATTTATGTTTGCTCATATATGAAAATATATGTCCATATACCCACAAATTTCAGATCCGAAGATATATGGTCATATATGGGATCATGTATGAACATATATTGAAACATGAATGGACGTATAAAACCATGTATGATCATATACAAGCCGATGTATGATCACGTATGTTCATATATATTTCGATTTTTACATGGGAAGTAAAAAAAATAAATGAAATTAAAAAAAAAATCATTAAATGCTAATGAATCATTTTGTAAAAATTTATAAAAAAAAAAGTTTAAATAAAATATCTTTGGAGAATAAATTAATGTTGCTTTGTTTTTAGCTTAACTGAAAACTGTTTTTATTTACCTGCAAACAGTAATCTACATGACCTGTTAGCTACTAACTAGGACTTTAACTAACACATTTTATGTTCTTTCCTGTATAAAATTTGAATTTAAACGTGGGTTAAATTTTAACGGAACTTTAAGTAATCAGATCTAATCGTAATTTTTACTGTTGCTTAAATTTTAACGGGACTTTCAGTAATCGGGTCAAAGCCTTATTTTTACAATGTCAAGTTGTCTACTTACTGGGAATATATCTAACACATTTTTTGTTGTTTTTTTTTCAAATAAAAATTTAATTCAACTATTGGTTAAATTTTCAAGTGGCATTCGGCAATCGGACCTTAATCTAATTTTATATCCCTTATTACAAATATTTCTTCTAATTTCAGTGTTGATTCATTCTTAATAATCCATAACAACAATTTAATTTTTTTTTTGTTAATTAAAATACCAATAAATTTTTATGTTACGCCTATTTTTCAAATCAAATTTAAAATATTTATTACTTCTTATGACACAATGAAATATGGATATATATTCAACAGCAGCAGCAGAAATAATAGATTTTCAACAAAAAAAAATGTTCTAAAAGTATGTGTCTTAAAAAATATCTTATAAAATTCAAGTAATAGACCCACCCCATTTATCAAGAGGGGATAGATTTAAATCTTCTAACAACAATTGAATTGCAACAAAAATGACATGTGTAGATTTCACACTCCCTTAATAAATATTCGTATATTTTCAAAATAAAACTGAAATTATTTATGATTCCCTAGAATACAAAATAATAAAAATCTTTTAATTTCAATTAAAACCAAAGATAAATTTATACAATATATATGAGTAGATATATTTTAAAAAGTAGAGGATCAAATGGTTAATGTTTTCCTAAAAGGCCATTCTACCACTTCAATAGATGAAAAACATGAAATGCGTGTCAATCATTGTTAATGTAATCCCATATTGTTTGTAATTTTTTTTTTTTTTGTTTTCATCTTTATGATATTAAGGCGTGTTTATGATGAACTAAAATCTATTTTGTCATGTGGACTGTGTTTTATATAGAAACAACAAATCAAAAAAGAAAAATTGAAATTATATTTCAGATGCTTTATAAACGTAAATATTGTAGACCCTTTTGAATTATTCAAAAGTGCTAAGCGAAATTTTTTATTGACTGGTGCTGACAGTTCTATGTTTGGTTTGATTTTCACAACTGTCAAAATGTCGAACATTTCATTAGAGGGGACTACTTTGCCATCTATATTGAATTTTTTATTAATACAAATTAGATTTAAAATAAGCAAAAAAAAAATAATTGACGGCAATAGGGATTAATGTAATTTTGACATGCATTTTAATGCTGGTTTTAACACTACCAGCCTGAAAAGATATTTAGTAACACTAAGGAATTTGATTATCAAAATTGGATTAAGGACCAGTATTACAGCCAGTACTTAGTATAGGTTGGGTCAAAAACCATCATCTGATTTTATTTCTCTATAACTTTTGTTTAAAGTGAAAACTCATTTGGTTTTTAATTGATTATGTTTATTCGCACTTATAAATTTTGTTGCAATTAATTGTGAAAAATTATGTCGGCGTTAATGCAAATTTGGGCTCTTGTGATTACATTTTGCATAACTTAGCGCAGCATTTGTGGTGAAGCGATATCAGTTTTGCATCGAATGTTGATCTTTAACTCCTCCAAGGTGTGGGGCTTGTTCGCGTACGCGAGTACGAAGTCCGGGACAGCCAAATCAGGAGATCTGTCTGGCCAAGCCAAATCACCGAAACGCCAGATTATAAGCCATGTAAAGACATCCTTTAAAAAATACATTGTGTCGCCTGCAATATGACAAGTGGCTCCATCCTGTTGGAACACATGTCCTCCAAATGCAGATTGTCAAATTCCAGTAAAAAAAATTCAGTCAACATAGCTCCTTAGGAAAATAAGGTATAATCACATTTACAAACGTAACTGCACACCACGCGTTGAGAGGGTCTGATGGTGCTTCATGAATTAGGCGTGAATTTTACGTCTCCCAGAACCCGAGAATTTTGCTTATAAACTTGGCCGCTGAGATAAAAATGACCCTCGTCGCTCTTTATCAGTTTTGTTGAAAAATTATCCACTTTCTCGATATCACAATTATCACACGTTCTTTAAACGTATAGCGGATTAATTTTTATTTACTACAAATTTCGCACGTGTCTACTTTACGAATGTCAAAGCCAAACTGTTATACGATGCCCTTTGCAAAATTGATAACCTTTTTCAATAGAATGATACTTTTTGCCCCATCTTGTAGAAATTTCTACTAAAATTTTACTTAGGTAAACAATTTTGTTTGTAAATTTCTAACTTAGGTCTTGTGCGAGGTGACTAAATAAATTCTTTGCATTGGAAAATATTTGAAAATATTTTTAAAATTTCCTAGAAGTTTGGAAACTTTAATTAAGTTAAGATTTTATTTAGCCAGTTCGCACAGCGCTTTAAAGTTAAATTTAAGTAAAAAATCTTTATAAATGCTGCCTATATAATTGGCCCTAAGACCCTGATCAATAAAAATAAAAATTATGTTAAACAAGTAAAAAAAAAGGCTATGCCGAATCTTTGAATACCTTCCACCAATGTCCTAAAAAAATTTTCTCACTGTTTTTCATACAAATAATGTAAAAAACTTTAGAAGTAAAATTATGAAGGTCAAAAAAACTTTTTTGGATGTGAAAACAAATTTTGTGGTTGGAAATAAATTTTGAAGTGAAAACATTTTTTTGAGGGCAAAAAAGTTTTTAAGGTGAACAAATTTTTTGTGGTAAAAAAAAATTTAAGTCGTGAAAAAAAATTTGAGGTGAAAATATTTGAGATGAATATAAAATATTATTCAATTCTAAGGGACTTGACCGATTTTGCTCAATTTTTAGTACCAAACTGTTCGGAAGAATGTAAATTAATCTAGGTAAAAATGAACACCCTCGCTTGCGTCTTTGCGCCCTGATCGCCATTACAATAGACAAACGGACATCGCTAGATCGACTTAAAATTTCCGAAGGATCACGAATATATATACTTTATATACCACCCTCACCCTATATGGTGAAGGGAATAAAAATGTTAGATCCACAAAATCGCGAAAATAGACACAAAAGAATTTGCATAAATCAACGAATTTTAAGTATAAAAATAGTTTCTTCAAATATTGTTTAAACACACTTTTCCTATCTTATTAGCGCAAAAACAATTTGATACACTCATTGAAAAAAGTTTTTCAATAATTTTCTTATTAATTTACATCGTTTAAGTGTAACTTTAACAAGATTAATTTTTTTTAATTTAATATTGCAATGGCTCAGAACTTTAAAATGCATCCGTGGACTAAAATCATGGGAAAAAAAATTTAATATATTTCCCCGTATAAGATTTTAATTACAAAACTTTTGAGCCGAATTTTGAAAAAAAAGAAATAAAAGTGAAAACATTAGCTATTGAAATGGCATTAGCTATTGAAATTTGAGCTTTGAAATTCAAAGATGGTTGCCAGGGTGAATTCTAAAAATTGATGGAAAAAGCCATTTGTATGGGTAATATTCATTAACTTTGGAAAAGTAATTTTGCATATCCCTTTACCTTTGAGTGGTTAGTATACAGTGGTATTCAAAACATTTGCAACTGAAATAATATTTTGCCCAATTACTTATATTTTTTAACAAATACTTCCAGCATATTTTTTTTTAATCGGTTATTGCATATTATTTTACAAAAATAAAAAAATAAAAAAATATTCATAAATTTACAACAATAAAAAAATTAAGTCTATCAAAATTAGTCTAAATAAAAGTGTTCAAAACATTTGCAACTCTTAGAAATTATTAGACAACTCGGCGAAAAGTTCATCACCATTTCGAAATACTTTACTAGCAATATTCCGTTTTGCAATCATTCACATATTCTGTCGTGTGGCGGACACTAATATTATTTTCCACCAACCATAGTTTTACAACCCCTGCCGTATGTTTAGGGTCGTTATCGTGCTAAAACGTCCATGAAAGTGGCATTTCCCATTCAGCATATGGAAGCATAACTGAGCTTACAAGGTCTCTATATATTGTGGCCGTCATTGTATTAGTAATCCGGTGAATTGGGCCAATTCCATTTCCTGAAAAACACCCCCACACCATAATGTTTCCACCTCCGTTCTTCATTGTGGTGGTTGTGTATTTGGGATTAAACTTTTCGCCTCGTGGTCGTCGAATGTAGGCTCTTCCATATGAACCCCGGAGGTTGAATTTAGTTTTGTCGGACCATACTACTTTCTTCTATTGCTGTTAAGTCAAATTTAAGTGAGTGCGGGCAGAGTTAAGCCGAGCTTTTATTTTTTTTCTAACACAAAGGGTTTTTTGTGCATCTCGGCATTCATAGCACTCAGGGGCCGAACACAATCAGCAATTTACACGTACACTACACGAATGGCAACAAATATCACAGTTAAGAGCACAAAAATACAATTTTTCCATTCAGTAGTACCATAGAGTAAGAATAGTATAGAGATTGCAACGTCGGCAGCGGCCAAATCAAATTTTATACAGAATAAAAAGGTTCGGAAACTGAGAGAAAACAGGGGAAAATTAAGCAAATTTTTCTGATTTCTCTAAAAAGTTTAGCAAATTTCCCTGAGTGTTAAACCTTTTTTTCAAATCCAATTGGAAAATCTGCAAAAACTAATTGGATTTGCAAAGAAAATCAATTGGAATCGCAAAAACTTTGCAATTTGCCCATATAAAAACCAGAGAACGTTTTTTACTACGTGAGCGGCATCGTCATGATGTGGTAGTACGCTAACTTTCAACAGAGCAAGTATATGCCGCTTTGTTGAAGAAATAAAGTACACTCTAAATTTTTTTTTATTATAATTTTTTTAGAATTTTTTTTTAAGTTTCTTTAAATATAATAAATGAGGCAGAGTGCCCTGTATGCAATCAAAAAATTATTATCATTATTATGAACTATTTTTATTTTTTATAATAGGGAAAACAAAAACATGAACTATTTTAATTTAATGAGTATGGATATTCTCTTATCGATTAATTCATTTAATTTATTCATTCATTCATTTATCTAGAAAGATAAAATAATTTCTTACGGTGTAAAACACCGCTGATCTAAAACTTGTAAGACCATATTCTCGGGCTCTTCTTTTAATGGTGGAAACACTGGCATATATGCAAAGTTCAGTTTTAACTTCTCTTGGAACTGCTTTAGGATATTTCTTAAAAAAATTCTTAATTTTTCTGTTTACAGTAGTAGTACGGGGTCTTCCTACTTTGTGAATTGTACGTATGTTACAATGCGACAAATTGTTGATTTTGGAACGGAATATTTTAAGGAAATGTCTTTTTGAGAAAGTCAATTTTAAAAATCATTTAAAACTTTGACCTTGAAATCAGAATTGTATTTGTTTCCTGCCATTTTTCATGAAAGTAATTCTTACGATGTTAATGTTTCCAATATCTTATTAAAACTTTTATAGCAAAAAAATAATGATGAGTTTTTTAATAAAATACAAAGATCTAAATCACGAGATAATAAAAGGATTACCGTTATTTCCTAGCATTTGTCAGTGTTAATAATATAGTTAAGAGTAATTTTTGAACAGCTGCATTTTAAATACATCTTTTAAAATTAATTTTTTGTGATTTTACTTTAACGGAATTTGTTTTTTTTTATATTTTTAACAAAAACAATGTATGATGACATGAAAAAAATAAATTTTAGTAACGAAATGGGATTTGGAGAAAATTAATCAACGAAAAGTTAAAATGCGATCTCAGTTCCAAAAGTTTTGACCACTACTTTATATATCCCTAAAAAGTTAAAAATTCAAGTGCTTTAAATATTGCTTGTATTGTGCTTTATTTTTATTGTTTTTACAGTTAAAATTAAGTTCATACAAATAAAAATAATTTGCATCATGTTTTTCGTTTATTGTCAATATTTTAAAATAAAATTGAAACATTTGTTCAAATTTACAATTTTCCTGTGAAGATTTTTATAAAATCTTAATTTCTTCAATGGATTTTAAAGCCACATTTGCTTGGAGCTAAACTCTGTCCTTACATTTTATTTTATCTTATTTTAGAAAAATTCTAAAAATTTCTGCGCTTCTAAATAAAAAGGATTAGTGAAAAAACATCGCAATTAAAAAAATCAAGATCAAACATACAAAACTAAAAGTATAAAAATATATGTATTTATATTACAAAGCGTTAATAAATTGTACTAAAACCAATCATTATCCTGTTTTTTATTCTATTGTTTAAACTTGAAGAATTGAAAATAAGTGATATGTTGTTTTAACTTGAATTAAACCGTGATTCAGCAACTGTTTTGCTGGAATATTCTATTGCAATAAAGTTTAATTAAAGTATAAATCAAGGCTTGAAATTTGAAGGCATGTCTTGAATAACACTTGATTTTAGCTTTAATTCCAACAAAAAATTTTATTAGGTCTATAACGGCTTAATAGATTTCGATGCGTTTTCAATCGATTTCATATTTTTTTTTCTGCCAGCAGTCGATTTTTTTACTATACTACACAGTGCAATGGTATTTAGGGGATTACAAATTTAGTACTGAAATTAATGACTAACAGCCTTGATTTTTACGATAATTTATTTCAAAATATTCTTATGAAAAACTAAATATTTACCCATGTTGATATGACTTTTTTTATGATCGAATTTATGAAATATTCCAATCGAAATTTTCAATGTTTGTTTATGTTTTCAATATTCTTATGTGAAAACTAAACACTGTCCACTATGCATATGAATTTAATACAAAATATATATTTATGTGTGTATGTATAAATATTTAACTAATTTTAAACAAATCTTAACAAATGAAATTTGTTTACAAAGAATAAAATATATTTTTTTTGGAGATTCCCATTGCTGTGAGATAAGAATTTCATATTGTTTACAGGTTTATTTTTTTCCATAATGTTTACATTATGTAAAAATAAATAATTTTGGTTTTGAATATCAAATATTTGTAATTTTGTTTTTTAGAAATTATGGACCAGTATTGTAGCTATAACTTAGTAGGTATTTTTACTAAAATTTTACTTAACCCTTCCCGTGTTTTGTCGAATATATTCGACAAAGAGAGAATTAAAAAGGGATGCCTTAAGTGACACACGGCATCTATGGCTAAGGAACACTGGGGGTCCTTTGTCGTCTTAAATTAACAAATTTAAGGAAATTGTTGCAAAAATACAAAATATTACAGTTAAATTTCTTGTTATTATTGGAAAATGGTAAAATTTCATGTTTAGCTTAAACTTTAATTGACATATACAAATTTTATTTTATTTTTTTATTAAGTGAAAAAAATAGTTTTCGTGCCTTCGATTAATATAAAGTTTAATAGGCGCAACGTCAATTATAGAAAAGCCATTATGCCGTAATGTGTAAAATGTGGCTGCGATATTTTGTATTGTAGTCAGCAAACAAAATTATTACATAAAAGCGCAAATTCGAAATTTTTATGTTTTGCTAACATAATTTTAAAATAAATTTAAATTAAGATTAGAGATGGGCATTTTTCACTCTCACGCATGATAACGAACCAAAAATTAGAATCATGCACGATAATTTTTTTTAATGGTAACATTAATTGGTTTCCTTTAATAATATTTTTTCTTGAAAATTAGGAAAACTAACTTAATAATTTGTTTTTTTTTTTTTGAAAAGGAATATTAAAAATAATTTATAAGTTTTCTAACAAACAAAATCCTTTTATTTTTTCAAAAATAAAAAACTTTTACTTGAAAAAAAAATTATCTGAACTAAGTTGCATGAAAGTTTTCCTTATATGTAAATAGTTCATCTGTTTCTGAAACTAATAAAATTTTTATTATTACATAGAAAAACCTTTTTTTATTTTTGTTTTTAATTGCCTGAACTAATTTTAAGATAACAATTCTTAAAAATTAGAAAGTGGTAGACAAGAAAACTGAATTTGGAAATAGCTTTCTAAAATTTAGTTCATTTTACTACTCGCGAAAAAAAAAGAAAAAAAAATTAACACACATTAAGTTCAACTACTTTCTCATTTTAAGTTAGACACATTTTTTGAACTAAATGGGAGTAAATTATTTTCTAATTAAACTAAACTTAATTTTATTACATTTAAGTATGCAAATTAAGAAAGGTATGAACTATTTCTGAGTATATAAACTATTTCGTTTTTACCCAAACATTGGAGTTTTTATTCATTTTAAATTTTTTTTTCCAAGTTTGAATAAAATTTTACTTCAATTTTTTTTTTTTTTGAGTATAAGGAATCACATTTACTAACAAACAAACCAGATTGTGTTAAGGTTTAAAAACATAGATATTAAAGATACTTATTGTTCAAGAAGAATCTAACTCTCATATGGTATCCTATAAGTAGCAGTGTGTAATATAAAAAGAAGTCTAGAAACAGGCTTGAGTAGAAAAGATCCATAAAAACTAAATTTTTTTATGCATTACATAGGAAAAGTTCCAATTTTAAGGATTATTTCAAAAGAAAAAAAATATTTCTTAAGAAAATATCAGGTTCTTAAAAATTTTACATCTATAAACGATGCTGCGGAAGTTTTTCTATATGATAACCCTTCATGTTAAGGACTTTTTCCCATAGATTAATCTGAAAATGCTGAGGACTTTTTCAAGAGAAAAGCCATCAGATTCTGAGGAGAAGACTTTTTTCAAAAGAATAACTCTCAGTTTCTGAGGACATTTTCCTATAGCAAATCACTTAGATTCTAAAGACAATTTCCCTAGAAAACCCCTCATTCTGAGCACTTTTTCCTATAGAAAAATCTTCAGATTCTGCTATTTTCATATGGTACTTTTTCATTAGACTTTTTCTATACAAATTCCTTTAGATTTTGAGAAAATTGTTCCTATATAAAAGTACTCAGTTTTTGAGGACTCCTCAGATTCTGGGGACTTTTTACTTTAGAAAAGACTCAAAAGCTGAAGACTTTTTCCTGTAGAAAACCCCTCAGATTCTGAGGGCTTTTTCCATTACAAAAACGTCTAGAAGATGTCCTAAACATTTGAGATTTTTTTAGGAAGAATTCCTTATAATCTAAGAGTTTTTCTGTTGGAAAATTTTCTAACAATCTAATGGCTTTTTTAGAAAAAGTTCATGTAGTCCGAAACAAATTTTGAGGGGTTTTCTTAGCAATGTACTCACAATCTAAGGGATTTCTGTGAGAAGGGATTACTGTGAGAAAAAAATCTCAAAATATGAGATTTTTTTAGAGAAAAAGCCTTAGAATTCAAAAAAATACTTTAACAATTTTAATTTTTGTACATTTATTAAATTTTGAAGTATATTTTTATTTTATTTAAATGCATATAATTAATTAAAAAAAATTATAAAATATCAGAAACACTGCTTTATTTAATTCGGTAAGAATTTTTTAAATAACATGGTCAGATGTACTGAATATTAAATTCAATTCGGTTGGCAAAACTTATTTACATTGTACTAGTAGAGTAGGTATAACTGTTAATGTCGATAGCTACAACCAAATTATGTGATAGTTCATGTGACTACCAAAATACGGTTGTCACAACATATCTGTTCAGTGTGTGTGTAGTTTTAAAAATATTCAAAACTAATAAATATATTAAAATAACCAATTTAACCAATTACGAATAAGTTTCTATTTTGTAAAAACATACATACAAGTACTTCTATAACACATTATCAGTAAGTCATTATTATATACTTTAATGTAATTCGAAAAGAAATGAAATATTATTACTTTTTAATCTATACGGTAATGACCGGTCATTAACATGTTTTTTTCTGGATATTGAACACCAAAATATGTATTTTTCAAGTTTTCAATTTAAAATTTGTATGAAATTTGAATTTCGAAATCTGGGAAAAAACATTAAAAAAACAAATTTTGGGGTTGAGTGTAAAAAAACTAAAGTGTTTTAGTTGCACTTCCGGTTTTGAAGAATATTTGTTGTTAAGTACCTACTTTTAAAAGTTTTAAACAATTTAAGTTTTTCATCGTTTTATAACACGTGACCCTAATTAATGATCCATATTCTATGTACAATACTATTTGTATTAAAATGCGTTTTTATTGTTATTCTATTCAAATGGTCATTGACTTGCGTTCATACATACATTGTATGCAACTTTTTAAGGGAAGTATACCATGATAAATAGTTGAAATTGACACATTATACTGATTAAAAGTTATTTTTCGATTTTTCTGTCTAATAATTATACTTATATTAGTGCACCTTAGTTCAAAACTGAATTTTCTAAAATTAGAATTGAACTTTATTGAATTAAATTTATAGAAAAGTTTTTTTTCTAACAATCTAAAAAGTTGTCTCAAAATGTGTGATAATTCATTGGACTCATAAAGGATTCCAAAATAATTTAAATTTATGAGGAAAACTTTGACTTTATATGTTCTTTTTTATGAGACATTTGTAATGCACAGTGGCCCTACTCCCGACTACACTACACCTATAAAACAGATTCGTGGCGGCCAACGAATTTATAAGTAATCCAATAACACGGTCGTGGTTATCAGATTTTTCGGTTGTAAAAAATTCAGTTGAGACAAAAGTTATTTAAATGTGACAACAGAATATCCATTGCCTCAACAAAAAATCGGTAATCATAACTGTAAAATTCTATTGAATCAACCGAACCGATTTGCAACAAATTCGGCTGCCAACATAAATCTGTGTTCTGGATAGAGTATTCAAAAAAATCTGTCTATTCATAAAACCGGATTTCAGTTTATGAGACACCTTATTTTCTATCAACATGTAAATTTTGAATTTATTGCGATAAATCGATTTTTAAAAAACTTTAAATTTTACAACTCTCTTTGCAAAGATTTATAAAAAAACTTTTAAAGATTCAATGCAATCTTTGAAATTAAAGTTTTTCTTGGATTGTCACACTGCTATGTCTATGATGGCAATCCTTCTCGTTGTAAGTACTTTTGGTATGCGTTAAGTATATTTTGCTTTTTGTTCCGCAACAACAAGAACTAAAAAAGGTCATACAAAATCAGTACTATTACAAATCATCGTCAACATCAACATGTCCAGTACCACGATTTGAAATTGTAATTTAATGCGTGTAGATACAAAAAAAAACGGCGGGTCAAATGGTGCGACAGTGTTGCCAGACAACTTTAAATAGAAAAAAGCTCATAAAAAATAGTTAGAAAGGGAACTGCCAAAAAAAAACTGCAAAATCTGTTTGCTAAATATTAGTAATATAAAGATAGCATAACTTTATTCCTATGTTTAAGTAAAAACCAAATAGTTTATATACTCAGAAATAATTTATAACTTTCTTAAGTAACATTTCTTGATTTTAGGAAAAAACAAGTATATTAAATAAAAATTTATCAATTTTAAGAAATTTGCATACTTAAATGTAAAAAAAAAAAATTATAACATAATTTACTTCCATTTAGTTCAAAAAAATGTGTCTAACTTAAAATGAGAGTGTGTTCATATTTTTTCCGCGAGTAGTAAAATTAACTTAATTTTAGAAAGTCATTTCTAAATTCAGTTTTTAAGTCTACCACTTTCTAATTTTTAAGAATTGTTTTCTAAAAATTAGTTCAGGCAATTAAAAACAAAAAGTAATAAATTTTTTTCTATGTAATACTGACAATTTACTTGATTTTAGATACTGATGAACTATTTCTAAGAAAAATTTTCATGCAACTTAGTTCAGATAAATTTTAAAAATTTAAATATATTCTTTTTTTCAAGTTAAAGTTTTCTAATTTTTAAAAATAATAAAAAATGGTATAGGGTTTTTTTGCTGGAAAACGTTTAAATTATTTTCAATATTCTATTCCAAAAAAAAAAAAAAAAAAACAATAAATTTGAAACAAATTAGTTAGTTTTCCTAATTTTCAAGAACAAATATTATTAAAGGAAACAAATTAATGTAAACATTTAAAAAATTATCTTGCATGATTGTAATTTTTGGTGCGTGATTTCAAAATGGATCACATGCACAGTCTTTAACATTGAACTTAAAGTAGCTTTAAATATTTTTTTAAATTTTGTTAGCAAAGTGTAAAAAATTTCGAATTTGCGCTTTTATGTAATAAATTTGTTTGTTGAATCCAATACAAAATATCGCAAGCACATTGTTTACATTACGGTTTTCCTATAATTCCTATACATTATGGTTTTCCTATAATTGACGTAGCGCTTATTAAACTTTATATTTATCGAACTATTTTTAAATTAATAAAAAAGTTTAGATTTGTATATGTCAAATAAAGTTTAAGCTACAAATGCCATAAAATAAACTTATGACATTTTTCCATTTTCCAATAATAACAAGAAATGTAACTGTGATATTTTGTATTTTTGCAACAATTTCCTTAAATTATTAAATTTAAGAAGACAAAGGACCCCCAGTGTTCCTTAGCCGTAGATGCCGTGTGTCACTTAGGGCGTCCCTTTTTGTAGTTCTCTCAAGCAGAACAGTTAATTAACTACGAAAACGACCTGACTTTGTCACAATTTATTACGTTTCAGGATATCCTGCAGTACATTCTTTTAATTTGTTTACCTTTTTGCTAATGAAATTTAATTAAAATTTGAAATACATGATTTTAGTATAATTCAATTTAATTTTAAGAAAAAAATGTATAGCAAAAAGCTTGTTAAGAGCAGTTTACGTACAAAGCGGAAGTCCTCCGAAAGTGCGAAAATACTTATACAAAGAGTGTAAAGTACTTTAAAATATATTACCTTTATCATAGAAGCAGGATAAGGATAATTTTTACTTAAAAGAAGTGCTATTTAACTTCATGGAATAAAATATTTTCTTATTTTTAGGGAGTTATGCCCTAGTTTTTATTAAAAAAAATTATCTAATGATCTTAAATAAAATAAAATTTTTCTTAAAACCAAGGAAACATTTCCTAACTAACAGTAAAATTTTAGATGATGTATGAACTAATTAAGAAAACATTTTACTGTTTTCTAATAAAAATTTAGTTCTAAGTAGTAAAATTTTTCTATAATTTAGAAATTTTTACCGAATTTTAAGTGAAATTTGTTTCTTAATTTCAAGAAAAATTTTATTAAATATATGTAAAAAGTATCTTTGGCGCCGTTTTCATTTAAATTTTTTCTCTAAATAAGTTAATTTTTCTAAATTCTACTTAATTTTTTTTTTTTTTTTTGAGTTCAGCAAAAAAAGGTTACTTTCATATCAACAAAATTTTATGTTAAATGCAAACAAATATCTATCCTGCTAAAACCAACAGGATATTTGCTAAAAAATAGTAAACTTTTAATTTTAGAAGGGTAGATTTTCATCATTTGCCATAAACCCTAAAATAAAATTAATTAAAATTATTTCTTGCTGTCATTATCTTTTTAATGTTTACTAAATTCTAATCATTTCTGCATCCTTTTGGACTAAGTTTCACAAACATTTACAAAAATGTTTACATACTTTTTTCTATCAGTGTAAGAAATATATACAAATTAGTAACCAAATGAAAGAAATCTTTATGATTGATTTTTGTCCGATTCACATATTCTGAAAATTTTCAATTGAAAAACAAAATTAAGGTAAATTTTTATAAGGAAATTAAAGATAGAATTTAAAAATAAAAGCTAAGAGCCAGCCACGACACCCATCTGCAGTAACTATAATCTTATGAAGATACTGGATGCATGCTTCTGGGGCAATAATGCCAACAAAGTCTATAAGACTTATCTATTTATTTTCTGCAACTGAATATTGAAAAAAAAAATTTACAAACGATTTTTTTAAAAACATATAAAGTCTGGCAACTCATTTAAATTTATAAATGACAAACATACAATTGTTGCTCAAAAACTGCCACGATTAAGAGAGAGCTGCAATCCAGTCAGCGAGTGAATATTGTGTAATTAAATGTTGTTTAATTTGCGTAAAATCCAATTAATATATTTTCTTTCTTCATTTGCCTACAAGAGACCAAAACTATCATGGATAAATAAAGCAACAAAAACAAACAGCCATTCAGACAGTCATTTAGTCAGTCAGTAAACAGTTAGTAGTATGTAGTAACTTATTCATCCATCCATCCGCTTTCGTAGTATACGAATGGACATTAAATATAATTGAAGAGAATGTTGCATTTTTATTTGAAATGACTATTTAAACAATATTATGGGCACTCACATTAATTAGAACCATTTAAGACGCAACAATACCCAACTATCATTAACAATTGCATCAACAAACTACAACATTATGTTGTAATTAGCTCATTGTTGTTGCCTATATGCAGTTTAGAACTTGTGCTTTATTTGTTGCTGCTGCTAATGTTGCTGGTTGATTTTTTTGTGTTTGTTTTTGTATTTTTTTAGTTTCCATTTACCAAACTTAAATAGTATTCTCTTACCTTAATAAGTTTCTAATATCTTTTTAACCTTTGCTACATAAATAAATATGTTAGATATAAGATACTTTTGCATTGCCAATTGAGGCTTTTGTGTCAATGCCTTTTTTTCTTTTATTGCAATTGTCCATGAGGGCAAATACAAAACAAACAAACAAAAAAACAATTATACAAAATGTTTTAAATGCACTTACAAATGAAGGTATTCCAATTTGTATAATCAAGTTTCATTAACATTCACTATAAACTGATAGCAGGTGATGTAACAGAGCTTGAAAATATCGTACAAAATTATACGTTTTATCTCTTAAGCCTAGTATTTTGTTCATAGCTGCGAAAAAAAATTCGTAATTTGTTTGAAGTCCAAAAGCTGTAAGAAATATTTAAAAAATTTTATTTTTTTTACTGTCATTAAGGCACTTTTTAAGGGCTCATAAATACCTTCAATTGTTTGATATAGAATATATAAAAGTGTTTTTTTTTTTGCTATATCTCAAGCAGTTTTCTCCCGCATGTAAATGTACCCATAACAAATCCAAATACTGCTTTTAAGCAACATTTTTAAATGGTCTTGTCTATTTAATTGATGGCAAAACAAATTCAACCACAATTTCGCAAGTGAAAAATCATTTTTTATATGGAATTTGACAGCTTTTTTTCTTAAAAATACAAACAAAATACTGGGAATTAACGTAAAGTAATGTCAAATGTATACACAAAGAAAATCATAATTGAATCAAATATTAACTCATATTTACAAACATTATTAAATTAAGTATAAATATTATTGAAATAAATATATTTCTAGCTAAAATAAAGTTATTGGTATTTAAATTAATAGGTTCGTTTGTGTAAAGTTTAGTAAAAATTACTCAGTAACAAAATGACAGAAAGTAATACACAATTTACCTCCAAAGAGAAAAATATTCAAAAAAGTACGCAAACGGAAAAACAGCTGATCTTAAATAACAAATAAAAAAAAATTATATTATATGGAAAAATATGAATAAAAAACGCAAATTAGATGTGAAATGTTTTCCAGGAACATTCCGGACGTCCATCTTACTTCTTACATCGCAAATATGCTGATATTTTTTACTTTAAAAAAAAATAATGTGATTGGACAAATTCTTTGTTTTTCAATTTTATTTTTTTAATCAGCTATTTTTTTCTATCAAATTATTATTGGCGAAAATTTATACAGTAAAAAACAGTAAGTTCTCATACACCAAACTTTATTCTCTATTTTGCTCTCTCCATACTGAAGATTTCTGAAACAAACACTTTTATAAATTTGTACGAATTTGTACAAATTTTTAAGTTCGCAAACACAGTTAATCCGCTATGTTCTGGATTTCTAAAAGTGAAAATGAAAGTTTTATAATTTTTTTCTAAGTTTCTTTTTGTTTCGGCAAAAACTTAAGTGAAATTTAAATTTCCATTAATTCCAGAACATGGCCGAATATGTCAGCATTTTTAATTCTCTTTGGGCATTTTAAAAATAAGTAGAAACATATTTAAGTAAAAAAAAACAAAAAAAAAACTTAGTTTGATTTTAAAGCTGTTTCCATTTAATTTAATATTTTTACTTAAATTTAAAATATATTTTTTCTCTGTTTATGGGATTCTAGAACATTCTTTATCGCTCAGCCGCATCTTATACAGAAAAACCTTTGTTTTAAAATTTGTAGAGAAACGGATTTGAATTCTTATGAATTCGATTCAATAAATAAATTTTGACTAAAGTACTACATACATCAAACAACTCCTTTTCGCCTAAATAGTACAGGGTGTGCCATCTTTTATCTCCATATGTAAATATTGAATAACTTAAAAACAACCCATTTCCATATGTATAACATTTTTATTTAATTTGGTATCAGAGTTGGGAAAAGGTGTTCCTTTTCTACAAAATAAAATATTTATTTTTAAAGAAGGATGAAATTAAAAACAACAAAAAATAATGCAATACTAATTGAATTGTTGAAAAAAAAAACAAATACAAAGAAATTCTTGTTTTGCTTTTTTCTAAATGTCAATTAATATAGGCCGTCTATTGTCGCTGAACTTTAATTAATCACAACGACTTTTGTTGCCAATAAATAGTCGAGAGTTTAACCCCCGCAGTCATAACAAAAAGCGTATGCATACTAACCAGCTGCTAGCTTTCCCTTATATCAATTTGTATTTTAAAAGCAAATTAACATCAAATATATAATTTTTGTAAAACTTAGTTCAATTTAAAAAAAAAAAAAAATGTTCATGTGTCAAATGGCAAACCTTCTCTCTTAGTTTACAGAAATAACTGAAAAATGTAAAACCAGCAAAACATTTGAATTCTCTATGCTCAAATGAACATATTAAGTTATGATTTTTTATTGATTTGCCTAAAGATTCAGAAAAAATCTGTGTAAAGAAATCACAATTTCAAAATTGTATCTAACATAAAAATTGAGGTTTAAAATTGAATGTCATTCTCGTTTTATAATTTTATTTAAGGAATGGAAAATCCTCATAACAAAATGTTTGATATTTAATCATAATTTTGTATATACCGAAATTTTTTGGTAACCGTTTGGGTTTGGTTGGAGCCACCGATATAAACAAATTTGGTTAATAAAACGGAATTTCGTTCAAAAAAATACATTTCAATTGTTTTAAGAATATATTTGATAACGACAATTAAATAATTCGGTTTCTGCAACCAAATCGTTTAGTTGGCACGAAATTTGAGTGTCACAATGAATTTGTTTTCTTTATGTACCTGAGATTTTTCATAAAAATAAAATCCCGGCTAAGATTTTCCAGTATAATTTTGTTTCTTTTTTTAATGATAACCGAATTTATTGCCAATTGTATGGTTTAGTTGCAGCAACCGAATTTTTCAGTTATTCAGTTATTACAGTCAATCAACTTATATCTTAATTGGCCTTCTGTTGTCGAACCATTCAATTAGCTATAAATTCGATTGTCAGTGCGAATCTATTTTTTTTTTTTTGTGAAATTACAGTTTTGGTAATTCAATCGGTTATTGTTTTCAATTTGAGCGGCTACTGTTTTTAATTCTGAGAGAAATTGATTTATAACAGCAATTCCTTTAAATTTAATAGTTGAATTAAAAAAAGTAAGAATTAAACAAAATTTTCAGCCGCTTTTTGAAAAATTATGTATCCAATGAAGAATTTAAGCCGGTCAGTGTTTCGAATTAAGTTGCAAATATATCTGCTAGAGGGCGAGGGAGGTCAATAAAGAATCCAGAAACATCTTATTTAGGCACAGGTCTTTTGCTGTACCATTTGTTTCTTTTTTTTAATACTCGCAAGATTTCTTAATTCGGTAAAATATGGGTTAAGGTGGAAGAAAGCGTTAGACTTTAGTCGTATTGTGACTGGGCAGATGTGGCAATTCTTGAAGTATCGACCCAGTGAAGATAGCCTAGGGCAAGGACAGAATTTATTTGCATTATGGCTGAGTGTTGTGTGGCGATCCCACTATCGTCAGCATAGACCAACTCTCTAGATATGAATATACAGATTAAAGAGAGATCCTAACCCTTGGAATATTTTAATTATTTTTCTCTTAAAAATAACATTTTATATCCCCAATACTGGAAAATAGTAAGCATGAATGGACAGGTAAAAATCACTTAGGAGTGGAATTAAACTTAACATTTTGTTAATGGTGGTATGATGTTGTCTTTTTTCCCCAAATTTTTTTATTGTTTTTTTTCAGAACGGTGTGCACGAAACAGATTAATTTGTAAAAACGAATTAAAACGATTTATTTTTATGCAATTTCACATTTTTTATTATTAAATTTCTTTTTTGTGCAGTAGGACAGAAAAATACCTTTTATTAAACAGAAACATTTATTTAAAAAAAAGTACATTTTATTCAAAACTACCTTTTATAAAAAATAAAGCATGCATATTTTTATAGAAAAAGTATCCATCATTACTAAAATTTTCGTTGGTAAAAGTTCTTTTCAATAAAATCAATAAAACAAATTTTATATGCAATCTGTTATATAAAAAATTCTTTGCATATGATTAACTTTTTAATAAATTTTCAATTGTTTAATTGTTCTTTTCAAAAAATACTTTAATATTCTTAAACATACTTAGCTCATAATATATATCAGGGATGGAAAAACTATGGCACGTGGGGTAATTAAGAAGCCAGCGTAAAAATCTTTTTTTTTTTTTTTTCTTTATTCAACATTTTGTAATTTCAAAGCCCAGAGGCCAATTAATAAATTACAATATTCCACTCACTTAAGGTTACCTTAAAATTTATAAATTAAAACCCTGATAACTATTTATTTGATACTGTATAAATAAAGTATATAACATTTTGCTATCCCAAATTGAAACGAGAAAAAAAGAATAATGTAGTAATAAAAAATTATCAAAAAGAAAAGAAAATTGTTGTAAATAATGAAAGTTATTTAAAAGTTTTCTTTTATAAACATGAACGCTATAATTGAATTGCCTTAAAGATGCTGGCAGCGCATTAAATAATAAAACCACACGCCTATGAAAAGACCGACTTACCCAAGGAGTATTGAAAGATGCAATTAGACTATGAGATCTAGTAGATCTAGTAAATCTAAAAAAATTTGATATAAACAAAGGACAATTTATACTAAAAACCCGATAGAAATATAATAGGAGACGTATTTTAATAAAATCACGAAACGATGTTCCAAGAAAACGAATAACATGTTCTGTAATATGTTCACGAATTCGTACTGAATATACATATCTTATAACTCTGTTAAATAGCAACTGAATGTCCCTAATATTATAACCCCAATTACCAGAAAATACCTCCAAACAATTTAGAAAAAGAGGCATTATAGTACTGTGAACAATTCTTTCCTTAACATAAACAGGAATAATAAGATTTGTATTATATAATCTCCTCAAAATAAAAAATACCCTTGACGTAAGATATCTAATATGATATCCAAATGTCAAATTGCAGTCAATAACTACACCTAAGATAGATAAATGGTGTACAAATTCAATATTAGTTCCATTAATAGATAAATAAACATCCTGAACATAATTATGTGAGGTCGAAAATAACATTGCCTTTGTCTTCATTGCATTAATTAATAAGTAATTATTAATCATCCAATTTGAAATACAGTTTGTACAATAATTTAACACAGACTGAAGTACATCTAAATTATCCTTTCTACCACAAAATAAAACTTGAATATCATCCGCATACCCAAAGAGATAACATCTTCCAACATCCAATATATTAAAAAAATCATTTACGAACATAGTAAACAGAAGGGGACCAATAACGGATCCCTGTGGGACACCACTTATGACTGGTATAACATTAGAAACATCAACACCCGAGGATACAAACTGACCACGATCTGTAAGATATGAACAGATTAATGAAGCTGCTGTCCTTGAAAAATTATAAACTTCAATAAGTTTCTTTAAAAGTAACTTATGACATATTCTATCAAATGCCTTAGTAAGGTCAAGTGACAGCAGTACACATAAATGTTCAGTATTCACATTATTCCTTATAGTATCAGTGAGTCCCACTAAAAGCGAAGTAGTACTATGTTTCTCACGAAAACCAAACTGACAGCTACTCAAAAGATTATTTTGGTCCATGTCAGTATGTTTTTACCATTAAAATTATCGAAATTTCCAAGCAATATTCGTATTAATAAATTATAAAACTTCTTAAAAATGTTTTAGGCTAAGATTTTAGGATGTAGATTATCTTTAAACTCGGTTTGGAATACTGGTTTTGAAATTTGGTTTATTTTATTTTATTTCAGTGAAGACCATAATTCTATGCAAAGAAAAGTTGTTTCGACAAATTTATGTTAATAAACTTGGAAATGGCTGACATAAGTCGTGTTCGGTTTAACTAAACCAAGTTTAGTTCACATCCCAAAACTCGATCATATTATGCAGAACCACAATATACGTATTTTCGTTTTCTTCAAGTTTTCGACTTTCAAATTCCATATTTATAAATTTTAAATCGAAAACTTGATAAAAAACGAAAATAAATATTTTGGACAGATCTTTGAAGATCTAATACTTTAATTTTTTTCTTTTCACCGAATTTATATTTTGGGAATAAATTCCCCAACCAAACTTTAGAAATTGAATGCATTCCTTTTTATACCCTCCACCGTATATACACTCAGAAAAGAAATTAGTAGAAAAATTTGTAAACGGTTTTCAATCCCACTTTACTATTTTTGTACTGATTTTTAGTAAAAAAATTATTATTTATCGAATCTTTTTGCTATTTACATTTTACAAATTACAGAGTTTTTACAGAATATCTACAAATTTTCGTTGCTAATTTCATAAATCATTTCACAAATTTTTGAAAACCGATTTGCTAAAATTAGCAAAAAAAAATTACTAATTTTAAAAAAGTGGATATTATGGAAATGTTATTTCTAATAATTTAAACTTATACATACAAACTTAAATTGCCTTAAAATGTTTCATAGGATTAAAAAAGGGATCGAAAGTGAAGATACCGACTCATGTCTAAAAATAGGACATCCACTTAAAAAAGCACTAAAGTTTTTTTATTTCTAAAAATCAGCCCTAATAACAATTTAAATTTCACCTTAAAAGTAAAAAAAAATTGACTAAAATATTTTTTAAAACAGAAATTACCAAATTAAAACAAAATGATAAATTCGTTTATGTTTTAAGAATTTTTAAGATTTTTAAGCCTTTGATTTTTTTTTCATTTTGTATAAAACATCTTTTAAAAAATATAATTAAAATTTTTGATGCTCGATAAAAAAAATAAATCTAAAACTTTGTACTAATATTAATAGTATTTAGTAATTTTTTTGCTGATTTTAGCAAACAGATTTTAAATTCCACTTTACAAAAAGTCTACTAAAATTTAGTAGCGACTACATATTTTTCTACTAATTTCATTGTACTACACGTCAGCAGACATGTGTTGCTAAGATTAGCAAAAAATACCGCTGGGCTCAAATTAGCAGAATTTCCCGTAATAACAGCAAAATTTTCAGTTATCATTACAGACTTTTTTTGGTGAGTGTAGGGTACATATCAGTTCCTCATTCCGTTTGTAACACATCGACCCATAAAGTATTATATTTGTGATTCTTATGTAATTTGAAAGTTTTAGAGATGTTCATCTGTCCGTTAAAATGGCGATCAGGATGCGAAGTCGCAAGCGGGAGTGTTCATTTTAACTTAGTTTAATAGATATCCTCCCGAGAAGTTTGGTATTGAAAATTAGCTAAATCGGACCAGCGGTTTTTCACCACTAAATTTTTTTTTTCCACCACAAAAAATTTTTTTCACCTCCATATTTTTACTTAGAAAGTTTTTTACATTGTTTACATCAAAAACAGTAGAGAACATTTTTTAGGATATTGATGGAGGGTATTTAAAGATGCGAGTTTAAGCCTTTTTTCGATTTCATTATTTTCTAATCCTTTCATGGAATTTTACAATTAATTTGCAATAAAATTTAGTTAATTCAACTTTTGCTCATTAAATTTTCGCTTAATTTCCTGAAGGATTTATTTTTTTCGCTTAAGGAATTAACTTTTTCGCTTAATTCCTAAGCATCTTAATTTCCTAAGCAATAAACTTTTTATTTTTAATTCCCTAAAAAATTATATTTGCTTTTAATTCTCTTTAAATTTAATACCATAAACGAAAAAAGAATAAAAAATAATATGTTTAATAATATATTTAACATTTTTGCTTCTTATGTCTTTCAGAACTTTCGAGATGTCGAATTGGAGTGCATTAATGGTGGGACTCCAAGTTATAAAGGGAGAGAAGCAAACGGAAATCATAATGGACCTTTTTGCGTCTCTATGGGCGGTGGTTTACATAACTAAATCATCCCAAATAACCTAACCTAATTCGTAGGGGAATCAAGAGAAAATGTTAATTCCTTAGGATTAAACGAAAAGGTTATTTTTTTTTATTTATTTATTCGTAATATAAAGGCAATAAGGCAAAAAAAAAAGTATATTACACAGTAATAATATTTAAACCTAAGTTATTTAATTTAAAGAGTAATTAAATAAAATATATTAATAAAGTTCATTCACAATACAATTCTCATTGGCTCCCCAGCCATAACACGCTTATTAAGCAAATTGTAAAATAATTAAAAAGCAAGAGTAGTAAGGTCCAATTAGGGATAACACAACCAAAAAAATCACAAAATTACTTTAGTTAAGAATTTGATATAGAGAAATATTTCAAAAGTTTTAAACGGAAAGCATTATTAGACTGCGAGAAAATTCGCAATGAGTAAGGCAAGCAGTTCCAACAAAGAGTAATTCTAGCAACGAAAGACCTTTCAATTCTTGGAGGAACAAAGTGAGGATTTCTACTAAAAAGAGAGATTAAAAAAGACCAACACAAAGCTAAAGGTCTACCATTCTTCATCACCTTATGAAACATAATTAAATTACGAAGTTTAATAAAATTTTCAAAAGAACATCCAAGGAACCGCTTAACATAACTTGAAATATGTTCTCTACGTTTAACATTATAAATAAACCGAACAATTGTGTTTACTATGCGTTTCAAATTCCTAAGGTTAATATTAATAGTGCCAGATACTACTTCAAGGCCATAGAGGACTTGCGACATCAAAATAGCTTGAGCCAACCTCTGTCTAATGCATAAGGGCAAGAGAATGTTAGTTCGGTAAATCCTACGCAGGGAGCCCCAAATTTTACCTGATAACAAATCAATGTAGGATTTAAATAAGAGCTTACTGTCATTGAATTGAATTTAACCATTTCCCGAAAAAATTTCTTAATTCAGAAAAAAGCGGCTAGTAGGCCCAAACATCATTGCCTGAGTTTTCGATGAATTAATGGCCAAACTTATATAAAGCTAGGAGGCTGTCGCAATATTTTACCTTTTTAAGAATAAGGGCCTTACTTGCCAAGGCATACTTGATTCCCTCCCTTATGTATGGGTGTGAATTATTTGGAAGCTGCGACTCAGTGACTAAAAGAAAACTAAATGTCTTGTTTAACAATATTATAAGATATGTGTATCGATTGAAAAGTTTTGATTATGTTTTCTCTGTTTACACTCAAGACAAAAGCTTATACTGTTCTCAAAAACCTCTGAAAACCTGCGATTGCCTTTAAACAACAGAAAAACATCATCCGCAAATAAAAATGTTTGAGATGTTGTCGTATTAGTTACCTCAGGAAGATCATTAATATAAAAAAAAGTAGAGGACCCAAGTCAGATCCCTGAGGAACTGCTGAATTAAGAGGAAGTATGCCTGATTCCACACCATTAACTACCACAAATTGAGCTCTGCCTTTCAAGTTAGACAATTTAAGCCTGCAAGCAGATTTCGAGAAATTATACATGTCCTTAAGCTTCATAATCATTGCCGTAAAATCAATGGAATTTAAAGCTTTTGAGAGATCCAGAGAAACCAAACACTCAACTTATCCTCATTAATATTTGATCTTATGGCATCAGTAAGTCTAAGAAGCAGGGATGTAGTATTAAAACCCTTACGAAAGTTGATCATATGATCCCTTAAAATATATTCAACAACTTTAGATAAAGCAGGGAGTATAGAAATTGGTCGTAAATCATCAGGTCCATGTACAACCCGTATCTTAGGGATGGGAACAACACGAGCTGTTTTCCAAGCTGCGGGATATGTAGAAGTGGTCAAAATTGTGTTCACCAAGTGTAAAATTACCTCAGATATATATGGAAAAACAAATTTTATAAATTTAATTGATATAATACCATCAACACCTACAAAACTAGATCTTACCTTATTAAGAGCTTCAAACAATTCAATATGACTTATTCAACAAAATGAGAAGGAATCCTCAGAATCATAAAAATAATGAAAGTCAAGATCTGCCTGATGAGTAGAGATCTGAGAGATCTTGCCAAAACGATATTGCTTGACCTCATTCACACATCATCATCATTATGAATTGTTACGCTAACAATAGGAATTAGTTTCCTAAGGAATGAAGTCCTTGAACAATGGCATTAGCATTTAAATGGAAAATCAATGCTTCAATTGTTTTTCCCCAAGTATGATTTGAATAAATTCAATATTTATATTTATAATGTTTTAATCAAGGTATTCAGTCGTTAATTTTAATTCTTTAAATTCATCAATAGAAATTATTTCCTAGTTATACCCTCCACCATATATGGTGAGGGTATATATCAGTTTGCCATTCCGTTTGTAACATGTCGAAATATAGGTTTAAGACCCCATAAAGTATATATATTCGTGATCCTTATGCAATTTTAAGTCGATTTAGCGATGTCCGTCTGTCTGTCTGTCTGTCTGTCTGTCTGTCTGTCTGTCCGTCTGTCTGTTGAAATGGCGATCACGACGCGAAGACGCAAGCGGGGGTGCCTATTTTTACCCAGATTATTGAACATCCTCCCGAGCAGTTTGGTATTTAAAATGAGCAAAAGCGGTTAAGCGGTTCAAAAGTTATGAGTGAAAATGTGAAGGTACCTCTAAATTTTTCATACAAATTTGTACAATTTTTCTGTATCTATTTTTTTTTTTTCTGTTAAGTAAGTAAAAATGTTATTAAGTCTTCTTATTGTTCGATTAACATTCTTAGAGCTTATATGTGTGTTACTCTGATAACTAAGTTAACGTAAAAATCAACAATGTTAAAGTCGCTAACAGAGCAGACCTCTGTAAATAACATTGCTAAAACTAAATAAATAACATTACTAAACTTAAATAACAAAAGTTCGTTACATAAATTGACAAAACATATTCATATTATAGTTCATGCAAAATTTAGTATACACGTATATCATCTTCAGCCCCTATGGTGGAGGGTATTCAAAGATTCGGCACAGCCGAATTTAGCCCTTTTTTACTTGTTTTTTATTACAAATGAATTTATTACTTGAATTAAAAAATTTATTAAAATTTTTAGGAATTCATACAAAAAATTAATTAATTCTTCAAAGCTCTGATTTTGGCGTTCAGTATACACGTTTTATTAGTATTCTAGATTGATCGAAGTATAAATATTTCGATAGGAAAAAGCCTTAAAATTGGAAAAATAAAAAAACATAAAATTAGAAAAAAATGGAAAATTTTTTGTAATTAAATTGGATCTTAATAACTGAGAGTTTTCTAAGAGGGCTTTCTAAAAAAATGTTGGCTGTTTTTGGCACGCAATGAAAACAATTTTGCCACCCTTGATGCATATATAGGAGTCATAACTAAAATACTAGTAGTTACTTTAATAATGTCTCCAATGATTGGCAGCAAAGATTATCATGTCTTCTGTTTCTATTAAAGAAACATTCTGAAACGTTTTCTTTTTATAATTTACAAATTACCTGTGACTAGCATTATTAATAAATAAAGAAGAAGGCAACAAAAACCATGATATTAAAGTTAAAAAAAATATAAAAAAAAAAAAATAAATGATTATGGTTAATAAAAAGAGATGCCACCCTTTTTGGCATTTTAATTGAAAAAGGCAATAATTTGATTTTAGAAAGATTCGATTATTATTAATTATTAAGAAGAAATACATAAGTTTGTACATATTTCCTTTTACAAAATCCAACTCCATAATTCGAGCTGATTTGAAGTTGCTGTTGTTGTTGTTGTTGTGTGTGCACGTTTATTGTTTTACACCAATGATGATGATTTCAATGCAAATCACGTACAATTTCAAATGATTCGTGATCAGTGCATTGTACTTTTTGATTTTGTATTTTATTATGATGATGCACTTATAAAGCAAACAAATAAAAACAGTAACCATACTTCACATTTTATTACAAATCAGTAAAACTATTAATTTTCTTTGAGTTTACAGCTGGTATTGAAGAAGTTTTTATTGATTGTTAAATACTTTTCTTAAAAAGGTGTTGTAATATTTTCATTCTGCCGCAGTTTGATTGGGGTTGAATTGAATATATGTAACTAGGAAGGACTCTCATTCTTTAATACCCTATTTAGAGATGCAATTAAAAATTTGTTGATTACAAGTAAAATGTTTCATAAAACTATGTTAAAATTTGTTTGACTTATTTTTAACTGTAAAATTGTTAATTCAAATAGTTCTTATTTCTGGTTAATTACAGAATTATTGTTTAAATATAAAATTAGATCGAGCAGTTCGAGCCAAAAACGGTATATGATTAATATTCGGACTTTCAAAAAACTACCCTGTAAAAAAATGGAAGTCATTCTGTGACTATAACTTCTTTCATTGCTTCCTAAACTTCAGTTGACATTCTTTTATGATTTTTTGGTGTTATTCTAAGGCACTTCCAAAAGAATTCATGTGTTCATATTTCAAATGCAGTGATCTGGATATAAACCCGATGTATATCTTAAAATATCACTCTTCATTACTTCTAAAGCATAAGTTATAGTATATCGTATATTTTTTTTTTTTTTCAATCTCAAGCATTTATTCAAATTGAAAAATAGTTTTGATGAACTTTTTTAATTTTTTTATTAAATCATTTTTTATATTTTAGTTTAAAATTTTATTAGGGTTAGAATTTATGCAGTTTTGCAATTTTTTATAAAAGTTTTTTAAATATTTATGACGACGCAATCTGTGCATTTTTGCATGTTTATTATTTAACACTACACCATTTTTAATTTTAATTCAGAATTTATCAAAATAATTTTAAAATTGTGTAAAAATTATTTCAAACTGCCCAAAAATGTTTTAAAATTGTGCAAAAATTATTTAAAATTGTTCAAAAATATTTTAAAATTGTCTAAAAATATTTCAAATTTGTACAACCAATTTTTAAATTATCCAAAAATATTATAAAATTTGTCTAAAAATTCATTTGTCTAAAAATTCATTATTTATTTGTTTTAATAAATAGTATTTGTATATTAATGCATAAATTTCGCTTCTTTAAACTTATTTTTTCTGCATTCTTATAAATTTAATTTTCATCAAAGCTTAAATACTACAAAGTATATTAACATTTTCCACTCATGCATCAGAATATCTAATCATTGTATTATTATTGCTTCCTAAGAGTAAAGTATGAGTAATGCTAGTAGCCACATTTGAATACTTCCATCCTATGACACGCTTATGTTAAATTCATCGATGAAACCATTAGAAAAGAAGTGATGCCTTTGCCATAGTAGTGATGCTTTTATTGCTTCTTTGGCAGCTTTATTTTTGCTGGGTATATGGATAAATTTAGCTGATGGTCAGTATTAATAGGAGCAGTTGGTGGATTTAAGTATTAGCTTCCCAAGTAGAGTGATTGATGACTACGTTTTTAAAATTAAAAAGTCCTGTGCACTCACAAAAAAAAGTCTGTAATGGCAACTTAAAATTTTGCTAATTTGAGCCCAGCGGTTAATTTTTGCTAATCTTAACCACATATGTCTGCTGACGTGTAGTACAATGAAATTTGTACAAAAAATTAATAGCCGCTACTAAATTTCAGTACACTTTTTGTAAAGTGGAATTAAAAATCTGTTTGCTAAAATCAGCAAAAAAAAATGACTAAATACAGGTTGGTTGAAAAGTTCCTGCGCTCGAAATGAAGGAATACTGTTTTTGTTACGAAATATATTTTTTTATTCAATATAATCTCCTAGAAGCTCAATACATTTGTTCCAATGATCTTCCAATAATTTTATCCCATTCTTATAATGGTTTTCCGGAAGCTCTGCAAAATAACCGTCTACGGCTGCTATGGCCTCTTCATTCGACGAAAAATGCTTTTCACGAAGGAATTGTTTGAGATTTCTGAAAAGATAGTAGTCACTGGGAGCCAAATCTGGTGAATACGGTGGATGTTCAAGCAATTCGTACTTTAATTCTTTGAATTTAACCATCGTCAAAACACTTTTGTGAGCAGGTGCATTGTCTTGATGAAAAATGATTTTTTTCTTTAAACCAGGTCTTTTCCCACGAATTTTTTCATCCAGCTGATCCAAAAGGCTGCATAATATTCAGAGTTAATTGTTTTACCTTTCTGAAGATAATCAATCAACAAATCTCCTTTTGCATCCGAAAAAACTGATGCCATAACCTTCTTTGCTGATCGTTGTGACTTCACCTGCCTTGGAGCTGAACAACCAGCTTCAGTCCACAGTAAACGTTCTTGTTTCAATTTAGGATCATGGTGGTAGATCCAAGTCTCATCCATAGTTATAAAACGATGCAAGAAATCGGTTTTATTCGGCTTAAAACGCTCCAAATTACCCTGAGAAATTTGTTTTCGATCCAGTTTTTGTTGAATTTTTAATGTGGGCGGCACTAACTTTCCAAACAGTTTTGTCATACGTAATTCTTCATGTAAAATATGGAGTACTCGTTCGTCTGAGCTGCCTATGGCATTAGCAATTTCACGCTTAGTCAAACTTGGATCTTCACTAACCATATTATGTACCTGCTCAATGATTTCTTCTGTGGTTGCATTTTTTGGTCGTCCTTCGCGTGGATCGTCTTCAAGGCTGGTACGACCACGTTTAAATTCACCAGCCCAAAATTCAACGGTGCATTTTGAAGGTGAGGACTCCTTATACACTTCTAACAATTGTTCATAAATCTCCTTTGCTTTTAAACCCTTCAAAACAAAGAATCTAATGACTGCACGATATTCATTTTTTTCCATATTAAAAAAAATCAATGACACGTCAACTTCAAATGGCTTGTAAACAAAGAAAGAATTGACAGAATGACTTGCAACTTTGCATGTGTTCTCAGGACAGTTATACCAATTTGAGAAAAAAAGTTTGGAGCTAGCAGTGCCATCTCTTGGTGAGCGCAGGAACTTTTCAACCAACCTGTATTATTAATATTAGTACAAAATTTCCAATTTTTTTTTATCGAGCTTCAAAATTTTGTATTTTATTAATTATTTTTCAAAAAATATTTTCGACAATATTAAAAAAAAAAAAAATCAAAGGCTTAAAAATTTGAAAAGCTTAAGCGAAATTATTATTAAGTTTTAATTTGGTTTAATTTATTATTTTGTTTTAATTTGGTAATAGTTTTGAGGGCTGATGATTGTAGAAATAAGTAAACTTTTTAGTGCTATTTTAAGCGTATGTCCTGTTTTTAGACATGGGTCGATATATCCACTTCCGATCCTTTTTTTTAATCTATATAACATTTTAAGGCAATTTAAAATTGTATGTGTATATAAGTTTTATTTAGAAATAACTTTTCTTTCAATATCCACTTTTTTAAAATTAGTAAATTTCTTAATTATTTTAGCAAATTGGTTTTCAAAAATTTGTAAAATGATTTCTGAAATTAGCAACAGAAATATTCTGTAAAAATTCTGTAATTTGTAAAATGTAAATAGCAAAAAGATTTGTTAAATAATAATTTTTTTACTAAAAATCAGTACAAAACTATTAAAGTGGAATTGAAACCCGTTTACAAATTTTTCTACTAACTTTTTTTTTCTAAGTGTATGTGATCTTGCTTTTTTTTAGTCTTACATTGATTCTCCAAATATTTGTATTCCTTTTTCTATGGGATCGATTTACTTACTATGTGTAGAGTTTCTTAAACTGAATTGACAATCAGAAATCATAGCAGTTGACAGATCACCTTCCCTTGAGCACTCCTTGACATACGGCTATTATCAAGACGCGCGTCAACATTCCTGGTATGCCGGTATGCTTACAATCCAGTCACTCAGGAGGCTCTTAACACCCAGAATCCCAGGAAGGCTCCTTCTATATCTAAGAACGCAAACACTCTAAGATCTCTACATCCCAAAGATTTCGCCAATACTCTTAGTACATTCAGTTAATCTTCGTGGAGCGACTTTTGAGATTTGCATATTGACTCCGTGGTGGTATTGTCGATCCCTCGAATATTTGTCTGATAAGAGGAATCTATAAGTATTTTCAGACGGGAAGATAAGAGACTGATTGGTAGGAACCAACTTTTACTTTTACCGATCCCTGTTGCAACTTTAAGAATAAAGACTACTGTAACCCTTCTCCAGCTGGACTAGTCAGTCAGATACCCGTTGGTTTGAATGGTGAGAAGCTTTATATTGCCTTGGTTGAATATTTCCTTTCCACTATTCCAGTGGGTTGAAGGTTTTGAATGAGTTTTAAAAAGCATATCCAGAGACACTTCAGACGAATTTGATCAATAGCTATCATAACTTTTAACATCAGAATTTTAGTGGCTCTCGGCCAGAAACTTGTTTGGTCTGGCAATGTCCCTAGTATTGTCGTTTAATTGGAAGGTCTTGTCATGTGTTCCTTTTTGCAACTGACAAAGAATTTATTCCGAAGCAAACTTATAGATCCTGATGCAACTTGAATATATTTCACACCAAACAAAAATAAAACCCTATTCTTATATTTAGAAGCCAAAATGTGTAGTCAAAATTTAAACCAGTTCTTATTTTTTTTTTATATTTGTTCCCAACTAACCATAAGACAAATCCAAAAATAAAAATGTTCTGAACGTTCTAAGGTAAGATAAGAGATAAGAATCGCGGTATGCATGATGTAATTCGAATTGAAAGTTTTCCTCTTATCTTAGAGGGTTTATACTACAAATCTTTTTCATCTTAGCCTGATTAAGACCTTTTCAAGAGTGGCTACCGAATGTTCCAGATGGGTGATTAAATTCCTGATAACTGCCCCTTTTCTAAATTTGCTAGAACTCAATCTAGTATGTTCTTTCAGAATTCCTGAAGTACAAAAAATGGAAGCAATAAATAAAAGGCAATTATGAATTTTCTTAGTCGGCTATATGTAAAATCTGGCCAAAACTCTCTCAAATAGCCAACATTAACCAAATATCGTTTAGTTTCTTTATAACATGATTTATTTATATTTTTTCCTTTTTATTAGTTAAAATTTAACCTAAAAACAATTCAGTATTTTTCTTTTATATTTTAATTGCTTTCTTATTTTACTCTTGATTGCATTTCTATGTACAAATGAAAAGTAAATGTTGTTTTACATTGCGTCAGTCTTACACTGGACTTTTGTCGGTTTTATTTGAATTTTATTTTTTTTTCCATACCATCAAAACATTTTGCGTATGGTACGATATTTTCTTGTTTAAAATCCAAGTGTGTCGGTGAAACCATATTTCTTTGCATTCAACTTCAAATGAAATTTTCACAATATATTTTTTATTTTTGCTATTTTCTTGTTTTATTTAAGACTTTTAGTAATACCACACTTGGTTTTTATTTATTTCTTTTAATTTCATTTTAAGTGCGAAGTTTTTCACCTTTTTTATGCATTAAAAAATGTAGTAAGTATAAATGTTTGTATGTAATTTTTTTAAAAAAAAAGTATGTCAAAAAACAGAGGTGCAATTTAAGAGAGGGTCAGTAAGCTAGAAAAATTAGGAAAATCGACTATTAACCAAATCTGCTGGATGGACAAGTCAAGAGAATCCAAGAACCATTCCCAGCAAAAAAAAAAATGGTAGTCATTCTGTGACTATAACTTCTTTCATTGCTTCCTAAACTTAGTTGACATTCTTTTATGATTTTTTGGTGTTATTCTAAGGCACTTCCAAAAGAATACAAGTGTTCATATTTCAAATGCAGTGATCTGGATATAAACCCGATGCATATCTTAAAATATCACTCTTCATTACTTCTAAAGCATTACTTATAGTATATCGTATATATTTGTTTTAAATCTAAAGCATTTATTCAAATTGAGAAAATAGTTCTGATGAAATTCTTTAATTTTTTTATTAAATCATTTTTTATATTTTAGTTTAAAATTTCATGAGGGTTAAAATGTATGCAGTTTTGCAATTTTTAATAAAAGTTTTGAAAAATCAAGTAAAACAGATTTTTTTAAACTTTAATTGAAACTAGCTGGCCTGTCATTTGCATTTTCAGCCTTAAATATTTATGACGACGCAATCTGTGCATTTTTGCATTATGTATATTATTTAACACTACAACATATCCAATTTAAATTCAGAATTTATCAAAATAATTTTAAAATTGTGTAAAAAATTATTACAAATTGCTCAAAAATATTTTAAAATTGTCTAAAAATGTTTACAAATTATACAACCAGTTTTTAAATTATCCAAAAATATTTTAAAATTTATCTAAAAATTCATTAAAATTTTTGAAAAATGTTTCAAAAATGCTTTTTTACTTATGCAGAATTATTTATTTGTTTTAATAAAGAGAAATTGTACATCAATGCATAAGGTTCGCTTCTTTAAACTTATTTTTCTGCGTTCTTATGAATTAAATTTTGATCAAAGCTTAAATACTACAAAGTGTGTAAACATTTTCTACTCATGCATCAGAATACCTAATCATTGCATTATCATTGCTTCCTCAGAGTAAAGTATGAGTAATGCTAGTAGCTACATTTGAATACTTCCATCCTATGACACGCTAATGTTAAATTCATCAATGAAGCCATTACACTCACCAAAAAAAGTCTGTAATGGCAACTGAAAATTTTGCTGTTATTACGGGAAATTCTGCTAATTTGAGCCCAGCGGTATTTTTTGCTAATCTTAGCAACACATGTCTGCTGACGTGTAGTACAATGAAATTAGTAGAAAAATTAGTAGCCGCTACTAAATTTAAGTAGACTTTTTGTAAAGTGGAATTTGAAATCTGTTTGCTAAAATCAGCAAAAAAAATTACTAAATACTATTAATATTAGTACAAAGTTTTATATTTATTTTTTTTATCGAGCATCAAAAATTTTGATTATATTTTTTAAAAGATGTTTCATACAAAATGAAAAAAAAATCAAAGGCTTGAAAATCTTAAAAATTGTTAAAACATTAACGAATTTATCATTTTGCTCATAAAAGCGGTTTTATATGAACATTTTCAGAGGAAATATCTAAAGGAAAATCTATTAAAGTTAGTGTTTTTCATACAAATTATTTCCTTTCTCAATATGTCCTGATTTTGAGCGGGGTTTGTGAAATATTACTGAATACTCGAGTTCTATTTCACATTTTTTACTATTCTCATGCAAACATTTTTATATACAGTCTGGCCAAAAAATTAAATCCCTTAAATACAATTGTAAATATTTTGTCTCTACGTTTTTATAGTATCTATAATATATATATTTTTTTTAATATATTGTTAAAGGCGAAAGCTTTTTCTCATTAAATAATTATGGTTACGTCTCTGATGCGAATTTTTACATTAGTACACTTAAAATATTTCATAACTAGAAATAAAACTCACTTAATTAAACAAATTATATTATTGTTTTTTTCTCTATAAATTGTTTTTTCCTTGAAAAAATTGCATTCGAACTTTAATGTAATTTAAATTGTAAAAATTTAATTTTTTTTATATTCATACGAGTATAAAAAAGACACAATCGCAATAAAAACAACATGTCATTTTTTCACTAGAAATATAATATATTAAATTTGTGTAAAAAACAATTTGTATTGAATTTGCACGTGAAATAAGTTTTTTAATATGAAACCCAAACAACTTACTATGCTTAAAATATAATCATTATTAGGGCAAGGAAGTTCAAGTAAATATAATCGTGTTTTATGGACATGAAATATGTATTAAAATCGACAAATATTCATTTAAAATTTTTAAAATATGCATTTATTATTCATTATTAAAATTTTTAATTTTAAAAACTAGTTCAAAATCTGAAATTTAACTTTAATCGTCATCTAAAGGGTTGGAAATTCAATTGTTTTATTATTATTTTTTGCCCTCGAGATTAAAAACAAAATATTTATAACTTTAAAAAATACGTTTTTGTATAAAATGTCTAAAATACACAGTTTTTAAAAAACTATCAAGAACAAGTAAAAAAGGGCTAAATTCGGCTGTGCCGAATCTTTAAATACCCTCCACCAATATCCTAAAAAGATGTTCTCTACTGTTTGTGATACAAATAATATAAGAAAACTTTTGAAGTAAAATTATGTAGGTGAAAAAATTTTTTGAGGTAAAATACTTTTTTAGATGTGAAAAGAACTTTTTTGGAAGAAAAAAAATGTAGAGGTGAAAAAAAATTTTTGAGGTGAAAAAATTTTTTGTTGTGAAAAAAAATGCTAGTGGTGAAAAAATATTTGAGGTGAATACAAAATATTTACTGCTAAGCGGCTGGTGAAAAAAATATGAGAAAATATGTTATGTACCAGTCGCTACTATGAAATTGTACTAAATTTGTATGGGCACCTTTACATTTTCACTAGTTTTTTTAACCATGGACTCTACAAATTAAAAACATTTTAAAGCATAGTTTTTGTCAGATACTTAATTTTGTTCCGACTAATGGGGACTAGCTCTGCAGCTAAATATGCCTAATGGAGAGAATGTACTTTCTGATGCGCCACGCATTTATAAATAGTTGCAACGAATATTCTTTCTTTAAAAAATTTAAGTGTGTTTGTCTAATGGAGAGAATACAGCAAAGAAATTAATTTGTTAAAGAAATAACATGAGTTGTAACTATTTGTCAATAGATGGCCCATTAGAAGGTGCATATTTTGCTGCAGAGCTAGTCTCCATTAGCCATATTGTGCTACAATATGCAGTAGAGTATTATTTATTTTCTATTTTCTTCGTAACATAAATGAATATTTGCCAAAAACTATGAAAAATATATGTTTTATGTGCATATTATACCTTAATTTTTTAAATCAATATTCATTTAGATGTTTAAGAGCACAATATTGCACTTTATTCATGTGTATTTTTTATGAAAGAAAACATTAACACAAATATACATTTGCCAATCCCTCAACTCTCAAAAATACAAATGGAACCAAAAAAAAATACTATTTTATTACGTCAAACATTTGAAAATTTGACTTTAAAATTATGTTATAAGTTAACCAGTAACATCTTAATGCATTAGAATTTGACGTTTGTAGTAAATTTAATATTTTTGGTAAATAAATTAATTGACAGCCTAATCCAAGGCTATATCGCCATGGGGTGCCACCTATTCAAAAGTAGCGCACTAAAGCAATTATGCATTTTGCTCTTTCTTTATATATCAATTTCTTTGCACCTAGCCATGGGGCAGGGTATTGTTTTAGTTAATTCAGCGATACCTATTCAAAAGTAGCGGTACTAAAGCAATCATGTATTTTGCTCTTTCTTTAGATATAAATGTCTTTGGTTACAAAAACAAAAAATACATTTTATGGAATGATACGAAAAACCAACAAAGCTTAACAGAAAAACCCAATCAGGTTTACTATATCTCCTATAGTAGCCAAAAAATTGGAGATATTTTAAACGATAATTTGCTTGTCAGCCAAATATACGAAAACGAGCAAAACACCATCAATGGACGTATTAACGACAATCCAGCTCCTCTGGTCCTTACCTCATTCTATATGAGCCCAGCCTCCAGCAAACATAGGGGCTGAATATGATATACGTATATTCTAAATTTTGGATGAACTGTTATATGAATATGTTTTGTCAATTTATGTAACAGAACTTTTGTTATTTAGTTTTAGTAATGTTATTTGTTTAGTTTTAGCAATGTTATTTATAGAGGTCTGCTCTGTTAGCGACTTTAACAATGTTGCTTTTTACGTTAACTTAGTTATTACAGTAACACACATATAGCTCTAAGAATGTTATTATTCTCATAGTATGAAAGACAATAAATGTAGTCGAACAAGAAGAAGACTTAATAACATTTTTACTTACTTAACAGAAAATTAAAATAGATACGTTTTAAATACCAAACTGCTCGGGAGGACGTTCAATAATCTGGGTAAAAATTGGCATCCCCGCTTGCGTCTTCGCGTCGTGATCGCCATTTCAACAGACAGACAGACGGACATCGCTAAATCGACTTAAAATTGCATAAGGATCATGAATATATATACTCTATGGGGTCTTAAACCTATATTTCGACATATTACAAACGGAATGACAAACTAATATATATATACCACCCTCATCCTATATGGTGGAGGGTATAAAAATATGCTTTAAAACATACATTTGTAGATTTTTTAAAAACCTCAAAGGCCCCAAATATTGTTTTTCATCCCCAAAAATTCCCAAATCATTATTTTCTGGTCCCCAAAATGTTTTTAAATAAAATTTTTGTTTTTTTTTAAATTAATTTAAAATAAAAAAATATTTTTGTAATGTAAATAATTTGCAGCGGTAATTTATACAATTAACTTTATTTTTACTTATCACAAATTTATGATAAAGAAACGATTTATTTTTTTAATCCCATACCGGCAAGGAGAGGCAAAATACTTGTGACATTTTTAATCGTTTGTTGTTTTTTTTAATTTAAAAAGTAATGAATTTTAAATTTCAAAAAAAATATTGAAAAAAGTTTATTATAAAACGTTTTTTGTCTGTTCTTTTAAAACATAATTTCTTAAATCAATTTCCAAATCTGATTTTAATTTTGGCGAATTTATTCTCGAATTCATTTTTCTGATTGAATTATTTACTACCATGATTCAATCTTTATCTTATTAGAAGAATCAAGTTGATTTAAATAATTGTTTTTATAAATCAAACGAAATAATTCAATTTGAATACCAATTCAATTGTGATTTGTTTCGAATCAAAAAAGAATTATTTTGATTCTCGAATATGATTTGATTCGTGAATTAAAATAATGTTTTTTTTTTGTTATCACGATTAATTTAATTTTAAACCCGAAGGATTTAATTTTATTTTTATAAAACAGCCACAGGGTGACTATTTCTTTGTCAATTATAATATAAATTAACACACTCCGATAATACACATTTCGTTTCCCGTACTGTATCGTTCGTATAAAAATGGGTCACCCTGTGGCTGTTTTATAAAAATAGATACCTCGGGATGTCTGCCGTACCTGGCCTATTTGTATTATCTTAGTATATGAATGCTTTATTAGACGAAAAATTTTATCCGTTTTGTGCTGTCTCGCTTAGTTTTCGAGATCCCGGGCATTTTATTGTAAAAATGGACATTTTATAAAATGGCGAATATCTCAAAAACTAAGCGAGATTTGCAAGTTAATTTAAATGTTTTTTGTTTTGTTTTAATGCGCAAATCAAGTCAATCTTTTTTTTTAATTCGCGATTTAAAAAAAGAATTATGTTTTAAATTAATAAAAAAGTTTCAAATGAAGTTGATTAATCAGTTATGATTTTAAATCTGATTTATAAAAAAAATATATTTTTTCGTGAATTAGTTCAATAACAACTTATCTTTTTCCAGGTCTGCTGAAAAATAGTAGTTTTTGAGATACGAAGTTAGTAAACCCTCGATATGTATAACCACAAATTTGTGTAGCTTAAAACTATTCACAACTATCGAGTTGTAACAGTATTGAGTACTCCATACTAAAAAGAACTCGCTCAATACTTCCCGAGTTGTATTTTTCTGTATATTAGCGTAATTTTTGGTATGAAAATAGAACCGCGTTTTAGTAAAAATGTAAAAAGTTTGGAGTAGTATCGAATCAATACATCGCAGTATCGAGTATGCACATTTTAGAACTCTTCCCTGTTACTACCTATTACAAAATATTATCGTAAAAAGGTTGAAAAAATAATAAAAATTGAAAGAGAAGAAAATACTGTTAGTATTTTATCCTCAAATATCCCTTTAATTTTGTTGTCATCTCCAACGAATCCCCGGATCCATAAAACAGAAATTTCTATCCCCATTCAAAAAAATAAAATCCCCAATTCTGGGATAAATCCCCTAAACCGACAACACTGCTAGAAAAATATGCAACAAAAAACTGCATTTATATTTCCCAAAGTTTCTTCCCTTTTCGCCAGAAGGCGAAATTTGCTAGAAATTCACTGCATTTAAAGGAAAACTTTAAAATATTGATAACATTATTCTTTTGGTGATGCCACCTGGTATTGGCTCATTTTTACTATCTGATAATGTATGGTTTGCTCTAACTTTCTTTGTTTTCAAGATACTAACCATCAAAGAAAATTACTTTTTATTAAAAACTTTTTCTGAAGGACTAGGTGTGGTCGAGTTAGTTAGTGTTACTCCAAATTTCCGTCTTCCGCCACTGAATCGGTTTCATAGAAGTTATGAATTTTTTTCTAAGTGTATGGAAAATTTAAATCGTAATTAACCCTACATTCAAAACAACAGCAGCGAAAAACTTTTTGTTGTTGTATAATACGTAGAGCTAATTTAGACAACGACTTTGTTGCATGCAATTATTACTTGCAAAGAAAGCGAGGTAACAAAAAAAGCATGGTTTTCGTGAATTTTTTTTTTTGTTATTTTTCACATATATTTTTCATTTGTTTGGGAGGAACTTTGAAGAGGGAATTAAGAAAATTGTATGCAATCAATTGCATCGTATAAATTGGCTCGTAGTTTTCTTAAAAATCTTTTATTTGTATACACCAGGTGTTGGATTGTAGTCCTATTTAAATTTTCTTAATGTCAGGGTAAGTAATACATTACAAAGTGGATTATATACAAATTCTTTAACTGCATTTATACATACATACTACATATATTTTTAACACCCCAATATCAATAATGCAACAATGATCAATGATATTTTTCAAATTATCCTTATCTGTACTTTTTGTTATTTTTCTTTAGAATTTCAAACGTAAACAAATTATCCACAACCACCAACTACCAAATACACTGCGACCTAGCATAACGCAACTTAGAGAAATCGAAATAGTTGCAAAAACTTAAGTGGTTGTGAAAAATCGAGTCAAATATTAAGAAAAACATTAAATTTTTCTTAATAATATCTGCTTTACGAAAGTATAACCGAAAATTATTAATCTATAGATTGTTTTATCAACTTCTTCTTTCATAAATTATACATTTGGTTAATGAAAAGCATTTAAAACGGTAATAGGAAATAACTTTTTTTAAAAAATTCTCAATTAGTATCGCAATTTTTCATTGCTGCATTAATCGATGAACGCTCCTCATCGGGAGTTGCGAGGTGTCACACTGTAGTTTAGATAATGTTTATTGTATTTGTAAATACGTACATATGTATGTTGGCATATACAAATGTCACATAAATATGTATGTAGGTTTTTAGATTAGAATACCTTATATTTGTTAGTTTTCTTTTTTGTTTACCTTTAAAAACAAATACATTAACAAAAATGACAAGTACTTGTGTAATTGACAAATGTTCCCTAAGGGAAAAATCTATCCATAAATATTTGTATGCATATGTGGCTTTCCATACTAACTGTCCTGCTACAGCAAAAAGTATACTTTATCAGTTAAACAAAGCATTTATTGTTTTCCTGGCGAGGAAGGTGTTGCTAAATATTAACACATCGGCTTAAAAGTCCGTATGATAACCAATAAAACAATTTTTTTTTTGCAAAATACGACTTAAATCATCAGCAAAGTCTCCTTCAAGAGCGATACAATCACTTCAACGCCTTTCTAACACTTCGATACATTTTGATTTATGTTTGGCCTCAAAATAGACCTCTGTTTCGGCAATCACATCATCATTCGAACCAAAGCTCTTGCCAGCGAACATTTTTTTTTTTTTTAGGTCTGAAAACAGGTAAAAATCGCTGGTTCTATACTTCTTATAATCTTTGAGATAATTTTGAAAAACGTCAAAAAAAACACCCTTTTTTCTATTTTTTGTAAATTTCGATTTAAAAAAAAAAGTAATTTTCAGATCCATAGAAAATAATTGTAATAAAGATTTTTACTGTACAGTATACTTTTAGTCGATGACAAATATATTAAGACAAAATAAAAACTAAACTTTAAATTAGTTTTTAAAAAAAGGAGTATTCCTCCTATTCCTGCAACTTCTCGTTACGGTCTGCCAAAACGATTTTGTGAAATTTGTTGATGTTTTCCGGTATAACCACCTCTTTCGGGTGACGAGAGTGTTCGGCGTCATCGGTGTTTGTATGAGCACGTTTTAAGTAAGCAAACCACTTTTCTACCATTTGTATCGATGGAGCAGAGTCCGAATTACTCTTATCAAGCCAAGCTTTGGCTTGAACGATGTTTTTCCCCATTAAAACGCAATGTTAAATCAACACACGAAGTTTCTTTGAATCCATTGTTCTTAAAATTGCAAAAGTAGCGCCACTAAAACAGCTGTTATTTGTAATTTGTTAATGAACGAATGTCATTCAAATTTGGCAGGTATCATCTAAAGGTTGGTAGTTCCAAATATTATATGGATTTTTCATTAGTGGCGCCACCTATGTGTCATGCTATGGATTTTTCAGCTGATTTATGAATTAAGCTCTTATTTTTAGTATATTATCTCTATAAAAGAATAAGGTGAATCTCGGACTCAACATCGGACTAGATTTTTGGAAATTCCCGCTCAAACCCCTTTGGCTAGAAACTTGGAATTTAAAATATCTGTTCCATGGAGTATAATCTAATTCACTGATAAGGCACATTTTGGAATTTTTTCCACACGCAGAGAATAATCATGGTTGCAACATGATCCCTGCTACTATATTATGCTTGCTGCATTCGGGAATGGTTGTTACAATCAAGTTATTAGTTTATAAATTGCTTCTAACCATCAATATGGTCGTAGCGACCATATTATTATTTCATGATTGGCACTTTCTATTTTATAACATGATTGGCTGTAACCATACTTTGGTAACAAAAGTTCTGAATATGGAAAAATTATGATAATTATGCAACTATAAATGATGACAACAATTAATAAATAATTATAAATCAAATAAAACATAACTTTTGACATTGACAGTCATAATACTATCTTGTTTCAATAAAAAAAAATTGTATCAGTTCAGTCACACATGTAAAAATTATAATATTTGATCATTTTCACCTGATTATAATTTACACTAATCAATTCATTGTCAATAAGATTCTATATAAAGATTTTATATTTTTTAATTATTTTCAAAAAAACAATAATAATTGTTTTTAAATTCATTTCTTGTAAAATAACGAAATTTTTTGGAAAAAGTACTCAAAATATTAAAAAAAATATATTTATAAGAAAAAGTCTGTAGAACCCAAGGGTTGTTTTGTACGAAAAGGTTTCTTAAACAAAATACTAGATTTTTAGAAATTTTTCCGATAGACACATTTTTAGATCCTATGGACTTTTATTTGAAGTAAAATTCTCAGATTCCTCAATCTGTTTCTTATATCAAAATTCTTATATCCTTAAAAAAAAACTTAGATTCTAAAAAATTCTTGAATTCTGAGGATTTTGCCCCTGCAAATTAATTTTTATTCTCTACAATTTACTAATAAAAATATTCATGTTTCTTTCCAATGAAAAAACAATTAAAAAAAATAGTATGATTATATGATATAAAATCGTATTAATACCATTCATTTACCAAAATATTGTTCTATATTATTCAGAGGTCTTTTTAACGGTATAAATTTTATCCTAAGCAGTAGAGTAGTTTTTAAGATAATTGCGGAAACAATTTCAATTTAAAAGGCCTGACAAAAATTTTGGAGCAAATGCAGTTATTGTTTTACCACTTAGGCTTAATATTATAACTTGCCTTTAAGGTACGTGTTAGTTAAAAGTAACTTTAGCTAAAGTGAGGAATAAAGTGACCTTTAACTTTTTTTGGTTATTACAACTTCCTTACAAAATAAAATTAAGTTTTTTGAAAATATGCCATTTCCAGAGCAAAAACCGATTACTTTTGACAAATTAAAATGGTTCTTAAAAATACCTAATGGCAACGACGTACTTTAATTTATTTATTTACTTACAACAAACATAAAATACAAACGAAAAACAAAATTTCTTCGAATTGTGTAAAAGATCAAAATGTTTGTTATATAAAATTTACATTGTCGACGCCGAACACAGAAAAAAACCAAACAGCAAAAAACTACATGGCAACTACACTGCAGAGCAGAAATTGTGGCAAATTCAAATGCTTAAACCTTACGTTAAATGAACTTACCTTTAGCTTATTGGTCACTTTTAGGTTGAAGTATACTTATAATAACGAATAACATCCTAACTTTAGCTATCGGCAAGTTATAATAATGGGCCTTAGCCAATTAAAAAAAATCCAAAAAGAAACTTTTTAAAAAACTTTTGATTTGGAAATAGTTTTTTTTTTCTTTTATATTTATCCTACTTTCTTAGGTCCTGGTACATAAATTAAGTTATCTAAAATACGGCGAAAGCCTAAAACTATTGATTTTCATCAAAGACTAAAAAATTGAAAATCTTGGGGCTTACGTCTTTGTGGAAAACAATTTTTGAGTGAAAAAAGTTTTTCGGCCTCAAGTTCTGTTTGAATTTATTTTAATAAAAACCGTGTTTATAATTTATCAAATATTTTTCTGGCAAACAGAATAGACAGATTGCTTCGGAGGGGGTTCCCTCTTTATTATCTCCCGCAAATCCATACCCATAAAGGTCATGACTAGGGCAGCAAATACAAATCCAAAAATATGCACAAAATAAATAAATGCTGATTTTTTAAATCATATTTATTATTCGAGAGAGTTTGTTTAAAAATGGAATCCAATATAACTGTCTAAGTATATGACATCGGAATGCTCCTTCTATTAGTAGGTGCTATATCAAGCTTACAAATTCCTTCTTTAGTTTATTTTTAATTTAAAAAGAATTTTTAATTTGAAGAAAATATGCAAAAATATGCAAAGTATGCAAAGTATGCATGAAAGTTGCTGCTAAACTTGATGTTGAAAAACTGACATTAATACGGTCTACTTTTTTTAAGCTAGTCAGTTGGTATGGAAAGCCTCATATATATTTATTATCTGGTCACGAATCCATTCAACCATAGCGGCAACTAAAGTAAAACTAAAGAAAAACCCTAAATGCAGTCAACGAGAAACTGTCATAAAAATTTATTTTATTTTTACCTTTTAAAAATGATTATACTATTTTGGTTTTTAGTTAGAGTTTTTGTTATTGTTGTGTTTATAAATTTATTTAACAAAGTTTCCAATTTTTTTGTTTAAGGGCATAGTAAGTTGTTTCGAACTCACGGAAAAATACTACTCTAATTAAAAAAAAAAATAAAAATTTTCTCGTATTCTCGTAAACGTATTATGTTTCACGTCAAAATTGTGGAAAAATTTTATAAAAAAAAACTATTATTTTTTTGTGGAACAAATTATACATATTTTATATTTGTCTTTCTTATACAACTTCAATTATAATTTGGGGCTCAAGTTCGAGTGAAATTGTTTTTCTCGTGAAAAAATTTCACTCGAACTTTAATGGTCTCAAAACGAAATTTAAATTAAAAAATATTTTTTTTTTTTAAATATACAATTGCAATAAATAAAATGCCACTTTTTTACTATTAAAAAATAGTTTTTGTATTAAAATTGCATGAAACCAAATTGTAATAATTTTTCAAATTGTTATAATTTTTTTAATAAAAAAAATTAAAGTTTTTTGACGGGAAACCCAAACAACTTACTATGCTTTAATTAGAAAATTTAAGTAGTCACGACATACAAAAGTAGCCGAATACACATTAGAGTGGACCATTATTGAAAATTTTACTATTCTGATGTTGTACCAAGGACCCTATAAACCAGGTTGAACAAACTACCAAATTTTTAGCCACCCATGATGCCAAACGGTGCGACTACAAAAAAATTCTTAGTCGAGACCACGGAATTCTTAACCGATTTACAGAAAAACTTAGCCTCTAGCAAGGGTTGTACCAATTCAAACATGTATACATTCACATCACAATCACTGTACTTGCGCTACAACCCTTGCTAGCGGTTAAATGTTTCTGTAAATCGGCTAAGAATTTCGTGGTCTCGGCTAAGAATTTTTTTGTAGTCGCAACATTTGGCATCATGGGTGGCTAAAAATTTGGCAGTTTATTCATCCTGGCTTATAGGGTCCTTGGTTGTACCATGCGGAAAAGTGACCAAAATATTACAAATTGAGGGAAAATAAAATTTGGATAATTGGTTATTGTGCTCCATCTCTGAAAAAAAATTTCGGCCAAATTGTGATTTCCGATTGGAGTTTCTGTAAGGCCAAAACTTAGAAGTCATAACGAAGTATATGGTTATTTACCTTCAATTGTTGAGTCAATTGGACCGAGTAAGCGAATAATCCGAGAAAGCGGTCTTTAGATATCAAATCGTTTTTGGCTCAATACTGTTTTTTTTTATTAATATAGCAGATATTATATCCATAGAAAACATGATTTACTACTTTTGCTCCCTTTAAAGTTATTTTATTTCACGAATGATTTTGAAGCGAAAATTTCGTATATTTGAGAAATATAACAGAAAAAAATTTTAAAAAAGGTCAAAAATATATTTACGCTCGGGTATACATTATTGATCATAACAAAGGTAGTTCAGTAATTCTACATGTAAAATGAGTTAATATTTTTGCTCCAAGACTCCGTCAGGAAACATTTTACAGCTGTTTTAATGATGCTACTTTTGCGATTTTGAAAAGGATGGTTAAAGAGCAATTTTATGTGTTGATTTAATAGGAAAAAACACCGTTGGGAAAAGTGGTTTGCTGAGTTTAAACGTGGTCGAACAAACACTGATGACGCCGAACGCTCTGGTCGTCCAAAAGAGGTTAACATGAAAAAGTTCACAAAATCGTTTTGGCAGGCTGTAAAGTGAAGTTGCAGGAGATAGCTGATACCATGAGAAAGCTGTTTTGGAAATGGGTGCCGCGTTTTCTCTTCACCAAGACAACGCGCTGTGCACGAATTACACTTTCAATTGCTTTCACACCCACCGTATTCATACAGATTTGGCTCCCAGCGATTTTTACCTATTTTCAGACCTCAAAAAAATGTTCGCTGGAAAGAGATTTGGTTCGAATGAAGAGGTGCTTGCCGAAACAGAGACCTATTTTGAGGCCAAAGAAAATTCATGCTATGAACAGGTAAAAAAGGCTTAAATTCGGCTGTGCCAAATCTTTGAATACCCTCCACCAATATCCTAAAAAAAAATTCTCTACTGTTTTTGATACAAATAATGTAAAAAGCTTTGGAAGTAAAATTGTGGAGGTGAAAAACTTTTTTGGATGCGAAAACAAATTTGTAAGTGGAAAAAAAAATTGGGTGACAAAAATTTTTTGTGATGAAAAAAAACTTAAGTGGTGAAAAAAATTTTTTGAGGTGAATACAGAATATTATTAATTTCTAAGCGACTGGTGAAAAAATATGAGAAAATATATTATGTTACAGTCGCTACTATAAAATTGTACTAAAATACAAATTTAGAGGTATCTTCAATATTTTCACTCATAACTTTTTAACCGCTGGACCGATTTTGCACATTTTCAATACCAAATTGCTCGGGAAGATTTACAATAATCTGGGTAAAAATAGGCACCCCCGCTTGCGTCTTCGCGTGTGATTGCCATTTCAACAGACAGACGGACATCGCTAAATCGACTTAAAATTGCATAAGGATCACAAATATATATATATACTTTATGGAATATATATATACCTATATTTCGACATGTTACAAGCGGAATGACAAACTGATATATACCCTCACCATATATGCCGGAGGATATAAAAAAGGTATGCGTTAGAGTGATCGTAACGCTCTTGAAGGAGACTATGTTGATAAAAAAAATCCTACGGACTTTTCAGCCGATATGTTAGAATAAGTTTCGTTAAAATTTATTAATAATTAGGTCAATTTCGTTAAATTTCGCGAAAATTGTCATAACTTCTAAAATAATAACGTTAGATCAACAATTTTCGGTATATCATTTTATTTTACTGATAGTGTTATTTAAAGCAAAAATCAAAACTATTTGACTATTGCATTTTCTGATTCGTCTGCAACCTTAATTGTACTATATCGTATAAATAAAGCGATAAATCAAAATTTTAATATATTTTACATAGTAAGTTTGCAATGCCAAATATATAAATATTATCGATATCAGAAGAAAGAGCATTAGAGGGTTAAGCATACTAAAATTAACTAAAAACTATGTATATAAATTGGTTGTTAGAAATTTAGGCGATTTTTCAAAACCCGGAAACTTCGATCACTTTTTTTTCCCGGATTGGAAATATTTTTTGAAAACTACTGCAATCGTTTAACATTAAAATCGAAAATATTTCAATTTTGGCCCTTTCTAATGCACACATCAATTAAAATGATGTACAGTTACTAAGGTAACCCATATATGTTATGTACAGTAGTTGTCAAAACATTTGGAACTGAGGTCGCATTTTAACTTTTCATTGATTAATTTTCTCCAAATCACATTTCGTTACTAAAATTTATTTTTTTTCATGTCATCATACATTGTTTTAAATTGGGCTCAACAGCAATGGAAGAACGTACAATGGTTCGATGAGTCCAAATTCAACCTCCTGGGTTCAGATGGAAGAGCCTACATTCGACCACCACGAGGCGAAGAGTTTAATCCCAGATAGACAACTGCCACAGTAAAGCATGGAGGTGAAAACATTAAGGGGTTGGGGTAATTTTCGGGAAATGGGATTTTCCCAATTCACTGGATTACTAATACAATGACGGCCACAATATATAGAGACCTTGTAAGCTCAGTTATGCTTCCATATGCTGAATGGGAAATGCCACTTTTATGGACATTCCAGCACGAAAACGGCCCTAAACATACGGCAGGGGTTGTAAAACTATGGTTGGTGGAAAATAATATTAGTGTCATGTCGTGGCCGCCAAAATCTCCCGATCCCAACGCGATTGAGAAAATGTGGATGATTGTAAAACGAAATATTGCTAATAAAGTAATACGAAATGGTGATGAACTTTTCGCCGAGTTGAAAAAGCAGTGAAATGAAATTCCCGAAGATTATATTAAAAAGCTCATTGCCTCAATGCATTAAAGATTATCCGAGGTAATACAAAATCACAGCTATACTACAAAATACTGAATATTGAAATTAATTTTTGGATTTGTCTAATAATTTCTTTAAGAGTTGCAAATGTTTTAAACACTTGTATTTAGACTAATTTTGTTAAACTTAATTTTTTTATTGTTGTAAACTTATCAATATTTTTTTGTTTTTAATAAAAAAAATTATGCTGGAAGTCTTTGTTAAAAAAATACGGAATTAGGCAAAATGTGATTTCAGTTGCATATATTTTGAACACCACTGTATATAATTTGATGGTATATAGTATTTAGGGGTTGCCTTATAAATATTGTTTTAGGAACCCTATATTGTGTTGTAACACAATTGTTTAGACTTTGCAATTAATTCAAAATAAGTGTTACAATTTTCGTTGAGAAAAAAAAACTAAAAAAAACTTTTTGACTGGTTTCCTTTTTTAATATTTCTTAGAATTATAATTTTGTTTCTTCTTTAAATATACTTTATTCCCCTTATTTATATTTTGTGGTTCATTACTATTACAGTTACTTTTCCATGAAACCCCTTTCGATTTTTTTTTTTCATATTAACTTTTGGGTTCTTTGTTCTTTTAATGAAAAGAGTTGCCAAATTCCATTCATAATAATTTTATTTTTTTTTTACATGAAACCTCTTTTTTTGTTATTGTTCATGTTGCCATGTTAATATGTGTCTGCATTTGCTAAAATTGCAATATGTTGTTAATCTGATAATGTTTCATAATTTTCTGGATTCATTAAATTTCTTATAATTTATGACAGTTTGCAATATTTTGCCTTTGGGTGCAAAACTGCTGGTTCTTTATTGCAAATATCTTCTGTTTTTTTTTTTTTGTGACAAATATGTTATAGGGGTTAAAATTGAGTATAGGAAATTTAATATGTATGGGGTATTTTTATATTTATTATTGATATGATTACAATTCATATATTATACATAAAATGTATGTAGAATTGAAGCACCCAGTGCAACAACAAGATAACTCCACTTTTTTTTTTTTTTGTGCACCGAACGACGCAGATTTTTTTTTTTTATTTTTTCTGCATTAAAAAAGCTATTTCGCAAAAAAGTGGAGTTATCCGGTTGTTGCATTGGGTGCTTCAATTACAAATTTTAAGAACCTAAATAATTGTTTTGTGAAAAAGGTCATAGAATATATTCAGCCTTAATGATTCCAACCCCAAGTGAAATTAGCCCATTATTCAGGCTGGCCCAAAAACATTCACCCCATGTTGTTTTCCTATACTGTGAGCATCAAAATAAGAGGTAAACACCATATCTTATTTTAGTAAAAGTTTAATTACACTAAAGTATTTAACATTTATAAAATAGTAGTATTGCAGAAATTAGCATAGATTCTACAAGATATTCTCAGAGATGCTCGATCGGGTTTAGACTGGGGGCAACATTGTCTTTCAAAATGTTGAGGAAATTAATTTTATTCTTACTTCGCCATATTTTTAGAGGTTTTTTCACGCCAAAGATATCAAATTTACTTTCATCGGTGTACAAAAAGTTGGATTCTCTAACTGAATGTGCTCTTAGTATTTGTCTAAATCATTGAATGAACAATGATTTCTTACCACAATTTTTATACGAAACATATGAATATAAAATAAAAGACCTGCTACTGTTTACTTTTTTTTTTTTTTTGACGCGCAGAAATTTATGTATTTTGAAAAATAATAGCTTTTTGCAATGTTGCAGTTCTTTTTGACTTCATGTTTTTTAGGATTAAAACTCGTATTAGGATACTACTTAGTTCTGTAATATTACTTTTTATTCTATTCCAGTATTGACATTTAAAAACTAGACCTTGGCGTTTACTTTATTTTGACGCCATAGTATCTTTAAAATGAAATGACATAATACCATTTCCTAAAATTTGGAAACACGAAAAAGCCATTGGAGCCACATCTAGAGAACAAGGCGGACGTGGCAGCAATTTGAATCTCAGCTCGTGTTTTTTGGCCATAGAAAATGCACAATTATGCAGGATATTCCATGGAGCCATTTCTATGGAACCCGAAACCATTTACATAAATAAAAAAGTAAGATATAGCTAACAGCTAACTAGTTGCAAAAGTGGTTCAAGGAGCAATATAACAGATTACTTTTGAAATCATTTAAAATCAATAGTGTTAGAACCGACAGAAAAACATATTATAAAGGACAATAAGTTTTTCTACAAGCCGTTCTTTGGAACAGAAAATTTAGCCATTAAATTATTGCTCTAGATTATGAAAAATAATTAACTTTCAAAAATCCAATTCTGAAGCTATTTCAACCTTAGAATATGAGAAAAAATTTGATTACAAAAAAATATATAAAAATGTTTATTCTGCTTCATAGCAATCAAACACGTGGCTAGGTATTTTTCTAACATGCACTATGACGTTACTTATGTTCTAAAATAATAATATAAAATTGTTTGCCTATCGAAATTTTTATTTTCTTTGAGCGCACCGGTATGCTAGTTAGTAGCCTGCTAGCTTATCAGGGTCGTGAGTTCAATTCCCACCAGAGCCTCTGGTCTGTTTTCGCTACAAAGAGCCGATAGACTTTGTTGCTAGTGCTCGGTTATAGTATTAGGATATAATTTGTAATTATATGATTAATATAAATAAAAATGAAAAAATAAATATTTTCTTAAAAAGTTTCGTTGAAATATACAACTACAATTACATGAAATTTTGTAACTTAATTTTTTTTATCAAAAAAAGTAAACATTGAAGAACCTTAGTAGAAACAAGTTGTTTCGTGAAAAGTATTTAAGAATTCTCTTATTTGAACAATTTACTAGGTAGGGGGTTCTTCTATGGAATTTGAGTATTTTATTGATTCTTGTAAATCTTGGAAAATTTTCTTAGGTTAATTTATATTATTCATTTAAAAATTTTCTAATTTCTCGACAGTGACAAATAAAGTAAATAAAATATCAGCTTTACCCATAAAATGTTGTACTATGGCAAAACACTGTCGACACTGCGTTTATCTGTTTTAGGCTTAAGGCTTTACGCCCACTGAGCATGTCTGACATTTTATTTTAAAAGATTGCTCAGATTCCTCCCAAAAACCACCAATATTCTATGGTCTGAGGATGCTTCGAATATCATAAACACTCTTTTTAAACCAATGCAGTAGAATTAACTTGATATTTCACAAAAAAAAGCAGCTCATAGTTTTATAATTTAGAAAATAAATACATTTAGTTTACATTATACGGTTAATCGATAAATCGCCATTTTTTTCAATTAATCGACCCGAATAACCGATTAATCAATTTTCGTCATTTTTCGAATAATTCTCTAACCGGTTAACCGGCAGTGTTGAATAATTGGAAACACTACAACTTTTCCAATTCTATTTCAGAATAGTAAATTGTATTTCAGAATAGTCAATTGTATTTTACAAATAGTCAATTGTATTTCAGAATAGCCAATTATATTTTGGAAATAGTCAATTGTTTTTCAGAATAGTCAATTGTATTTCAGAACAGTCAATTGTATTTCAGAAACAGACAATTGTATTTCAGAAATAGTCAATTGTATTTCAGAATAGTCAATTGTATTTCAGAATAATCAATTGTATTTCAAAAATAGTCAAGTGTATTTCAGAATAGTCAATTGTATCTCAGAAATAGTCAATTGTATTTCAGAATAGTCAATTGTATTTCAGAAGTAGTCAATTGTATTTCAGGATAGTCAATTGTATTTCAGAAATAGTCAATTGTATTTCAGAATAGTCTACTGTATTTCGGAAATAGTCAATTGTATTTCAGAATAGTCAACTGTATGTCAGAAATATACAATTGTATTTCAGAAATAGTCAATTGTATCTCAAAAATAGTCAATTTTATTTCAGAAATAGTCAATTGTATTTCAGAAATAAAATAAATAGTACACCTTACATACATACAATTAACTATTTCTGAAATACAATTAGAAAAGGTGTAGTATTTTTCTAAAAATTTTCCAGTCGTCTATTGTTACTTGACATTTTTCTAAAACCTACCTAATTTACTTAAGTGGTCCCTCGTATATGCATATAATCGTAATAACTGGAGTATCATTTATAAATTAGATGTTCTGTGTATGATCTATGAAAAGTTGGAAACTCTTGTGAAATAATTCAAATACCTACTGTACATGAAACAAAAAATTGTAAAACATAGTTAGCTTTTATGTTTTAGTCTTCTATGAAAAAATATTTTCAAGTTAGTTCAAAATAAAATCTTACTGCGTAAATTTCTCTACAACATGAAATACAATAACATATAAACAATATTTCTCAGTTCTTTAAAAATGTGTGTAGTAAAAATGAAAAATCTATCAGCTTTTTTACTGGATTTGGTAGTTGTTTTTAACTGATTTACATTTGTAGTTGTTTTAAAGGTAAATACATTTATTACCTTTTTTGCTGTATTTTCCATTGTTTTAATTGTATTCTTAATTATATTTCTATCGACAAATTTTTTGAGTGTATTATTTTAATTTTGATTCTTTTGTGATTTAATTCGCGCACATTGAATCAATTCAACGATATTTGAATCAATGTTATATTTACATATTTAACCACATTTCATCTCTCCTCTCTCTGTCCCCTTTCCAATGAAAGCAACACATATATTAGTGGGAAGAATTTCCTGAGTATTGCTTCCATTTAAAAAAAATAAAAAGATCGTTTGATTTTATTTTAAAAAATCAGTTTTTTTTTGCTTAAGAAATTGATTGAATAAAGTAGAAACTACTTAAAGCAATTAAATTAATTTTGCGAATCGATTCGCAGACAATTGATTGAGATTTTAAAATTAAATTAAGGAAATTATGTTTTTAAAGATCTGCCTAAAACTAAGGCCGTAGTGGATATATGTACATATTATTTTTTCTATTTTTTAACTACAATTTTTATAAACATTGAATTCTATATTACTGACGTCCATTCTCTGTGCATAAAACTAGTGTAAGTTAAGTTATAAGAAACCTTGAAAATTTGTTGAAGAAAGGCGTATAATAAAACCTAAACTAAATTACATCCACACCCACTAAATTAGTAAGAAGTAGAGGTAGGCCATGCAGCATTTTTTTCTTTCTTATAATGGAGTAGTTTGATGCATACTCCAAGAGCAATGCACAAAGCGGTTTAACAAATGAACAGAAAAAAAGGTTAAAAGAGAAAGAGATAAATTTTTTAAAAGGGGATTAATGAAAAAAAAAAAATTCTAGCACGTATTTTTCTTTATATAGTACATGTTATAAGTTGAATAGGAGAAGGAATGTCATGGTCGCAATAAATGACTGTAAATTATATTTTATAGTGGATTTTGTATTCAAAATTATTATTACCAGATACAAGCAAAATTAGCTGAGTTTACTGCATTTAAATGCAATTTGAAGTTAGTTTTTTAAGTTGATGTAAAATATTTTTGCTTTTTTGCTGCATGAATTAAGTTAATTTGGAAGATATATGAAAATTCTTCCAATAAACGCCAAAACCCCCCTTTTTGGGTTCCTAGCAACAAAAATCATTTTTCTTTTTGCATGGCTTTCCACTAAAATTCTTTTTAAAGTATTTATGCAAAAAAAAACATGGTTGAGGCAATCATATTCGAAGAGCATCATATATTTTTGCCAACCATAGTATGTAATAAAATAAGCATAATTTAATTTTAAAAATAATTTTATGGTCCGTACAGTTATATATAATGATTCGAAACTATGAAAAGTCCTTTAAATTAAGGAATACTTCTTTACACGCAAAGAAAAAACATGGTTGGGGCAATCATATTCGAAGAGCATCATATATATTTTTTGGTTTATGGTTATGCTATCCATAGTCGTACTATAATAGTTATCATATTATGATAATAAAATAACCATATTTTTACCATAATATGGTCCCTACAGTTGTATTATGATTCAAAAATTACCATATTATGGTCATAAATAAATATCATATGATATTGAATTTATCATAATATGATCGCACGTAATCATACTATGATCAAAATGTTATCATATTATAATCCCTCATAACTATATTATGATTCCTGGATTATCATTATATGATTCTAATCTAAGAAAATTTCTTAAAGGAAAAGTTTAAAGAAACTATGAAAAAGCTTTTCAAATCAAATAATATTTCCTCTAGAAATGTTTTTCCTAAAAAAATTGATATTAAGGACTTTTTGAGGAAAAATTGTTAACGAAAAAATCATAGATTTTAAGAACTTTTCTTTTAAGAAAACTTTGATTCTGTGGACTTTTTTTAAGAAAAATACTTAAATTTTTTTTTAATTCTAATGACTTTAAAAAAAAAACAATCTTAGATTCTAACGACATTTTTAATTTTTTTTTTTTGAAAAGTTTTTAGAAATTTTTCTTTAGGAAAAAGTCCTTAGAATCTAAGTATTTTTCATGATGAAAATTCTTCAGAATCTATGAATTTTTCTTTCAAAGTAATGCCTTAGGGTCTAAGTTTTTTTTTTTTTGAATATATGAACTTTTATCTAAGAAACAGTTTGTAGAATCTGAGAATTTTATTTTAAGAAATAGTCCATAGAATCTTTAAATGTTTTTATCATATAAATTTATAAATATCTATTATTTTGTATAAGAAACCTTTTCGCACCAAAAAAATGGGTTTTCTTATAAAACATATTTCATTAATATTTTGAGAACTTTTTACAAAAAATTAATTAATAACCCATGTAAAAATCGAAATATATATGAACATAAATGATCATACATGGGCTTGTATATGATCATACATGTGCATACATGGTCATATACGTCCATACATGATCTCATATATGACCATATATCTTCGGATCCGAAATTTGAGGGTATATGGTGATATATGTGCATATATTATCATACATGCTCATATATTATTCATGTATTCTCGTATATGATCATATATGTCCATATACCCTCAAATTTCGGATCCGAAGATATATGATCATATATGAGATCATGTATGGTCATATATTGAACAATGTATGGACGTATATGACCATGTATGCCCATGTATAATCATAAACAGGCCCATGTATGATCATGTATGCTCATATATATTTCGATTTTTAGATGGGAAACATATATTTTTTTTAGTTTCTAATTGTTTTTATTAAAAGGAATTTAAAAATATAAAATATTTCAATAGAATCTTTTGACAACGAAATGTTTAGTGTAAATAATATTATATGTATAAGGAATTTTCAAGAAACCCCTTAAAAAAAATCTTCTAAGGCTAAAAAAAAATTAAATGGATCTTAATGGGTCAATTAATGAAATGTTTTAATGAGATGTGAAAGGTATTTTCTACCCATCTGATAATTGTCTAATTTTAGTAAACAATATATGATTATTTTTTAACACATTTTTTAGTAAAAACAAATTGACTGAACTGATAAAATTTTGGTTTTTATGAAAAACAGACAATATTATGACTGTAAATGTCAAAGTCATGTTTTATTTGATGTCTAATTATTTATTGATTGTTGCCAGCATTTTATCGTTGCATAATTATCATATTTTTTCATAGTCAGAATTTTCGTTACCACAGTATTGTTACAGCCAATCATGTTATAAAATAGAAAGTGGCAATAGTAAAATATTTACTAAATAATCATCGCAGCGAGCATGTTAATGGATAAAAAACCAATAACTTGGTTGTGACAACCATACCCAATTGCAGCAAGCACAATATAGTACCAGTGATCATATTGCAACCATGTTTTTTCTTTGAGTGTAAGAAATGTTTTTCCTTAAGAAAAATTTGATATTAAGTACTTTTTCAAGAAAATTTCTTTGATTCCATAGACTTTTTAAAAGAAAAATATTTAAAAAAAATTTTAAATTCTAAGGCCTTTTAAATATAAAACATAGATTCTACACAGAGAAAACAGATTCATTGTGACAACGGAATTTCTTGCCAACCGAGTGGTTTGCTTGAATTTGAACTAGAATTTAGAAAATTAACTTATTTGGAGAAATAATTAAAAGGAAACCGGCGCCAAAGACAATTTTTACCAATATTTAAAAAAATTTTCCTTGAAATTAAGAAACAAATTTTTCTTAAAATTTGGTCAAAATTTCTACAGTATAGAAAAATGTTACTATTGAGAACTAAATTTTTTTTTTAAAAAGAGTGAAATTTTCTCCTAATTAGTTCATATATCATCTTAAATTTTACTGTTTGTTAGAAAATGTTTCCTTGGTTTTTAGACAAATTTTATTTTATTTAAGCTCATTAGATATTTTTCTTTTTACTAAAAAATAGGACTTAACTCCCTAAAAATAAGAAAATATTTTCTAACATCAAGTTAAATAGCACTTGTTTTAAGTGAAAACTATCCCTAAATTTGATAAAAAATTTTATAATAAATTTTAAACTGATAAAAGTAATATATTTAACCACATATTTTAGGGTTATTTACACTCCTTGTGTAAGTATTTGCCCACTTTCGGTGGACTTCCGCTTTGTGAAGACACTGCTTTTAACATGCTTTTTGCTGTACATTTCTATCTTTAAATAAAATTATACTAAATTCATGTATTTAAAATAAAAATTAAATTTCATTAGCAAAAAGGTAAACAAATTCAAAGAATGTACTGCAGAATATCCTGAAACGTAATAAATTGTGACAAAGTCAGATCCTTTTCCTAGTTAGTTCATGGTTCTGCTTGAGAGAACTATAAAAAGATACGCCCTAAGTGACATACTGCATTTATGGCTAAGTAACACTGGTGGTCCTTTGTCTTTTTAAATTAACTAATTTAAGGGAATTGTTGCAAAAATGCAAAATATCAAAGTTACATTTCTTGTTATTATTGGAAAATTGAAAAATGTCATAAATTTATCTAATGGAATATTTAGCTTATATTTTAATTGACATATAAAATTATAACTTTTTTTATTATTAAGTGAAAAAAATTGTTTTAGTGCCTTCGATAAATATAAAGTTTAATAGGCACTACGTCAATTATAGGAACGCCATTATGCCGTAATGTATAAAATGTGATTGCGCTATTTTGTATTGCAATTAGCAAACAAACTTATTACATAAAAGCGCCAAATTCGAAAATGTTTATTTTTTCCTAACAATATTTTAAAGCGTATTTTAAGTTACTTTTACTTCAATATCTAAGATTGTTAAGATTAGACATGGGCACGTGAGCGATTTTTAACTCACAATCACAAACCAAAAATTACAATCAGTCACGATAATTTTTTTAAGTGGTAATTTTAGTTTGTCTCCTTTATTGTAATAATATTTTTTGTTTAAAATTAGGAAAATTAACTAGTTTGTTTTTAATTTATTGTTTTTTTTTTGAAAAAAATTTTGAAAATAAATTAAACGCTTCCCAACAAAAACTAAATATTTCTTCGATTTAAGAAAAATTTACTCAAGTTTTTTTTTGTAATTTATCTGAAGAAATCTTTAGGGAAAAAATCCTATAACTTAGTTTATTATTTCCCAAAAATTAGAAAACTTTTTCTTAAAAAAATATTTTATTAAAAGTTTTATAATTTATCTAAACTAAGTTGCGTAAAAAATTGACCCAGAAATAGTTCATCAATTTCTAAAATCAAATAAATTTTTATTATTACATGGGAAAAAATTTATTACTTTTTGTTTTTAACTGCCTGAACTAAATTTAACAAAACAATTTTGCAAAAATTAGAAAGTGGTAAACATAAAAACTGAATTTAGAAATGGCTTTCTAAAATTTTGCGAAAAAAAATTAACACACATTAATTTCAAGTACTTAAATTGAGGAAAATTTGTAAACTATTTTAAAGGAAATTTTGGATTAACTAAAAAACTAAATTTAGAAATGGGTTTCTAAAACTTTGTGAAAAAAATTATCACACATTAAGTTCAAGTGCTTAAATTGAAGAAAATTTGTAAACTATTTTAAAGGAAATTTTGGATTAATTTTTAGTTCATCTTTGTTTTTTTTTTGAGTGCAGTTGTCACAAATTAAATTTCATGGGTTTTCGTTACTCCCCAGACAACTAAGGGTTAAAGATTTTTAAAATAAAACTAAGTATAATTACAGTGTAATAAAATTTAATTGACATTGTTCGGAAACAGCGAAAACAGCCAAAATCAAATGAGATCGCACGGCATCCCATTAGATCAGATTTTGTTTGTCATTTTTCGGATCAAAAAATATATAATGAAATTATAAGTATAACTATATCGTTAGCTGAAATGTAGAAGGCCGTAACAAACATTTTTATTTTAGGCAATTTCGCAAATTCGTAAATAAATCTGACAGTTTTAGTTATACATAGATCAATAAAATTTTGTGAAGAGATGTAGTTCAATGCAGAACTTCATAATCACTCAACCCCATTTTAAATTTGTACAGGGATTTTTTCATCGGTTTACTATTATAATATAAAAATTGATAGATATTTCTAAATTAAGCATTTAAAAACAAATTAAAAATAATTTATAAAAACGTTTTATCATTTCTATCAAAATCACTGCATTATTTTTAATTCCAGTTTAATGATATCAGACAAAGTCAAAATTTTATAACCTGAATAATTTTAAGTATATCTAATAAATATATAAAAAAAAGAAAATTTTTTAAAATTTCGGAAATTTTTTATAAAATTACTATTTTGCCAAAAATATTCGGCCACGACTCGGCACTAATTAACTTATTCGAAAGAAAAAAATCGAAAACTGGGGATGTAATGAAGGAAAATAGACAAATAGTAATTTAAAGGACAGCTTAATAAATTGGCTTCAAATTTATAATTCCAAAATATTTATTTTACAAAATTTTAATCAAATATTTTATTTTTTTTAAGTGTTTAAAAATAAGGTTTTCAATTATTTCCACATTTTTACTGGAATCCCGTCAAACATTTTTATCTACTTAACTAGGAAATATCTCTGCCATAGTCAGTGGGAGAGCGCTTAACAGTTGCTGAGAGAATTGTACAGACTCTAATATAACTGATCGTTGGGAGTCAAAATCTAAGGTTTCACCGGTTCTAAAGCAACGTTTTCTAGTTTAAAGGAAAATAATCTATTCTCTGCTAAATTTTCCGGTGGGTTATGGGTTTGCTGCATATGGGTTGATTTTCAAGATATTTGTGATTTTCATTTTGAATTTTTTTATTGGATTGATATCATTTTTTTAATTGTATTTATTGTGTATCTATCTATTCTATGACTAATAAATAAAAATGATTCATAAATTTTATTAGACAATATTATTCTAACACTTACACATTTTTTATATGCATACATAGACATTTAATTTCAATAAGAACATTTATAAATCTCAAATAGAAACATTTAAAAAAAATCAATTAAGTCGATAAAACACAAAGAATTCTCAAACCCCTAAAATATAATAGATAAAGAAAATATTCATCGATCTACATCATAAATTACATTTAACAGATTGATCATGATGTTTATATACAATAATATGTATTAATACAATAGCTCTTTCGAACCATATCTTTTAGCATTGAAATTAAAAAAAAAAGAGATAAAATCCAAGTGATTCCTTATTTAAAAAGGACAGCTAAAGTGTGGTAACATTTTTTTATGAGGTTTAGGTTTTAACAAATTTTGTATAAATAAAAAGAGAAAAAGTTTGAAAAATATCTTCATACTCTGAGATTTGTTGTTAGTTATTTCTGACGTCATTGGATTCATATTCTACCTGTATAAATGCAGCTGCTTAATTTTTTGTTTTTTTTTTTTTCAAACTAAACTCAGGTGTGTTTTTCATTTTTAGTTTAACCATGAGATAGATAAACAATAAATGTTGTTTCAAAACAAGATTTTTTCGCTTTCGTTTGCAATTGATCGGTATTATGCTACAACAGTTTAGTTTTTATTAAAAATGTGTATATTTTGTTTTTTGTATAAGTATCGTTTGACAAGATCATTATTTGAATTGCGTCTGAGTGAATTTCAAAGTTGTAGCTCCAGTTGACCACGATTTTATTAAAAATTCCAAAAAGTTTCCCTTTACTGACTCCAGGAAATAATTTAAAAATTTGGTTTTGGTGGATATCTACGCCGCAGTACCACAAAAAAAATGAACTAGAATTTAGAAAACTTAACTCATTTGGACGAAAAATTTAAATCGCAATGGCGTTAGAAACTAAATTTAATAAAATTTTCCTTGAAATTAGGAAACAAATTTTTACTTAAAATTTGCTCAAAAATTATAGAAAAATTTTACAATTGAGAACTAAATTTTTATTAGAAAACAGCAAAATTTCCTCTCAATTAGTTTATATATCATCTTAAATTTTACTTTTAGTTAGGAAATGTTTTCTTTGAATTAAGAAAAATTTTATTTTATTTAAGTTTATTAGATAATTTTTTTTACTAAAAACTCGCTAAAAATAACAAAATATTTTCTAACATTAAGTTAAATAGCACTTCTTTTAAGTGGAAATTACACTTAAATTTAATTAAAGAATTTCTAATAAATATGAAACCATATATTTTAAAGTACTTTACACTCATTGTGTAAGTATTTAACTAGATGTTAAAAAATATTTTATTTTTAGGGACTTATGCCCTAGTTTTTAGTAAAAAATATATCTAATGAACTTAAATAAAATTTTTTTTTAAAACCAAGGAAATATTTTCTAACTAACAGTAAAATTTTAGATGATGTATGAACTAATTAGGAAGAAATTTTACTATTTTCTAGGAAATTTTATTAAATATTGGCAAAAAGTGTCTTCGGGTCGTTTTCACTTAAATTTTTCCTCCAAAAAGTTAATTTTTCTAAATTCTAGTTCATTTTTTTTGAGTGTGACAAAGTCAGATCCTTTTCGAAGTAAACTAATGATTCTCCTCGAAAGATCTACCAAAAGGGACGCCCTAAGGGACACACGGCATCTTTGGCTAATGAACACTAGTGGTCCTTTGTCTTCTTTAATATCACAGTTACATTTCTTGTTATTATTGGATCGGCTTAAAATTTCAAAAGGATAGCGAATTTGGGGTCTTAAATCTATATTTCGACATGTTACAAACGGAATGACTATTTACCTTCACCATATATGGTGGAGGGTAAAGTTATTATTTTATACAAAAAATATTTGATATTTAAGTGTCTTCACTTAAGATGACATAATTTTGCTTTATCATTTTCTTGCATGTGAAGTAGTGTTTTCAATTCGGTTAATCGATTAATCAATTCCTTAATTAATCGTACCTATTTCGGTTAATGTCAAAACAAATAATTTAAAACTCAAATAATTGTTCGACCCGAATAATAGGTTAATTAATCGGTCAATTAACCGATTAAATGTTTCATATGGTTTTCTTCTGTTATTTTCTCTAAAATCTTCCTTGCATTTGTTTTTCAAGAAAATAAAAAATTATCAGTACCCAGATTCTTTAAGACGAGCGACGATTATTGTCCACTACTTACCAAACTGTTTTACTATTATATTGAAAATTACTGTCTTTTACCAAATTTGTAAGAACAGTTTAAAATTTTTATGTAATATGGCAGATATTTAATTTCGAAAGTGGACCATAAACGATAATCGTCTTATACAATCTGGGCACAGGTTCTAAGAAATAATAATTCACTCTCAAAAATTCTTAAATTCTAAAAACTATTTCAGCCTTATAATATAACAGGTCAATTGAGAAGTCCCCGGCCTGACACATAGATAGCGCTACTAGACTTAAATCGATATGATTTTTAGTTAGCCCTAACCTTCAAAAGACACGTGTATAAATTTGACAGCTGTCGGATCATTAGTTTGTGAATTATAGCATTTTGATTGAAGCAACTATTGTTATTGTGAAAAAATGGATGAAAAGGAATTTCGCGTGTTAATAAAATATTGCTTTTTGAAGGGAAAAAATACAGTTGAAGCAAAAACTTGGCTTGATGACGAGTTTGAGGACACTGCCCCAGGAAAATCAACCATCAAGGACTGGTATGCTAAGTTTAGACGTGGTGAAATGAGCACCGAAGACGGTGAACGCAGTGGACGCCCAAAAGAGGTTGTTACGGACGAAAACATCAAAAAAAAATCCACAAAATGATTTCGAACGACCGTAAATTGAAATTGAATGAAATAGCGGGTTCTCTAAAGATATCAACTGAACGTGTACATCATATCATTCACGAATATTTGGGTATGAGAAAGCTCTGTGCAAAGTGGGTTCCGCGCGAGCTCACTTTTGACCAAAAACAAGTCAGTGAAAACGAAGGCGAAAATCCATGAATTGGGCTTTGAACTGCTACCGCATCCACCGTATTCTCCAGATCTGGCCTCCAGCGACTATTTCTTATTCTCAGATCTCAAAAGAGTGCTCGCTGGGAAGAAATTTTCGTCGAATGAAGTGGTGATCGCGAAACTGAGGCCGATCTTGAAGCAAAGGACAAATCGTACTACAAAAATGGTATCGAAAAGTTGGAGGGTCGCTATAATCAGTGTATCACCCTTGAAGGGAACTATGTTGAATAAAAAAAACGAGTTTTGCCAAAAAAAAAATGTGTTTTAGTATGGTAGGTCGGGGACTTTTAATTGACCTGTTATTATAAAAGTTAAAGCCCCCAGAATAGGCAGATATTTAACAAAAACCTTTTAAAATGCAAATTTTGCTTCAATCAATCAAATACGTAGCTAAGTATTGTTCTAACAAGCACTATGACGTTATTGTTTTTTTTAGTTATTTATATTTACATTTCATGCACAGTTAAAATTAAGTATTATTTTGGCCCCCACGCCAAAACAAAATATAAGAATTGCTTTCGGTTCGAAAATTTTATTTTCTAAAAACCAGTTTCGTTAAAAACTATGTACATACAAAAATTTTTAAAAAACTAAAAAAAAAGTTTATTTGTCAAAAATTTTTGAAAGAGTAAAAAAACTTTATTAGAACCCAACAAATAAATCGTTACGATATACAGGATTTCTGACCTTTTTCAATAGAAAATTTACAATTGACAGTTCTGTCAATTGTAAATTTCGCAAAAACAACACAACATTTTTAAGAATTATTTGTTGAATACTATTTTAAGGCAGATGTGGTCTATTTAGAAAATTTTCTACAATAATTTTTCGAGAATAAAAACCCGGCCTAATTGACAAAATGTCGCACTGCTGTAAAATACTGCATACGTTTTCCTGTTTTAGGTTTAAGGGTTTACTTGAACATGAACATTTGTGGCCCCAAGATTCTAATTGTCAGACTATTTTGAATTTCCCTGATCAAACACTTTATACTTCCAACGCAGTAGACCTAACTTGATATTTCACAAAAAACAGCACTGTGACTCCTTGTTGGTGAAATAAATACATTTATTTTGCATTTTCCGATTAATCGACCCGAATAACCGATGAATCAATTTTCGAATAATGCCCTAACTGGTTAATGTGAAGACACCGGGTAAAATCGTATCTTCTTGTTTGGGGAACATTTCTTTTGTAGAAGATAAAAATGTATCACTTTGTCACAAGGCTTAAGATGTTTTTCTAAAAATTTATTTTTTTTTTTTTGTTTGTTAATCTTATTTATATTTCTATAAGAAAAACCTTAATTTCTGCAATTCAACAAAAATTGACCATCTGCTAGTTAAATTTCGGAATTTTGAAATATGTACATACGAAAGAGCCTTAAAAATATATATGTATGTATACAAACAAATTCTTAAGAAAGGAAATTCTAGTATTACAACAACAACAACAATTTCATGCAACCAAGACAATGTTCTTCTTGTTGTTGCACGTAGTTACTTTAAGCTGAATTTACTCACAGATACAAAAAAAAATTTTTTTTTCAAAAACTACGGTGTTTCCATACACAGGTATTCATTTACCTTTATACTCTTTTTTTCAATGTAGTGGTAAACAATGCCAGTATCTGTATTCGTCGTTTATTCCGAAACTCTTGTAGCAAAAACCAGTATTTTTGTTAGTTTCTTTGTTTTTTCTATTTCTTCCATTTTTTATTTAATATCTTTTGCATTCGTTTTTTTAAATTTTGTTTTAAATAGGTTTCATATTTCTGTTTTAGTGTCGCCCATATCTGTATATCCATTGTACATTTTATTCTTTTTAAATTATTCTTTATCTTATTCCTCACTTCTTATATTATTTCAGGGATTTTGTTTTCTGTTCTGACTTCTTTGTCAAACTATAAGTTACTCTATTTCTTTTTGTGTATTTCCAAGTTTTAAAAACTTAACACAAAAAACATCATGATTGTCACGCACGTATACAGTGTAAATTGGTGCATTAAGCACGTTTTGTTATTTTACTACCTGTTGATGATCTTTATTAAATGCAAATGATCATTATGATTTTTTGCTTTATACGCTCGTATTACAAAAAAAAAAAAAGTGATCTCAAAAAAGTAACGGTTCCTTTACACTAAATTATCAACTTGGGAAATATAGTATGTATGCAGAAAACAGGAACAAGAATATTTTTACAAATTATGATGAAAGGTGTGGATACTTACTAGTTATCCAAAAATTTAAACAGACAAGATATGAAAAAACTGCATCCAATACCTTTGGGAACAAGTAATTATACCCTACATCACTATGCAGAGTCGTCAATTTATATAACGAAAGGACAAAAATAGGAGTATAAAATTTGGTTTACATGCAAAAATTTAAAATTATGTCTAAATCTGGAAGTCAAAAATGTAATAAAATCTACAGAAATTATTGGAATCCAACAAATATTTGTGTACATCCGGTAAGGCTGAATTTTAGGCAACTCCTACAGGGATAAGCAAAAATGGGTAAAATTTCTACAGGACAGCTTGTGTAAGCCGATTTGAACAGAATTTGATTGTTTTTTTGATTGATGTTGTTTCCTACGATTTTTTTTGCCAAAGTTAAGAAAATTAGGAAGTTTTAAGAATTATGACAGAAAAATTCATATTAAAAATTTAACCGGTTAGTCGACCCAATTTAATCGATTATTCGGGTCGAATTATTATTTGAGTTTTAAATTATTTGTTTCGACATTAACCGAAATAGAGGCGCTAGATAGAAACCCAAAATTTAAGGAACAAGTGAAATTGAAACATTAAAATTGGGAAACGAAATAGAATAGAACGGAAAACAAGTGTAATTGAAATACTGTAAAACGTCAAGGGAAGGATATGGAATGCCTACTGTGGCGTTATATAAACTTTTAACCAGAAGTCCATTATTAATGTTTTGCAGAACGATAATAAATCTGCCCACAAACATTATCCCGAAAAACATTGGATTAGGTTAGGTTGAAAAAAAGGAGGAAGTCTGCTTGTTGTGAGTTCCCGTCCTAATCTATTCTGGAAACTCCGTCCTGTTGAAGATATTAATCAGTCTCCTCCAGTCCATTCCACTAAAGTTGGTATATTTGTCGCCAAATAAGTATTGAAACCTAATTTATGCAAAAGCAAGACAGAGACCTAGGATCTCGACATCCCTTCCTCCCCAAGCCCAACAAGTCAACGAGTCCGTATGGACAATTTGGAATAGGAGTGACCTCAGCGTGGATTTCCCTTTGAGAATACTTACTTTCCTACCAAGTTTTCTTTAACAGTGTTTCAAAATTTCCTTAGTCAGCAAACAAATTTATTACGCGCAAATTCGAAATTTTTTGCCTTTAGGTAACAAAATTTTAAAACATATTTTTAAGCTACTTTATGTTCAATAATTAAGATGGTTAAGATTAGAGATGGGCACGTGAGCGATTTTTGACTCACGCGCGATCACGAGCCAAAATCATGCACGATAATTTGTTTTAATGTGTTTCCTTAATAAATAAATAAGTTAGGAAAACTAACTAGTTTGTTTTTAATTTAATGATTTTGTTTGGAAAAAATATTGAAATAAGTTAAACGTTCTCCAACAAAAAAAATCCTATACCTAAGCTCATAATTTTTCAAAAATAAAAAAAAACTTTTACTTGAAAAAAAAATAATATTAAAATTTATCCGAACTAAGTTGCATGAAAATTTTCCTTAGAAATAGTTCATCAGTTTTTAAAATCAAATAAACTTTTATTATAACATAGAAAGAAATGTATTACTTTTTAAAAGTACTTGAACTTAATGCGTGTTAATTTTTTTCGAGGGTAGTAAAAGTAACTAATTTTTAGAAAATAATTCTTAAAAATTATAAAGTGGTAGACTACCCAGCAAAACCACACATTACCAAATAATGGGTAAAGTAATGTATAGCCATAGGGGCCGATGGAATACTTTACACCTTAATTCATTGATGAATTTTATAGGCGATGAGCCTTAAAGTAATGTATATACCCATTACTTTAGAGGTGATAATGTAAGGGGTTACTTATATGGTTACGAGAATGGAAAAAGTAATGTGTATAAAAATAGATTTTTAAAAAAGGGCACTTTTTATTAAAAAAAAGTTATTACAAATATTTTATTTAAAATTTTTGTAATTAAAAATAATGTGGTCATGATGGGAATCGAACCAGGGGACTCTGGTTGCCAGCCAAGAACTCTACCTACTTAAATGAATTAATGCGCTTGGTTTTTTCGCTAGTGTGATCAAAACAAACATACATTACCCTTTTGCTTACAAAAATAACACAAAGTAATGTGTCTAAAAATAGATTTTCAATAATATTTCAGTTATTACTTTACATTTATAAATCATATATTACGTAATCAATAATGAGTAACTTATTACTTTATGCTTGCAAATAATGAAAAATGTAACGAGTTATCATTACAAGGTAACGCATGAGAATATCGCACCCATTACCAAAGTTTTGCTGGGTACTGAATTTAGAAATGGTTTTCTAAAATTTAGTTACTTTAACTATTCTCGAAAAAAAACTAACACGCTTTTAATTAAAGTATTTTCTCATTTTAAGTTAGACACATTTTTTTGAACTAAATGTGAGTAAATGATGTTCCAATTTTGAATTTTTTAACTAAACTTAGCTTTATTATATTTTAGTATTCAAATTTCTTTAAACTAAGGTGTTTTTCCAAAAAAATTTATAAGTTTTTATTTAATTTTTTTTTTTTTCCTAAAATCAAGAAATTTTACTTAGGAAAAATATGAACTATTTCTAAGTATACAAACTATTTTTTTTACCCAAACATTTATTTTAAGAAACTTTTTCTGGGTTTTAATTAAATTGAGGAAAACTTTTAAACTATTTAAAAGATAATTTTGGATTTATTTTTAGTTCATGTCTTTTTTTTTAGTGTACAAAGCAAAACTTTGATGGAAGAACCTTAAACAGAGCACAGCGTGACACAACTTTTCCATTAACCATGGCTCTAAAGACGGCTAGCGTTTATAACTACAATAATTCCTAGCCCATCCAAGATAATATAATCTACTCGTATTATTGTATATTTTTAATACTCGTATCCTACTATCTTAAGTTTCTAATTATAGAAGAAAAAAAAAATACATTGATATCTTTCATTAGCTGTGATAAATTCCAGCACTTTTATTAAACAACAACAACTACTGTTTAATTAATTTGTTGATATCTTGCAGTTGTAATTTATGTCACTTTTCGAAGTAACAAAACAAAAACAAAAAACGCCACTAAATAATTGAGTTTTATTCATAGGAAACATTTCTAACTCGTTAGTAATACCCAAGAAGACAAGATATCTTTGGATCTGCTAAAGCAACAAAAAAAAAACAGAAATAATAAAAATAAGATTGTCTTAGCTACTGGCTGGTTAGCTGCGACGTGCGTATCAGTACTGACAATCACAATTGCAGCAACAACTGCAGCAGCTGTTTTTTTTCTTATTATTATTTTTTCAGCATTTTCAACAAATGTAATTTTCAAATGTTTTTTTGTATATAATTTGTATGAGTAGTAGTAGTACATTGCAGTTAAAATTTATGCGGGGATGAATAAACATATTGTGTAAATATATTTTACAAAAATATATTTTACTTTTATTCACGATCTTGTCTTTCTATACAGCTGCTCTTGTTTTCATTTCAATTCAGTTTTTTTTCATTATTATTTTATCTGAATTAATAATTGAAATGCACTTGTTCGTTTGGTTACTTTTACTTCGATGGTTCAGTTTGTCTGGTCATCAATTTGTAATAAGAGCACGCGTTTATATTTTTTTTTTACTTACACCACCCGGGTCTTATGGAGTGGTTACATTCAAGTATATACTTGTTATATATGTTTGGCATTGCCATCTCTCCTTGTATAAATTGCATAGAGATTTAAGTATTGGATGGATGCATGCATATACTTCGACATTCGTTCATATGCATTTTGTGGCAATATGAAAGGCCGAATGTATGAACGAACGTTTTTTGTATCTTTTAAGTACTTAAGTGAAATTTAAGTCAAGTGTTTCTTGAATCTAATAGTATTTTTGCTCTCTAGAAAAAAAGCTGACGTTTTTTTTTTTTCATTTCGATCATTTCATTTAAAGAGATCAATGACAGACATATGGTTGTAGTGAGTATGAAGGAAAAAAAATCCGGAAATTGATTTTCAATTAAAATTATTTTCTTTAATATTAAAGTGTTTATTTAGAAGTAGAACAAACGGTCATTATTAATTTTGTAAAATTTAATTTTAAAAAATTGACAGGTTGAATGTCATAATATAATATAATATTCCAATTGTCAGAAATATATGCACTTATTTTTAAAGTTTTTCAAAATGATTTGAGAGTATCGTAGACCCAAAAAATAGAGATGAGGAACCAGATGATTTTTTAGTAACGTGATTTGCAAATCACTATTCTTTGAAACACTGACCGTGATGCGTGAGGGTTTTCGATGAGAATAAAAAAAAAATTATTTGAAACAAGATTTTTCTAATAACACTAAAATAATAAGGTACGTTTCAGGGTTATAAGGTCAGTAAATTATTTTTAATATTTTCTAAACTAACTAAATAATAAAAACAACAACAGAAACTATTGTTTTGAGTAACGGTAAAACCGTTATCTCTTCAAAAACATATTGTGCTTGTTTCATGTTTATAAGGTCAAATTCATTTATTTGAGAAATTTATAAAGTAACTAACAAATTATTAATAAAAACAATATTTTTCTGTCTATATCACATCTCCTCTCTTTTCCAGCACTTCATTTATTTTTCGGTTCATGCTACAAATCAAATTTGTCAGCAAACCTGGCTCTATTTTCGACCATTCATTTTTTATGGCAGAAATAAGTTGCGGCACTGTTTCAAATTGCTTATTATTTTTGTAAATTCTCTGTGACAGGACCCCCCACAAGTTCTCAATCGGGTTTAAGTCTGGAGAACACGCTGGCCATTTCATAACATTGATATTTTTAGATAAAAACCATCGCATTGTTTCACGGCTGCCATGAATCCTGGCATTATCTTGTTGAAATGTCCATGGAATGCTGTTATGTTCTGTTAAAAATGGTTGCAGCGCGCTCTCTGACCTGAAACGCACCTTATTAATAAATATTTGCAACATGATAGAAAGAGACATATATATTTACTAACACCGCAAGGATATGCAGGGTGGGCCATTTAAAATTTTAATCGGCTATAAAGAAGTACTGTTTATTTTTTCAAATTTCTGGTTTTATTGGGAAGGTTGAACTTTTTCATTTAAGATTGGAACACAATATCATTCATATGACTACCACGACTATCTCGGCTGTACCTCATTCGGTCAACCCATTTTTTCAGTACATTTTCGATTGTTTCGGCTGGAATCTCTTCAATGGCAACTTCGATTTCATGTTTTAACGCTTCAATTGTCTCTGGATGGTTTGCGGATAATTTATCCTTAACGGCTGCCCACAGAAAATAATTCAAAGGGCTTAAATCACAGCTACGAGGCAACCAATTGACATCACAATTTCGACTGATTATTCGATTTTTAAAAACAGTGCGTAAAATATCGATGGTTGCGTTGGTTGTATGACATGACATGTGAAACTAAATGTCGTTCATGTCATTCTCTTGAATTTTTGTAAACAAAGGTTCGTTTAGCATGGCACGGTAACGCTCACCGTTGATGGTAACGACAGCTCCTTGCTCATTTTCGAAGAAAAATGGCCCAGTCGTGGTAGTCACATGAATACCATTCTTAAATGGCAAAGTTCAAACTTTCCAATCAAACCAGAAATTTCAAAAAATAATCAGTACTTTTTTATAGTCGATTCAAATTTAAATTTTTAATGGCCCACCCTATAAGTAAAAATGTGCTTTACTGATACTAAAAATATCGTGTTAATATAGTCCAACGGTGGGCAAGTGCGGCCCTTCAATTTAACAAACAAAACCTTTCTCATGACGCAAAATGAGTTGATATATATTTTTTTTTCACTGCTTAAAATTAATTTGGACAGGCTCTACTATTGCCAAATCTTACCCAAAAATAAGGTTAAATCTGAAATTGCTAGAAAATAGCTAAATTATAAAATATTAAAAAAATTTTGCAATAAATTTTAAAATATTTTAGTTTCTATTGAAAAATTATCAAAAATGTTTACTTCAAATCTTCCGAAAAATTGGTAAATTTTAGGACAATAATAATTTCACAATATTATATGTAACTAAAAGGTGGTTAAATTTTAAGGGCCGATGTTGAATGTGAAACACACCTAAACGTCAAGTTTTTTTTTCTGCATTTCATTTGACATTTATCAATTTCAGACCAACTCAATTTGAACATTGGAAAGGTACACAATCGAGCAGCGCGTTAAAGTTATTCAGGCTTATTATGAAAATGGGCGTTCAAATCAAAATGCATATCGTGGACTTCGTGATTTTTTCGGTCAATTTAATCGTCCAAATGTGCGGACAATCGGAAAAATCGTGCAAAAATTTGAGCAAACCGGGTCTGTAGGAGATGTGAAAACACCAGTGCATGCTCGTACAGCTCGTACTGCAGAAAATATTGCAGCTGTTCGCGATAGTGTGGCTGAAGAGCCGTCCACCTCAACTCGTCGTCGTGTCCAACAATTGCACCTTTCACGCTCGTCGCTATTGAACATTATGTAAAAAGACAAAGTGCAATTGACTCAAGAGCTAAAGCCTCTTGACCATTCCAAACGTCGTCAAAGGTCAGAATGGTGGCAACAAATGGCAACAGTGGATGATCAATTTTCAAAGAAATCATCTTCAGTGATGAGGCACATTTTCGTCTCAGTGTATTCGTCAGTAAGCAGAATTGCCACTTTGAGCGAATGATAATCCAAGAGTGTACCCACAAAGCGTGACTGTTTGCTGCGGTTTATGGGCTGGCGGCATCATCGGGCCGTATTTTTTCCAAAATGAGGCCGGTCAGGCAGTTACCGTGAATGGTGTTCGCTATCATCAGATGATAACGAACTTTTTATAGCCCGAATTGGAAGATATGGATGTGCACGATATGTGGTCTCAACAGGTCGGTGCCACTAGCCACACAGCTAACGAAACAATGGCTCTTTTGCGAGACAAATTCAATGGCCGTGTTATCTCACGTGATGGCGATGTCAATTGGCCGCCAAGATCTTGTGATTTGACAACGTTGGACTTCTTTCTTTGGGGTTATTTGTAAGAAAAGGTGTGCGTCGATAAGCCAGCAACAATTCAAGAGCTAAAGGATGAAATAATTCGGCACATTAACGGCATAGAACCTCAATTATGCCTCAGCGTCATCGAAAATTTGGACCATCGGATGGAGGTGTGCCGCCGAGGTCGCGGCGCCCATTTTGTTCAATACATAATTGAACCATACCATTTTATCATAATAACAAGAAATGACAATAATTTCCTAAATAATTTGTGTTTTATTCAAAATCAACATCGGCCCTTAAAATTTAACCACCATTTATTAAAAATGCTCAGAAATTAGAAGACCGCCTTACAAAACATAGCTAGATTTTCCTTAAAAGCATTGTAAGTTGTTCGTGTTTTGTTGTTGTAGTTAAATTTTAGCACGGTAAGAACAATCTACTATTCTTAATTCCAACTCTGTGTTGAATGAGATTATAAAATTCGCGAAGAAGACGGTATATGCCGTAACATAAGTAAATAAATTTGTTAACTGAAAGTTAACTGTTCGCGAATGTGTTAACAATTCCTCCATGTTTAAATCAATTATTTGATATTGCATAAAATTAAATAATGATTTAATCCAATTTATGTTGACTCAATTTTGATTCAAATGAATAATTTAATTTACGATTTAATTGGCGAAGTATAAATTAAATGAATCATTTTTGTTTGAAATGATCCCAAGAAACATGGCAATTCGAAAGAAATTTTCCAGTCGTATTGCCTAGAAGAAAAACTTTATTGCGGCAACAATCATTTTCGTATTGCGGAAGATAGCCCATTTGTTATAAAACGTGTCTCGAAAGCAATACGATAGCAATTCTTCTAGAAGATATATGATAATGCCGTATTAACTTTTGGGTGATATTTCTTCCAAATGCTTATTGGTTATTTGTTACAATTGAATAAATTTGTGTGATTCTTCTGCAAAAATCAAAATACTCCTTGGAATTTGATATTGTTTGAATGAAATATAAAATAATTTAATCAATAAAAAGAATTTTATGAATCGAGTCTTTGAAATTGATTCTTTGATTTAAAAATTGAATTAAGGAATTATATTTTTAATACAGGAAAAGAGGTTATGGGAAGGTAAAAATAAGGTGTAAGGTTTGTGGACGTTTCAACTAATTCCTCTTAATTGTAAGTATCAAGAAAGACATATACTGGAAGTTTATTTTACACACGGGTTTGACCGATAAATAAATTTTTGTCTGTAATGCGTTGTACAATTCCCACAAACGAGTGACGTCGACTGGACAGACAAGTATTGCGTATAAAACACGAGCCCTAGGGATTAGTTCACTTATCTCAACTTCAAAAAGGAGTTGTCTTTCCACTCAAAAAAAAAAACATGAACTAAAAATTAATCAAAGATTTCCATTAAAATAGTTTAAAAGTTTTCCTCAGTTTAAGTAATATTTTATTAAAACTTAAAAAAATTTTTTTAATATGAATAAAAATTCCAATGTTTGGGTAAAAACGAAATAGTTTATATACTTAAGAATAGTTCATACCTTTCTTAAGTAATAAAAATGTATCAATTTTTAAGAAAAATATCTCAGTTTTATGAAATTTGCATACTTAAATGTAATAAAAATAAGTTTAGTTAAAAAAAATAGGACATAATTTATTTCTATTTTGTTTAAAAAATGTGCCTAACTTAAAATGAGAAAGTACTTGAACTTAATGGGTGTTAATTTGTTGTTCGCGTTTTTAAGTCTACCAGTTTCTAATTTTGAAGAATTGTTTTCTAAAAATGAATTCAGACAATTAAGGACTAAAATTAATAAAAATTTACTTGATTTTAGAAACTGCTGAACTATTTATAAGGAAACTTAGTTCAGATAAATTTTAATAAAATATTGTTTTTTTCAAGTAAAAGTTTTTTAATTTTTAAAAAATAATAAAATTTGGTATAGGATTTTTTTGTTGGAAACGATTAAAATATTTTCAATATTCTATTCCAAAAAAATAAATTAAAAAAAAATTTTAAAGAAAAAATATTATTAAAGGAAACAAATTAAAGTAACCATTTAAAAGAATTATCATGCATGATTGTAATTTTTGGTGCGTGATTCAAAAATGGCTCACATGCCTTTCTCTAATCTTAACAGTCTTTAACAAATTTTGTTAGCAAAAGTTAAAAAATTTCGAATTTGCGCTTTTATTATCTAATATTTTGTTTGCTGACTACAATACAAAATATCGCAGGCACATTTTATACATTACGGCATAATGGCTTTCCTATAATTGACGTAGCGCTTATTAAACTGTATATTTATGGAACTATTTCTTTTCGCTTAATAATAAAAAAGTTTAAAATTGGATATGTCAAATAAAGTTTAAGCTAAAAATCCATGGTTGGCAAGCAGTGCCTTTTCATTATAACGGTAGTTGCCTATCACGCTCTGATTAATAGCCATACAAAAATTTTAAAACTGGAATTGCAATAGTGTTATGTGACTTTTAATATTACGGGGTTTATTTCATAATAATACCAGTTAAATTTTTTTATATCTGCAAAATACCTTTATAAATCGGTGTTTTGGTAGTTAAGCGTTATTATAACGGTAGTTTAAGATATTTCAAAATTTAACCGGTAAAATAGCGGAATAAACCCGGTTATACAAAAAGATACTTGCCTTAAATGGAATCGTCATTTTAAAATTTTCATATCGGTCTTAAAGTAGCTGTGGTAGCCAACTACCGTCATTATGAAAAGGTATTAAATGCCAACCATGTTAAAATCCCATAAAATAAACTTATGACATTTTTCCATTTTACAATAATAACAAGAAATGTAACTGTGGTATTTTGTATTTTTGCAACAATTTCCTTAAATAAGTTAATTTAAGAAGACAAAGGACCCCAGTGTTACTTAGACACAGATGCCGTGTGTCACGTAGGGTGTCCCTTTTTGTTGTTCTCTCAAACAGAACCGTTAATTAACTACGAAAAGGATCTGACTTTGTCACAATTTTTTATGTTTCAGGATGTTCTGCAGTACATTTTTTTAATTTGTTTACCTTTCTGCTAATGAAATTTTAAAACAAAAACGTACAGCAAAAAGATTGTTAAGAGCAGTGTCCTCACAAAGTGGAAGGCTTCCGAAAGTGGAAAAATACTTACTCAATGAGTGTAAAGTACTTTAAAATATATTGTGAAATATTTTCTTATTTTTAGGGAGTTAAGTCCTAGTTTTTAGTTTAAAAAAAATATCTTAGGAACTTTAATAAAATAAAATTTTTCTCAAAACCAAGGAAACATTTCCTAACTAACAGTAAAATTTTAGGTGATGTATGAACTAATTAGGAGGAAATTTTACTGGTTCCCAGTTGTAAAATTTTTCTATAATTTAGAAATTTTTACCAAATTTTAAGTAAAATTTGTTTCTTAATTTAAAGGAAAATTTTATTAAATATTGGTAAAAAGTTTCTTTGGCGCCGTTTTCATTTAAATTTTTCCTCTAAATAAGTTAATTTTCCTAAATTCTAGTTCATTTTTATTTTGACTGATCGATTAAACTATAAACCCCCATCCGATATCGCCAATATATCTTTCAGCTAATAAAAAGAAAATATGGGTCATTCCATGTCAAACCGCACAGCACCACGTTTTCCTTCATAACTCAGGAACCAAATGAGTCTCCACCTTAAAATTTTGCCACAAATGTAGAGAGGCCTTAAATTTTAACATAAATTTTATTCAGAATTTTAAAAAAATTGGATTTTGACATATGTGTCTTTGAAGATTAAACTTAAAAAAATTACCTTTAACCTTTTAATACAGACAAATTTTTGGGATGCCATTTTGAAAGTAATGTTTTTACCTTTGAAATGGTGGAAACAGAAAAATTTTAGGTTTTATAGTTTAGAAGTTATGGGAGACTTTGTATGGACGCTTTTTCGATATTTTGATGTTTTTGCCAATTTTCATGACGTCATATTTCGAAAACCGAAAGAGTTTGGTGGCGAAAGGTTAATGATTTGATAAACTCTACCCATTTTCAATATTTGTGGCGAATTTCATTAAAATCGAAAATGACAAATCCGAAAATGACAGTTTTCTGTTCGGTTTGACATGGAATGACCCATATGTTGAAAATACTACTTTGTTTTTCTTAACTTTTGGGTGATATTTCTTCCAAATGCTTATTGGGGATTTGTTACAATTGAATCAATTTGTGTGATTCTTTTAAAAGAATCGACAAAAATTAAATTAGTTCTTTGAATTTAATATTCCCATGTAAAAATCGAAATATGTATATATGAACATACATGATCATACATGGGCATACATGGTCATATACGTCCATACATTATCTCATATATGACCATATATCTTCGGATCCGAAATTTGAGGGTATATGGTGATATACATGCTTATATATTATTCATGTATGCTCGTATGCTCAAATTTCTGATCCGAAGATATATGATCATATATGAGATCATGTATGGTCATATATTGAACAATGTATGGACGTATATGACCATGTATGCCTATGTATGATCATATACAGGCCCATGTATGATCATGTATGCTCATATATATTTCGATTTTTACATGTATTGTTTAGATAAAATAATAAATAATTTAATTATTTGATTTAAAAATTGAATTAGAGAATTATATATTTAAAGGGGTGCCTAACCCCCACATTTATATCAGGAGAAGAGGTTTTGTGAAGGTATAAATAGGGAGCAATGTTTGTGGGCGTTTTAATTAATTCCTCTTAATTGTAAATATCAAGAAAGACATCTGCCACGTGTGAAATACACGGGTGGTTCGACCAATAAATAAATTTTTCTCTGTAATGCGTTGTGCGATTCCCTATACAATCGATCACAATCGAGTGACGTCTACTGGACAGGCAAGTATTGCGAACAAAAGACGAGCTCTAGGGATTAGTTAACTTATCCCACCTTCAAAAAGGGAATTCCTTTTACAAATGGCATCACTGGTTACAAACATAAGCACAAACCCATAATACCTTGTCTGCATCGTAGTCGTGTAGAATATAAATATTGTGAGTGCAGAATTATACATTTTTTGTAAATTTTTCTACTTTCAAGTTGAAATTGTATTAGCAAACTTTAGAATTTACCAAATTTGTGTGTATTTCATTAAAGCCTTAATTTCTATTTAGCATTGCATGTTTGCACTTTCAATCGTTAATTATCTAGGAATGTGTGTGTGTGTGTGTGTGTCAGTTTCCTATCATTTCGATGTCCCACTTTATTTCCAGTTAAATCAACATGAAACATTTTTATTTATGACGTTCATTTTTTATTACTGGTAGAATTATACGTTATACACTCTTCATTTTACTTTTATTGTTTATTTAATTTGTGGCAACATGTTAAAATAGTATAATTGAATGTATTGATTAAATTATGCTCATTTTAAAATTTTATTTTCCGAAAAAGAATTCCAGCAAATGTATGGAAAATTTTTTTTTTTTTTTTTTACTTTTAATTACGAGTTTCACTTTTAGTTAAGCTTTTTTAATTTTGATAAAATATCATCCGGTTAAGTGCACACGAATCGTGAACATTTGAACTAGAATTATGTATACCACCACTAGAGGACACGATAAAAGTACAAAAGTAACCAAAGAACCAAAATATCTCTTCACCAAATTTCGAAAAGAAATCCGACGAAATCGATGAGTGGTATACGATAAAATATATACTGTTACAAACATGTTATTTTTGCAATTTTAAAACTTTGATTTTCAACAAAACCTGTTGTTACATGTTTACACAGAAACGAGACTACACTTAATACAAGGTGGGGCAAAAAGTATCAACATATTGAAAAGTGCCGCCAGTTATACAAATGGTATCGTATGTCAATTTGGTTTTGACAGTCGTGAAGTAGACACATTAGCGAAATTTGTAGCGACTAACAATGTGTCGCTTTTTTGGATTTGTTTCGCGATTTTGGAACTCAACGAAGAAGAAGTGAATGATTTTCCATTAAAATTCATCATAAGCGACGAGGTTCATTTTTATCTTACCGGCCACGTCACGTCAATAAGCAACATTTTTATTTCTGGGGAACGGAAAATTCACGCATTATTCATGAAGCAAAAGTACATACTCACAAAGTCGCTGCACTCAAAAAAAATTTACTAGAATTTAGAAAAATTTACTTAGTTAGAGGAAAAATTTAAATGAAAACGGCGCCAAAGACACTTTTTACCAATATTTTCCTTGAAATTAAGGAACAAATTTTACTTCAAATTTGGTCAAAATTACTTTATTATAGAAAAATTTTACTACTGAGAAGAAAATTTTTATTAGAAAATAGTAAAATTTCCTCCTATTAGTTCATACATCATCTAAAATTTTACTGTTAGTTAGGAAATGTTTCCTTGGTTTTAAGAAAAATTTTATTTTATTTAAGTTCATTAGATAATTTTGTTTTTACTAAAAACTAGGGCATAACTGCCTAAAAGTAAGAAAATATTTTCTAACAATAAATTAAATAGCACTTCTTTCAAGTGAAATTAATCCTTATCCTGTTTCTATGGTAAAGGTAATAATATATTTTACCATATATTTAAAGTACTTTATACTCATTGAGTAAGTATTTTCCAGAGCACTTCGGCTATGTGAGGACACTTGTTAAGAGACAAGCATTTTGCTATAAAATTTTGTCTTAAAACTAAATTGAATTATACTAATTTCATGTATTTAAAATATAAATTTAATTTCATTAGCAAAAAGGTAAACAAATTAAAAAAATGTACTGCAGGATATCCTGAAACGTAATAAATTGTGACAAAGTAGTTCCTTGAGAGAACTACAAAAAGGGACGCCCTACGTGACACACGGCATCTATGGCTAAGGAACACTGAGGGTCCTTAGTCTTCTTAAATTAACTAATTTAAGGAAATTGTTGCAAAAATACAAAATATCACAGTTACATTTCTTCTTATAACTGAAAAATGGAAAAATGTCATAAGTTTATTTTATGGTATTTTAAGATTAAATTTTATTTGACATATACAAATTTAAACTTTTTTATTATTAAGTGAAAAAAAATAGTTCAATAAATATAACGTTTAATAAGCGCTACGTCAATTATAGAAAAGCCATTATGCCGTAATATATAAAATGTGCCTGCGATATTTTGTTTTGTAGAAAATAAACAAATTTATTACATAAAATCGCAAATTCGAAATTTTTTACCCTTTGCTAACAAAATTTTAAAATATTTTTTAAGCTACTTTATGTTCAATGTTAAATACTGTTAAGATAAGAGATGGGCACGTGAGCCATTTTTGAATCACACTCACGCGCGATCACGAACCAAAAATTACAATCATGCACGATCGATTTTTTAAATGGTTTAATTTCTTTTATTTAATAATATTTTTTCTTGAAATATAGGAAAAGTAACTGGTTTGTTTTTAATTGATTGTTTTTTTTTTTGGAATAGAATATTAAAAATAATTTAAACGTTTTTTAACAAAAAAAAATCCTATACCAAATTTTATTATTTTTTTAAAAATTAGAAAACTTTTACTTTAAAAAATAAATATTTTATTAAAATTTTTAAAATTTATCTAAACTGAGTTGCATGAAAATTTTCCTTAGAAATAGTTTATGAGTTTCTAAAATCAAGTAAAAATTTATTACTTTTTGTTTTTAATTGCCTGAACTATTTTTTAGAAAACCATTCTTCAAAATTAGAAAGTGGTATACTTTAAAACTAAATTTAGAAATGGCTTTCTAAAATTTAGTTAATTTAACTATTTGCGAAAAAATGAACACACATTAAGTTCAAGAACTTTCTCGATTTAAGTTAGACACATTTTCTGAACTAAATGGGAGTAAATTATGTCCTAAATTTTTTTTAACCTAAACTTAATTTTATTACACTCACAATATATTTTCCGTTACCGACTGTAGTTTATTTAAAATGTAATACGTAAAGTTTGTTTTTAAATGAAGAATCAATTGAAATTCATAGAAATATATTTTTTAACTATTCGAATTAGTTATTTAAAAAACAAACTATAAAAATTTACAGACATTCAGTAGGATTTGTTTTTTTCAGTTAAATGTAAAATTTTATGTTTTCTGTTTCAAAAAATAAAAATTCATATAATTCCTTTTTGTTTTTTTACCAAAATAGTTTGTATATATACAAAATTATTTCAAAAAAAATTACAAGAAATTATTCAAATATACATACACACAAAGCCAATAAAAATATATACATCTGCATGTGTTGTGTTCTGTTTTGTAATTACATGCAAATAAAAAATTTCAATTTGAAAAACAAACCACAAAAGTAGTTTTTTTCTAACTTTTTGTCGGTAAAAATTTGAGGGTTATTTTAAACGACTATCTATTGTTTTTACTTTTCTCGTTTATTAAACAAAGATTAAAAATAAACAACAAAATGGGTTGAATATAATGGAAAATCAGTAGTCCTCTTTTTGATTGTATTTTCGATTAATTTAATATGTATTTTAAGTTGTTTTTAACGAAATAATATTGTGAGTATGCAAGTTTCTTAAAACTAAGATGTTTTTCTTTTAAATTAATAATAGCCTGTTCCTCGATCTCGAACGAAAAACTAGTCGAACGATAGCAAGTCACTCGAATTCGAGTCGATTTGGGTTTCTCTATTTCGAAAGGCTTCGATCGACTTGACTTACGTGTGTCAATTTTTGTTTCTTACGCATTTACAAATCACAGAGATGCCAGATCATATATTTTGAGCATTTGTTAAAATTTTCTTTAAAAGTAGCAAAAATACTACTAAACTGCTTAAAGACAAAAACAACCCTGTTTAACAGTGATCAGCTGTATATGACAAATGAAATAAAAAAATAACAATAAACAAATCAATTTTTATTTGGAAAGTCTGTTTATTTGTGAAAATTTTTGTTATCGATTGGTTGTGGGTGAAATTGTTGTTTGAAGAGCTTTTCTGTTGCCTGTTGTCTGTTCGGTGCGGTCACTGCTAAAGTCCTTGCAAAATAAAAGATGTAAAATAAAAAATGTAAATATGAGTTTCTTGGGCAAACGTAAGCCACAAACAACACACACATACCTTTTCCACTCAGCAACAGCGTAATAGGGGGTGAAACGGAGTTTAGTTTTCTGGTAAAATTTTCCTCCTCTGCGGAAAATTTGTTTGCTCCGAACACCAGAGTCCTTCTGGCAAAATCAGGCCTTCCTTCCATATAAAATACAAGCGTCTTCGGATGGTCCATTGTTGATTTTTTTTAACTAAAATTTAAAATTTTAATAAACTATAATTATTTGTATTATTTTGTACTTACTTTTTGTTATCCATTGCTTTTTTACTTCATTTTGCTTTTAAAAATATCAAATATATATTTACTCGACAAAAAAATAGAAAGTGACTGATTTTGACATTTGCGTTCGAGCTGTTCGAAATAGAGAAACCAAATTTTGTATGAAAACAGTAACGTTTTCATTCGACTTGTCGTTCGAGTCATCGTTCGCATAAAATAGAGTTAGAGAAACCAAAGTCAGTTTTCTTTCGACTAGAAAGCGAACGAACGTGTTCTTTCGAAATAGAGGAACAGTCTATAAATTTTTATTTAATTGAAATATTACTTAGAAAAAATATGAACTGTTTCTGAGTATATAAACAATTTCGTTTTTCCTCAAAATTAGGAATTTTTATTCTTTTTAAGAAAATTTTTCTAAGTTTTAATAAAATTTGACTTAAATTGAGGACAATTTATAAACTATCTTGAAGGAAATTTTTGATTACATTTAAGTCCATGTCTTTTTTTTTTTTTAGTGTGTGTGGTGTGCAGTTACATCGGGGCCAACTATATTACAGTGAATGGCGACCGCCGCTATAGAGCTATGCTGTCAGAATTATACTTACCGGATGTTGACGATGCAGATTTGAAGGACATGTGATTCCAACAGGACGTGGCCATTTGTCATACTGCAAGCGCCATTATGTGTATTTTGAATGATGCCTTCCCAGCGCGTGTAATCTTGCATTCCGATGATTTGACTTGGCCAGTCAGTCAGATCCCCTGATTTGACAGCCCCGGACTTCTTTCTCTGGGGAAGTCATTGGTGTATGTGAACAAGCCCCGAAATTAACAACGTGACACTACAAATGCTGAGCAAAATAAAATCAAAACAACCCAAATTTGCATCAACGCCGATATAACACTTAATTGAAACAAAAATTATAATAGCGTTTGCATACATAATCATTTAAAAACCAAACGATATTTTACTTGAAACAAAAGTTATAGCGTAAGAAAATCAGATGATGTTTTTCGCCGCACCCTGTTTATAGAAGCTACATTTTCATTTAAACAATTGATAACAAAAATGCGTTATCTCCAACACAAAACTGAAACAGTTAGTCAATATTATTCCCCCGAGTTATAAGCGAACAAAAAATTGATTTTATTTCATGTTGAAAGAAACTTTTATAATGTAATTTTGTGTCAGTTCGAGTTCAAATAGATTTTTCTGTTTATACAATTAAAATATGTGAAGATGATAAAGTCAAGCTTATTTTGTGTTCATGTGGCTTGTTTTTTTTTTCCTTCAATAGATCGTTTAAGCAATCTACAATATTTGCTGTTTTTTATTTATTTATAGATTTTACATTAAAATGTCTCGCTTAAATAAGGGCTTAACATCCTACATTTCGAAAACGCTCTTTTGTGGACTAATACGAGTACGATATTGTAGCTGTTATTAACAAATTTTGATATGTAATTTGAATTTTTTAGTTCAATTTGAAATAATTGGTTCAATTATTTCACTTTTAATAGCAATTTATTTTTAATTTTTGTTTGCCGTCTCGGTTAGATTTCTGTAAAAAAACTAGACCATATTCGTGCTAAGAAATTGTCGAAAAATTTTACAAAAGATTCTTTACATACATACATTTATTATCTCCCCTCTAAAGTTCTTAACATTAATTGAATGCCCTTTTTCGAGCTTGACATTCATTTGTATTTTCTGTGTTACCTGTATGTCTGACTTTTAAAATTTGTAATTCAAAATTTTTGAAATCGGCCACGCCTACTATATGATACCCTACACCAAGTATAATTTAGATCATAGTTTCGGGAAAGGAGCCTGATTCTTATTTTATAACCAGGATATAAAATATAGAGAAAAATCTAAATGAAATGACCTAAAGGTGCATTTAAGCATTTAATATCAGGAAGGTATGTTAGTTAATAACGGGACTAGGTCCAAATAAAGCACAATTTTCTTTAAATTTCGAAACAAAATTTATTGTCCCAAATAATATTCAGAACCCAAATTATAAGGAGATATTTACGGTTTTGTGTGTCTAAATACCATTTAAGGCCAATTAATGTAGGACCTTTCTATGAGAGATATAAATTTCAACAGGGTTCGTCTCAGAGGTAATATTTGCGTCCTGTTGTTTGATTACAAGGTTCACATTGACTTAGGGACAGCGAAACAAACTGACAATCTGACATTGTTAAATCGAATCATGAAGCAATTCAGAGTAAATGGGATGGGTTTAAGGCCGATATTTATTTTTTTAGTTGCAAATATCAGCCCAAACTCATTATACCCTATACCACATAGGGTCTTATGAAACTACCCGAGTCAGTATGCATTACCACATATACTGATATATAATATTATTTTTTTTAATTATCTTATATTGTGTCATATATAACTACGTCTAGTTATATGTTGATCTTTATAAAATTGAATATGATTTTTATGATAAGATATGGTATTGTATAAAATTATATATAACACTATTAATGATTTAATATGACTTACACCAGAGCATATTTACTTATATATGACATACAGAACCATATCTAATTATATATGCTAATATTTCAAATAAAATAATATATGGTTCATTATTAAAAATATTTTTTAATATGGTATGAGATATAATTATATACATATGATTCAATATATGGTCCAATATAAGAAATATTTTTTGATATGGTATAAGATATAATTATATATAGTACAAAATTTGCAAACAATTTTGAGATATCTAGAGTATTTTTGATATGATGTAAGATATAATTACAAGTGGTTTCATGTCAATGGTTTTGAATCCCATCCAGAAAATAAAAATTTTGTAAATATTAATTTTTTTATATTAATATATATTTATTAATAATATTATATTTATTTTTTTTTACAAAACTTTCAAATTTTAACCCATTTCGGGACAAAAAGACATAGAAATTTTTTGATAGACTATAAGATATGATAAGTTTGTAATAACCTAGGTACATATAAAAGTATATATGATCCTTGTTTCCAAAAGTCCTATAAGTGGACTTTACATATAATTATCATTATTATTTCCTAATATTAAGTTCAATAGCACTTGTTTTAAGTGAAAATTATCCTTAAATTTTCTAATAAATGTGAAATTTTTCTATGGTAAAGGTAATATATTTTACCACATATTTTAAAGTACTTTATACTCATTGTGTAAGGACTTCCGCTTCGTAAGGATACTGAGTTTAACAAGTATTTTGCTATACATTTTTAACTTTAAATTAAATTGAATTATTTTAAACTCATGTATTTAAAATTTAAATTATATTTCATTAGCAAAAAGGCAAACAAATTAAAAACATGTACTGCAGGATATCCTGCAACGTAATAAATTGTGACAAAGTCAGATTCTTTTCGTAGTTAATTAACGGTTCTGCTTGAGAGAACTACAAAATGGTACGCCCTTAGTGACACACAGCATCTTTGGCTAAGGAACACTGGGGGTCCTTTGTCTTCTTAATTTAACTAATTTAAGGAAATTGTTACAAAAATACAAAACATCACAGTTACATTTCTTGTTATTATTGCGAAATGGAAAATAACAATTTTATGACATTTTTAGCTTAAACTTTAATTGACATATACAAATTTTGCCTTTTTTTATTATTAACTGCAAAAAAAATTACAATCATGCATGATAATTTTTTATATGGATACTTTAATTTGTTTGCTGAAATAATATTTTTTCTTTAATATTTGGAAAATTAACTTGTTTTTAATTTATTGTTTTTGTTTTAATATATTGAAAATAAGAAACAATTTCCCACAAGCACTAAATTTTTCCTCGATTTAAGAAAAATTTACTGAAGTTCTTTTTTTTTTAATTTTTAAAATGAAATTTTAAGGACAAAACTCATATACCTTAGTTTATTATTTTCAAAAAATTAGAAAACTTCTACTTGAATAAAAAAATATTATATTAACATTTTTAAAATTTATCTGAACTAAGTTGCATGGAAGTTTTTCCTAGAAATAGTTCATCAGTTTTTAAAACCAAATAAATTTGTATTATCACATAGGAAAAAATTCTTTGCTTTTTGTTTTTCATTGTCTAAACTAATTTTTAAAAAAATAATTCTTAAAAACTAAAAAGGGGTAGACTTAAAACTGAATTAAGAAATGGTTTTTTAAAATTTAGTAAATTTTACTACTCGCGAAAGAAAATGAACACACATTAAGTTCAGTTATTTTCTCATTTTAAGTTACACATATTTTGAACTAAGTGGAAGTAAATTAGTTTAAAATTTGTTTAATATACTTGTTTTTTTATTAAATTAAGAAATATTACTTAGGAAAGATATGAACTATTTGAGAGTATATTAACTATTTCGTTTTTACCTAAATATAGGAATTTTTATTCATTTTAAGAACATTTTTCTAAGACTTAAATTGAGGATAAATTTTAAACAATTTTAAAGGAAATTTTGGATTAATTTTTAGTTTATGTATTTTTTTTAGTGTAATTTCCGGTTTTTATTCATATTTTCCATATTGACCGCTTGAATATTTTTTTGTGTGGTATTTACAATAACTATTTTAACTATCTAATTCTTACACATTTTCCGGTTGTGTATTTTTTTGCTTTTTATTCTTTTTTTGTTTTTTTTTAGTAAATATTGTCTTATTCTCTGTAATTTTGTTACTGAGTAATTTTTACTAAACTTTACAGGAAAAGTGAACAATCGAACCTATTAACAAACTAAAATTAACAAACACTAAAAATTGTTTAAATATAAAAAAGCCAAAATTTATAACAAAGACAAAAATATCAAAATAAAAAAAAGTGAAAAAAGTGAAAAAAAAAAACGCCAAAGATAAAATATCCTATAACTAGAAAACAATTGCTGAAATTTAAAAAAAATGCAAAATTAAAAATGCTCTAAAAACTAGAAAAAAAAAATCGATTCCATTAAAATAAACGCTAAAATCGAACATACTTGGCAAAAGCAAAACCAAAACACTAATATTAGAATTGTCGCCAAAATACCGCCAAAATTAAAAAATCGCTGCAATTAAAAAAAAAACCCAACATTAAAAATAGTCGCTAAAATGAAAAAAGACCAAAATAAAAAATCACCAAAAAAAAATCAACAAAACTAGAAAAAACGCCAAATTAAAAAAAAAACATCGTACCATAAAAAATGCCAAAAATGTAAATAATCGGCAATATGAACACAATCGGCAGAATAAAAAATTGATAGAATTAGAAATAATTTGCTAAAATTAGAAAAAAAATATCCAGCATTGACAAAATTGCTGAAATTTTAAAATGATAAAAATTGGTAAATTTTTTTTCTAAAATTTGCAATTTTATTTTTATTTTTAAAAATTCTGATTTATTATTTTTAAAAATTCTGAATTCTGTTTTTCTCAATTTTGTTTTTCCATTTGTCATTTATTTTTTTATATTGACATATAAATCAATAAAACATAAATATTTATATTATTATACACCCAGAAAAAAGATTGGTTGCAATTCGATCAAAGCTAATAACATTTATTTTTAAGGATTTTATTTTATTTGGAATAACCTATAATCCATTATTATACCAAAAATATGGCATTGTGAATTAAAAAGATGGAAAAGGAACCAGAAAATGATACTATTATCCAATTATTGGTATTTCCAATCAACTTTAAGAATAAAATTCGTTAAGTAATTTCGTACAGTAGAAGCAACAATTTACTTAGTGAATGTACAAGAAAATTGGTACAATCTATCAAATTTATTAAAAGCTTGTCAATATTCGAAAGTGGTTACTACAATTACGGTTATCCTGATCAAATATATTATTAAATTAGGGCTTCAGTTGAACCAACCGAATTGTGGATTGTAATGATTATAAAAGCCACTAAAGATTGGTATTTGTAAACGAATTTTCTGCTATATTTATATTCCTAAAAAATTATTTACATATATTCAAAATTAGTGATTTAAATTTATAAGTGTTATAGTGAGTAGATAAGTGTATAGTGAGTAGAGAGCTAGCCTAGTTCCGAGTTCAAATATATATTTTTTTAAATAAAAAAAATGTTCAAATGTTTAATAACAAATCTAAAAATAATTTTTTTTTTTAAATATTATTTTGTGGGAACACAACAAATTCGGAAAAAACTTTCTCGGTACACTTTTCCCAGTCATATTCAATAGCTTCGATACCCTGTTTATAGTAAGAACTGTCTAGCCATCTTTTACCACCAAGCCATTTTTTTAAGTTTGGGAATAGAAAATAATTCGAGGGAGCTAAATCTGGCGAGTGTGGCGTGTGGTGAAGCAATTCGAACTTGAATTCATTTTTTCCATGGTTACAAATTCACTGAGATCGTTTCTTTTCGATGGCTCAAAAAAATACTGAACAACGTGGCTTCTTGAAACTTGAAACATAGGTTTTATAAGGTGCTCATCATATACCGATGATGGGCATTGTCAATGATCCGATTTGTGTATCATGTCTGAAGGATGGGGTCACGCCAGAGCTTTTTATTGATTTATTTATTTCAGTCTATTACAAAAGTAAATAACTTAAAGAAATTTATTTAATAAAACTTTAAATTAAGAGTGAGGTAAACTAATATCTAATTGATAATCTCAAAGCTTTAGTTAGAACAGAAGTTGAAGTATTCGAAGTTGAAACATTCAAGAAAGGAAGAGCAAACTTAACAAATCTATTTTGAATTCTCTCAATACGTTTTATATGAGTATCCGCATTAGGAATCCAAACAAAGGATGCATATTCCAACCTAGAACGAACAAAAGAAGTAAATAAAACTTTTTTGTATAAAAATCAAAAAGATTTCCAGAATTACGACGTATAAAAGCCAAAAGAGAATAAGCTTTAGGAATTAAAGTGTTTAAATAACTACTAAAAGACAATTTTGGATCAAATACCACACCCAAATCAAGTATTTCATCCACAGATGAAAGACTATGATACGACATATAAAAACATTTTGAAAAATTAATAGGCAAACCATTACAATCAGACCACAAAATAGCTCTGCACAAATCTTCCTGAAGGTCAAAAATATCACTAAAAGAAGATATTCATTTAAAACTTTAAGATCATCAGCATACATAAGACACTGAGACTTTATAAAACAACGACAAATATCATTAATAAAAATGTTGAAAAGCAAAGGACCTTGGATACTACCCTGAGGTATACCAGAGGTGGGTGTAAAAAAATTTGAGTAAACTCCATCTACAGAAACTGCAGCATATCTACCAGTTACATAAAATCTAAACCAACTCAGCATTCTAAAATGAAAACCAATCTTAGTAAGCTTAAGTAATAAAAGTTTATGCGGCACCCTGTCAAATGCCTTTGCAAAATCCAAATAAATTGAACCAATTTGAATACCTTTTTCAAAACAAGAGACACAAAAGCTAGTAAAAACAGCTAAATTGGTTGTGGTGGATCTTCCAGCCATAAATCCATGCTGTGATACCGAAATATAACGTTAAAGACGAAGAAACAGTTTGTCGTAGACAATATGTTCAAAAATCTTTACTGTACAGCTTTCTCCAGAACCAAACGGAGCATTTTCGGTAGTGACGTCTTGTTTATGGATTCTGTTCGTAAACTACCTCGTCGTCTTGATTTTCTCAGGTTTATAGGAAAGACTGGCAAATTCTAGTTCGACATTCATCTCTTCTTCGTTTCTAATTTCAATACCATTCCTCTTTTTTTTCTTTTTATTTTTCTTTACTTTTTTCTCCCTTTATTTTTCCTTTCTAGGGCATGGTACAATGGAGCAAGTTTTAGTCTGTGTGTCAACTGAATTCAAGGATATATATGCCTTGAAGTTTCAATACATTATTAACTCTTTTTTTTTAAGCATTTATTTTTAATACTTTATTTTTTAAATGTTTTAATTTTTTAGATTTTTTATATGTTATTCTATTTGTAAACTATTTACTCACCTTTTCAATTTTTTTAACAATTTCTGGAAGAACAAAAAACATTTTTTTTTTTTAATTTTAAAAATTTTTCTTTTATTGATTTTTTTTCAGGATTTTTTTATAGTTTTATATATTGTTTTTTGTAATTATTATAATTTTAAATTTATTTAGTTTTAGATTGGCATGTAAAAATAGATCTATATTAACTTATTAACTTATATATGAATTCCTAACGCTGTTTTTTTTTAATTTTCCAAGTAATCTATTAAAGAAAAGATAATAAAGTAAAAAAAAATATATATTTTTTATATTTTTTTTAATATTACATTTACAAACGTTTTTTATGTTTATTTTACACTAAAGTTAACTTAATATTCGCTTTTATACAGGGTTGGATAACGTTTCAGTTTGAAAATAACAGTATTTCTCTATTATACAGAAAACAAAATCGATATTATTAAGGGAAATTGTCTTCAATATTTAACCATCTTAATTTTCTAGTTTTACCAGTGTTATATCTAATTATCCGTTATAAATTACAGGTTTTGGTATTTTAACCGTTTTATGATGATAATTTGTGGTTAATAGCAAACTGCACCGGTAAAACAGGGAAATAAAAACGATGTTATGTTATCGGGGTTTTAAACTTTTCATATACAGAGAAAAAAAATTTATAGTGAAATCAATTATTACCCCATATCTGTATTAAAATTTAATTTTTGTGAACATTTTTACATTAAGTTTAATTCTTATTGCAGTAAATATGATTTCAGTTAAAATAAAATTTTTTATTTAAATGCCAACATTTTAGATATTGTTTTCGCATTTTTAAAAATTATTAGAAACATTTTAAAATTAACAAGAAAACCAACTCAGTTTGATTTCAATACAAAATACAAAAAATTTAATTTAATATTTTTTCTGCTTGATTTTAATTTTTTTTCGGCTAATGTTATTTTAAAACTGTAACAGTATCCAAACTTGCTTTTTTATATGAATTTTAATTTTTAAAAAATATATATGAAATTCATGATTTTATTGGGATTATTTTTTGTTTTTAATTTAAGTTAAACTGTTTTTATTCACTAGTTTGCTAAACTTACATACAAGGAAAGTGTGATACAATAAAAAATTAAGGTTTTTATGATTTTAATTTGAGTTTTTTTAAATGCTCAATAAAGCGTTTAATAAATTTGATAAGCTTTAATTAAAACAAAAACTTACCAATAAATATCATTTATTCTAAAAAAAAAACACGGTACCTAACCCTCAAGTTACGAGTATATAAATTTCTATACAAATTTATGGACATTGTTTTAAACGTTTGTTAAAAGTTTTTCACAAATTATAAAAATTTATAAATTTATTTTTATCGTATTTCACTTTTACACTTTTCCTTGCTAGCACTTTGAAACGCTTATAAAATATTTATATTTTTTTGCAATTTTCGTTTTGCTAATTTAATTATAAATTAAAGAGGCCTTAGATTAAATGGGAGTTTGTTTTAAATACATATACAAAAATATTTAAGTTCTTTTTTTTAAATTATTAAATATTTCTATATTTTATTTTTTTAAATGGACAAGTATGGTGTGTTTTTTTGTTTGTTTTTAAACATATTAAATATTAAATTAATGGAAATTTTTATAGTGTTTTTTTGTTAAAGTAAATGCTTTTGTTTTTGTGGTATTTTAAAGAAAATAATAATAAATAAAAACAATGTTTGTTTTGTTTTGTGTTAAATTTATTAATAATATATTTTATCAAAAAATATAGTTAACAATTATTTCAATACTTTTTTTTTATTTCATATTCGTTCATTCTCCTTATAGAGACAAGAAATCGTTTTTTTTTTTAATTTAATTAAATTTGAAATATTTTAACTTAAAAAAAAAAGAAAATAATAAATTTAAAATTTTTAAATAAAAAGCAACGAAAAAAAATTTTTGATAACATACACTTAAAAAATGTTTGTTAAAAGATTTGTAAACTAGGCTTTTAAAATTTGTCTGTATAAATTATGCAATAACTTTGGAATATTTACCAAGTACTTAGCTAAAACAAAAAGAAGCTTATAAAGTTTTAACAAATTTTTAAATTATTAAAAAAAAATGGGTAAAGCCTATTTTAGCAATCTTTTGATAAGCATTTTTTTGCGTGTATGTAGAGAATTAAGCAGAGCAAGGCCCCGTTTTTATTAAGTCTTTTCGTATTAAAAGCTGCAATTAGCAGCTAATTGTATTCAATAAGTTCTCTTTTAGTTTTTTTTTTAATTTATTTGGAAGATTAATAATATATTTTGTAATTTAGCTGTCTGGTCTTGTTAATGTCTTTTTTATAATTTGTCAAATCTTGTAGGTGTGTGTGTGTGTGTGTGTGTGTATTTCATTAATTTAAATACGCCAACCCTGATCATCATCAACATTTGAGTCCGTATCCGAAGGTTCTTCACCATACATATCGGCCAATTTACGGAAACGTGGACCAAAATTGGATAGATAATCAAAATTGAGATCACCATCATCGGTACAGGAAGCCAATGATGACAGAGAACCATCTGAGTTACCATCACCCTCATAGGCATAATGACGTACATCATCCATGGGGAAGCCTAAAATATCACGATCACAGTTATCTTTTTTATCACCCAAAAAACCTCCTATATCGGGTATTTCCTGTGCAGGATTAACCGCATGTAGTGCATGAGGATCCTTATATAAAGTTTCACCATAAAAGGGTTGTGTTGTACGTAAAACATTTAAATCATAGTCGGTATCACGTTCGCCACCACCTTCATCTTCATAATTGATAATAGTTTCCCGTATATCATCGATATCCTTTTCATGCCAACCATTCTTTTGTTTCTTTTGCACCACCACCGCCAACAGTATGATTAGCAGCAGAACTATACAGGATATTATGGCTATAATAAAGTTTCTATCAATGCCAAAACTAACAGCAACGGCAACAGCTCTCTGGCAGCCCGAATCAATATTGCGAAAAACTGAGGGAGCTCCCAAATTGTAGGTATGATCGTTTATAGTAAGATTTCGAATGCAACCAAAGAAACCCTGTTGACTGGGTACATAAGTCCAATTGAGTTGACGACCCAGATTAACCAAATCCACGGGGGTGCCACCCAATTGCAAAGGAGCATTGACATTTAGGAATTCATTAGGTCCTTGTGGTGCACCCAAACTCATGCAAGTCGATAGCCGGCAATTATCCACAGTCATTTCTATGCTAGATTTTTGCAAGACAATATCTAATTGATACGATTTACCAGCTTGCAATTGAATATGCCGATGATCTATACGTATTGTACCAGAACCATAATCCACACTTAATACCGGATAACCTTTTACCAATTCCAAGGCCAGAAAATCAGTCAACGGCAGTAAATAATTATAATTTAAAGGACCCAAATACATAATCAAACCATGATCTGTTTGTGGGGCAATTTCCAAGCTAATTCTGGTATTATCACAGGCCGCTATGGGTTCATAAAAGGCATAACCATTGCCATAGAAACCCACCGAAACTAATTCACAATGAGGCCCCGCAAAACCATCTATGCAATCACAGGCATCATCTTCTCCTAACTTGGGAGTGCCACCATTTAGACAATAGGGACGTGTTTTAGCTTCACACACACACTGAGCTTCTATAAAAGCATTGACTCCCACAAACGAGGTGGTATTGGAGTAAATCATATATGGTATAGAAGATTTATGCAGTGTATTCGTGCAGGAGGATTCACATTTATATTTTTCTATTAGACATTCATCGATATTCACCATGAGTATTTGCAAATCCAATTCATTTTCCAACTCTTCCTGATGTTGAGCCACTATACCATTCAGTTTTTCGGCAGCATAATAGGGTGAACCATGAGCCGAATAACGGACATCCAAAGTATTATTGGCATTTTGCAAAACGGTGAAAACATCCACATTGGTAACAGAAGTATTAAACAATTTGGCCAAATAAAATTGCAAACGATCTTTCAATGATAAACTATCGTCTGCCTGAGCATCTCGGGGAACACTAATAAACTCTTCTTTGGTGACATTGTAAAAACGAATGCTACCACTTTTATCGACCGCCTCTTCGGGTAATTCACGTACAATAACTGTCACGTCGGCATCTACAGAGTGGCGTGGTATAAATGTGGATTCTTCTGTTACCACAAATTGTAAATCATATTGTCCCTCCTGTGTACCCTCCAGCACGGTAATCATACCCGAGGAGGGATTCAAACGGAAATTATCATGAGGTATACCCTGAGCCCATTGGAAAGTCTTATCATCCAAATCCCAATCGTCTAAATCGTCTACAAAGACCCGACCAATTTCAGTATCTGGTGCTTCGCCTTTGTAATTATACACTGTAATACGTGATGATCCCTCAGACATGGCATTGTCATTAACATCGCCTATTATCAAATGCAAAATACTAACTGAACTCATTTTCGGTTGTCCCGAATCACTAATGCGTATGGGTATGTAATAATCCTTCTGTTCCTCACGATCAAATTGTACATTAGCAAAGAGATAATCATTATCAATGCTAAATTTTGTCTTAATATCTGTTGAGGCCTCACTGTCTATGCCAAATGTGTAGGGAGGACCATTTTGTGATTCGTCATAATCATTAGCTTGCAGTTGCACAACTTGGCCAGGATTACGATTTTCTTGCCATATAACGGGCATTTTATTAATTAAAAATGGTGCATTATCATTAATATCTTGTAGATTTATAGTAACCGGTGCTACACTCTTCAAGCCGGTGCCATCTTCATCAACGGCCGCTATTAGGACACCCCAAGATTTATGACCATTGGGTAAATCACGATCTAATGGCTGTATCAATTTTAAACAACCATTATCATCTATAGTCAACATTTTTTTATGATCATCTTTAACTACAAAATATTTGATGTGTTGATCGGCGGTACGATCTTTAATATCCGGATCATAGGCTTCTATGGTTAGTATGCAATAATCAAAGATCTGTTCTTCTCTAATGGTTATGGCATAGACTTCTTTAAATACGGGAGGATTATCATTGACATCTTCAATTTTAATGATAACCGTAGCATGATCATCGAAAATGCCATCAAAAGCTCTAATTTTTAACATATATTCTGTAATATTTTCATAATCTAATCTAGAATTCACGGTAATTTTTCCAGTTTGCTCTTCAATTTTAAAAGCATTACCCACATTGCCACTTTCTATGGTGTATTTAATTTGGGAAGCATTATCTTCATCTTCGGCCGTTACTTCAATGACTATAAAATTGATATTAGCATCTTCGGGTAATTTATCGGCCACATATTCAGACATTTGGAAATGGGGTTTATGATCATTTTTATCTGCTATTTCTATGCGAAATACTTGCTGCCCCCTATTGGGTTCACCGCCCTTAATTAAAGATGATGGAGAATTGTCACTGGCTATTACTTTGACATTGTAGAAATCTCTTTCTTCACGATCGAATGTCGTTAGGGCTGTAATGTTTCCCGTATGTGAATCGATGGCAAAAAATTCACGATTATCGGCCAATTCGAAAGAAACTACATTATTGGCTTCTGTACCATCCATATCAAAGGCTCGCACTTGCATTACCGGTGTGCCGGCAGGTTCATTTTCTAAGATGGTGCCAGTTTTAACCTCTGTGAAATAGGGAATATTATCATTGACATCTTCTATCTTGAACTTTAAAACATGTTCGGCTACCAAGTCGAAGGTATTGCGGGCACTCATTGTTAATGTATAATCGGTGACGGCTTCATAATCTAAAGATTTGCCCAAACTAATGACAACTGTATCATCGATTTGATCAAATACAAACGTTTTCTTACTATTCGTTTGTTCCGTACGACCGGTTATTAATTCAAAAATAACTTCCGGTTTATTTGGTACATTCGATACGGCTTTCAAAGTCACTATAGGAGTAGAGTAATCACTAAAATTCTCCTTCAGATATATGGGCACTTCAATGGGATCAATAAATGAAGGTGGGCGTTTATTGGATTCGACTACTCGTATGCGTACTTCGATTTGGGCATCTTGTGGTGGATCTGGTACAATATTATAAGCTCTTACAGTAATGGTATATTGTTGTCCAGGTCTTTTATCAATTGGTCTATTTAAATATATAATGCCAGCATCTTTATCTACTTTGAAGTATAAATGATCACGTTCGGCTAATATCTCGTAGGCTATAATACTGTTGTTGCCATCATCTAAATCACTAGCAGTAATACGCATAATCACAGCATTTGGCTAAAATTAGAAATGGGGAAAGAGAAAGAGAAGAAAAAAAAACAAAAATTGAAGATAGAAAATCAAATTGTAAATTATTAAAATTTTATTTAGACCAAAAACCCACCACTTACTATCACATTAATTAGCCATAAACACATTTTCCTTTATATTTTTTATAAAAACAATTATTGATTTCTTTAAACCAAAAAAAAATAAATAATAAATTCAAACAAATTCTTGCTAAGTAAAATAAAACCTTCTTTTTGGTTGTTTTGAAAAATTGCAACTAAATAATTAATATACCTTGAGCATATAGAAAAGGTAACAACAACCTACAATCTATACTAAACTATATATGTTTCATATATATAGACCAATGTAATTTAAAACTATTAACGTTTGTGCTTAAGGGTTTCAAGGTTTTTTTTTTTTATTATTGTTGTAGTACATATTTATTTATTTTTTTAAGAGCAGTGAACTCAATTGGAATGCACCTAAAGAGTGCATAATGGAAATAAAAAATAAATTTATTATGGATTCTACTACATGGATTTTGAAAAGACATTATTGCTGAAGAAAAATATATGGACAGCCTACCTCCTCCTACATGGTGAACATGAAAAATGCCTACATTAAATGGCTTGTAAAAATCGTCGGATTATTGAAGGTTTAGAAATAGTATAATGATAATAAAGTAGGTAGGTCTACAGTATTAAGACAACAAAAATTTAAAAAAAAAATAATTTTAAAACTAATGTACACTTAAAAAAAAAAGCCAGTGCAAATAGTTGAAAGTCCTGTGTTCAGATTCTAAGGGTAATAATTTAACCGTTTGAGAAAAAAAATAGAAAATTTGCAAAAGTTAACGAAATATTTATTTGGGGCGATAAATGAATGCGTGCCATTTACTTTAACCCTTTTTAGCCCCTACTGGGATCATATGTTCCAGCAATGTTTCTTACATCATACTTTAATTACGTAAAAACCGAATGGAGCTCTGAAAGACTATTACATATCTGAAATTGAAGCTTGTGGGCCATTCCATGTCAAACCGCACAGCATTCGGATTTGTCATGACCGATTTTAATGAAATTCATCACAAATATTGTAAATGGGTGGTGTTTATCAAATCATTAACCTTTCGCCCCCAAACCCTTTTGGTTTTCGAAATATGACGTCATGAAAATTGGCAAAAACGTCAAAATATCTAAAAAGTGTCCATACAAAGTCGCCCATAACTTCTAAACTATTTAACCTAAAATTTTTCTATTGGTTTAAAGGTGAAAACAATATTACAATAATTGTTGCGAATTTCATTAAAATTGGTGATGACAAATCCGAAAATGACAGTTTTCTGTGCGGTTTGACATGAAATGGCCCTTGTGTAAAGAAAACGTTTTCGGAGGCTGGAAGTGAAAGTCCTTCCCAATCAATAGATGAGTTCATTGCGAAATTCAAGGGCCGTTCCTTGCTAAAGCAGTACATGCCAATGCAGCCTACAAAACGTGAAGTGAGAATGTGGCTGCGGTGTAATGCTAAGACCGGATATACTAATGAATTAAAAAATTTATACCAGAGAGGAAATTAACTCTGAGATCACCTGGACTCTTGTAGTCGTCTTTAATTTCACATCCATGATTCGCTACAAGGATGTTGCTGTTATTTTCGAAAGATTTTTTCGCGTCAGTCTCTTTGCTAGAAAACATTCCGTTTCCAGCGTTTGGAAAGTATATAAAGAATCGAAGAGAAACACCAATTTTCGAGGACACTTGTATCGCGGGCATAGCCAATTTCAAATGAGTGCTAATGGTTTATCAGCTGTAAGATGGATGGACTCTAAGGAAGTACTGTGCATACGCCAGATTAAGTTTAGGTGCTGAGAAAGCTATGAATTTCCGATTGTGCTTTGTTTTTCAATAAAAAAAAGAAAAATGTAAATTGATCAAAGTAATTTATTGCTTATTTTAGCTTTATTGGGACATAATGTCCCACCGAGAAACCTTATTGGGATTATATATCCCAGTGTAAAGGAAAGGATCTCCGAGTACTCATGTATCCCAACACATTTTATATATTAATTGCATGAGTCATCAAAGATTTCGAAAAACAAGGGTTAAAGATTATTTCATGTAAATATTGATTGCGGCTATGGCGTAGGTAGTCCATCCGTAAGCTCCCATTTTGGCATACATTTTCCAGTATTTTGGCGGGTATCTCGCTAATGGCAGCTGTAATGTTGTCTTCCAGGGCTGGAATTTTGGCTGGCTTGTCCATGTGCACGAGGTACTTAACTTATCCCCACATAAAATAGTCTAGCGGCGTCAAATCGCATGATCTTGGCGGCCAATAGAATGCTGCAAAACAAGATTAATTGCTTACCAAACTCGCCTCTCAATAGGCTTATTGTATCGTGTGCCATTTGACCGTCTTGTTGAAATCACACGTCAACTAATACTAATTCTTGCATTTTGGGCAAAAAAGTCGGTAATCATATCACGGTACCTTGCTTCATTGACTGCAACGTTGCGATATGCATTGTTCCACAAACTCCACCAAACAGTACATCTTTCAGGGTGCAATGGCAAATTTTGAACTGCCTCTAGCTGCTCTTCACACCAAATTCGGCAATTCTGTTTGTTGACGTACCCATTAAGCCAAAAATGAGCTTCGTCTATGAAGACAATTTTTCGATAAAAACAGATTTCTCACACAGTATGAATTTTGATAATAAAATTCAATGATTTGCAAGCGTTGTTCATTTTGACAGAATATTTACAAATTTGTATTGCTAACTTCAGAAATCATTTTACAAATTTTTAAAAACTTAATTTGCTAAAATTAGCAAAAAAAATTACTAATTTTAAAAAGTGGATATTGAAGGAAATGTTATTTCAAATAATAATAACTTATACATAAAACCGACTCATGTCCAAAAATAGCACATACACCTAAAAAAGCACTAAAAACTTTTTTAGTTCTAAAAATCAGCGCTTAATACAATTCAAATTTGACCTTAAAATTTACTAAAAATATTTTTCAAAACAAAATTTAGCCCAGCGGTTTCTTTTGCTAATCTTAGCAACACATGTCTGCTGACGTGTAGTACAATGAAATTAGTAGAAAAATTAGTAGCCGCTACTAAATTTTAGTATACTTTTTGTAAAGTGTAGTTTAAAATCTGTTTGCTAAAATCAGCAAAAAAAATACTACATATTAGTACAAAATTTTAAATTTATTTTTTTTTATCGACCATCAAATTTTTTTTATTTTATTTATTTTTTTCAAAAAATATTTTATACAAAATTAACAACATCAAAGGCTTAAAAATTGTTAAAACATAAACGAATTAATCATTTTGTTTTAATTTAGTAATTTCTGTTTTGAAAAATATTTTAGTTAATTTTTTTTTTTTACTTTTAAAGTAAAATTTTAATTGTTTTTAGGGCTGATTTTTAGAACTAAAATACCTTTTTAGTACTTTTTTAAGTGGATGTCCTATTTTCAGACATAAGTCGGTATATTCACTTCCGACCCCTTTTTTAATCTATGTAACATTTTAAGGCAATTTATGTTTTTAAAATTAGTAAATTTTTTGCTAATTTTAGCAAATCGGTTTTCAAAAATTTGTAAAATGATTTCTGAAATTAGCAACAAATATTTGTAAATATTCTGTAAAAATTCTATAAGTTGTAAAATGTAAATAGCAAAAAAATTTGATAAAGCATAAAAATTTAAAAATCAGTACACAAATAGTAGTGGGATTAAAAACAGTTTACAAATTTTTCTACTAACTTTTTTTTCTGAGTGTAATTTTTCATTTTGGCTTTTTGCAGTGGCCCGATTTAATCGTCCAGATTATTTTCTTTAGGGTCTTTTAAACAAGCCACAGTCATTGGAAGCTCTCAAAGAGAACCTTTATCACAATGAAAAATGCGGTAAAAAGAGCCCAAATTATGATCAACAACAATGGCGGCGTCCATTTGACCAATATACATAATCTTCAAAAATTACTGGAAAAAACCTTAAAGGTCCAAATAAAAATTTAAGAATAGTTAATTTTTGGTTTTTACGTGAAGAAACTGTTATATTTACTTAAAAAAATTATTTAGCAAGATAATGAATATCACGTGAAAATTTAGCATAATTTATTTTCACGAAAATTTTTTAAGATTTCGTCCGAACTTTTAGGGTTTTAAAACGAAATTTAAATTAAAAAAATTATTAATTTTTTATTTTATAAAAAAATACGCAATACACCCAAAATTACACTTTTTGACTAAGAAAATGAAAAATAAAATCAAAAGAAAATATTTTTTTTATATGGCGTATAAAAATAGTTATTTCACGTGAAAGCCAACCAACTTTCTATGCTTTATATGGATATAGTAAATTGTTTGCATTAATTAAATGATCTTGAATCGGACGAAAAACCATCTTATCTAATATTTATACAGATCAATAATAAAACTTCATTATGAATATCACAACACTTGGTACAGTAATATTATTCATAATTAATATTCTTTATTTAATTATTATTAAATAATATTATTAATATTTGTTAAAGTTGATCAATAATGGGTTAGAAAGTAAACATACGCATATCGTCAGCATATTATTAATTTGACCCATCAACCATTTTCGAAAAAAATTGAGTTAGGAATAGATTATATATAAAGAATGTTTGGCATTCAATACCTTTTCATAATAACGGTAGTGGGCTACCACAGCTACTTTAAGACCGATATAACAATTTTTAAATGGTCATTCCATTAAAGGCAAGTGTCTTTTTGTATTTATTGCGCTATTTTACAGGTTCAATTTTGAAATATCTTAAATTACCGTTATAATAACGCTAAACTACCGAAACACCGATTTATATCGGTATTTTGCAAATATAACAAAATTTAACAGGTAAGATTATGAAAAAATCCTCAAGATATTAGAAGACACATGCCATTATTCGAATCGAAGTTTCAACTACCGTTATAATGAAAAGATATTGCTTGCCAACCATGGTATAAAGTTAATATCCCCTTTCTCATTCCGAAACCAGTTTCTCGACATTTTGTCTCCCAATTTTCCATACAAAAATGAAAAATAAAAAAATTGTTTTTCTCGATAATAACTTTTTGGCTGACGATATGTAAACAATTCAATTTGCAGTGTCTACTTACATTTTACTCGAAAAAATTTACCAAATTTTACCAAATATTAATTTAACTAAATTTTAAGAAATTTGGCTACAAAGAAATTTTAAATTAAATCAAGTAAACACTTTTTTTAATTTCACTAAAGTGAAGTATATTTTTTACTCAAATTTAGTTTAAATTTGTATTTAAATTGATTAAAAATTTCTTAGAAAACAAGTAAATTTTTTTGAATTCACTGAACGAAAAAAAAAAAATTTAAATCACTGAAAGGTAAAATTCTTTTTAAATCACTGAACTGTTTATAATTTGAACAAATTCTTTTTCTCGTTCGATTTAAAAAATGAACGCGTCCCTAGTGATTTAAATCATTTGATTTGATAAAACGAACTGTTACAATTGAATTAATTCTTAAATCAATATTGAATTTAAACGCGTTCAATTAAATGAACTCTCTTGATTTAACGTTACCTTCCTTGTTTTTGCAATAAATTCTGTAAGGATAAGCGAATCCTTGACAAAAGCACTGCACTAATTAGGTTTAGCAGATTTCTCAAAATTGTTTGACAAATAAACTTAAGTCAAAGAAGTAACACAATTCCATGTTTCTTTTTTGTAGTTTTTTTTATCAATTTTTTGTATGCAACTTTTAAAGAAACACTTTTTAAAGTACATACTACAATTTTCGAATTAAAATTAATAAACATCATAGTGCTTGTTAGGAAAATACCTAACCACGTGTTTGTTTGCTCAGGACACAAGAATGAAGCAAAATATACGTTTTTAAAGGAGGCATGACTTTTACTATAAGGTCCGCCATCTAACGTTTTTTTCAACTAGTGCTTATTTTGTGAATGGTAACACTTAGCTCATGTCTGATTTGACAGATAATTAGTTATATCCTTCCGCTGAACGAATATGGTTGTGTATACGCTTGAACAACGCTGGGAAATATTGCGACATTACTTTGAAAATCATGGTAATGTTGCAGAATGTCTTCTTTTCAATGTCATCTTTTCAGATGAAGCTCATTTTGATCTTGGCGGGTATGTAAACAAGCAAAATTGTCGCATTTGGGGCACAGAAAACCCGCACGCATACATTGAAAAGCCGATGCACCCAAAACGAGTCACTGTTGGGTGCGGATTTTGGTCCAGAGGCATAATTGGGCCATTTTTCTTCGAAAATGAGCAAGGAGTGGCCGTTACAGTCAATGGCGATCGTTATCGGGTCATGTTGAACGAATTTTTGTTCACAAAAATTGAAGAGTAGGATATTGGCAACATTTGGTTTTAACAGGACGGCGCTACGTGCCACACAGCCGAAGCTACACTCGATGTTTTGCGCCCTGTTTTTGAAGATCGCGTTATCAGCCGCAGAGCTGATGTCGTTTGGCCACCTCGGAGCTGTGATTTGACACCGTTGGACTATTGTTTGTGGGGTGCCGTCAAAGATAAGTGTTACGCCGACAAGCCAGAGACAATTGACGCTTTAAAGGACAATATTCGTAAAGCCATTGGTGAAATACAGCTGCACACAATCGATAATGTGCTCAAAAATTGGACCGATCGTGTAGGGTTACTGCGTGACCAGCCGAGGCAGCCATTTGAATGAAATTATTTTCCATTATTAACCGGAAGGATTGTACTTTCCAATAAAAAAAGAAATTTGAGAAAATATTCAGTAGTTTTTTTTATAGCATTTTCAAAAAAAAAAATGTTATTTGGCGGACCCTATAAAACTTTGGGTTCTGATGAGTTGTTTTGTCAAATCTTTTATCAACCTAGATTGAAAATAATTATTTTTTTTTCGAATTTGTGAAAAATAAATACAAACAGCTTTATGCAGCTCTTCCACACTCAAACAAAAAAAATACATAAACTAAAAATTAATCCAAAATTTCCGGTAAAATAGTTTAAAAATTTTCCTAAATTTAAGTCAAATTTTATTAAAACTTAGTAAAATTTTCTTAAAATAAATAAAAAATTCCTATATTTAGGGAAAAGCGAAATAGTTTATTCAGAAATAGTTCATATCTTTCATAAGTAATATTTCTTGGTTTTAAGAAAAAAAAACAAGTATTAAAAAATTTATCAATTTTTAAAAAAAACCTCTTAGTTTTAGGAAATTTGCGTACTAAAATATAATAAAACAAAGTTTAGTTCAAAAGAAAATTTAGAACAGAATTTACCTCCATTTATTTAAAAAAATGAGAAAGTACTTAAACTTAATAGGTCTGTACGAGGTAATTTTGGGTAAAGTCTGGTAAAATGAGAGTAAGCGAAAAATTCTCTTACAAAACTATAAAAATGTCCAAAATACTGCGAACGCACAAAACCACATTTCATACCCAAAGATAAACGTCAAATTTATTCATATTAAAAAACAGCTTTAATAATAAATATATTTGAAATGGCAAATATATATTTACATTTTCAAATATATTTTTCATTATTAAGAAGAAAAAGTTCTTTATAGTAAAATTTTATTTAACATTAATTATTTTTCAAAAATGCAAAACAGCTAATTAATTAGAAACAGCTGATGATTTGACAATTTTACCATTTTACCCAAACAAAAAGTACGGGTAAGTTCTGGTAAAATGAGAAACACAATTACTCTCTCATGAACGCTCTCATTTACGCAATTTTTGTTACAAGAAACGCTTTCTGGTAAGATTGGGTTCCCGCGGGCACCCGCGGTAACGTACGTCGAACACACCTATTGTGTGTTCATTATTTTCGCGAGTAATAAAATTCATAAAATTTTTGCAAACCATTTCTAAATTCAGTTTTTAAGTCTACCACTTTCTTATTTTTAAGAATTGTTTTCTAAAAATTAGTTTAGGAAATTAAAAACAAAAAGTAATAAATTTCTTCTTATGTAATAATAAAAATTAATTTGATTTTAGAAACTGATGAACTAAAAAAAATTTAATTTTTATGCAACTTTGCAATTTTAATAAAAAAAAAAAATTTTTCAAGTAAAATTTTTCTAGTTTTTGAAAAATAATGAAATAAAAGGTATAGGATTTTTTTTGTTGTTGGAAAACGTTTAACTTATTTTCAAATTTTTTTTTTTTACAAAAAAAAACAATAAATTGTAATTTTCCTAATTTTAAAGAAAAAAATATTATTAAAAAAATTATGGTGCTTGATTGTAATTTTTGGTTTGTGATCATGCGTGTGTCTAAACTTAAGAGTCTTAAATATTGAACTTAAAGTAGCTTAAAATATATTTTTTTAAAATGTTGTTAGCAAAAGGTAAAAAATTTCGAATTTGCGCTTTTATGTAATAATTTTGTTTGCTGACTGGAACAACATGTAGAAAGAATATGTTTGGAACCGAAGGCAGAATTCCTTTTCTTGAAGGACATGATAATAAAACTTAAATGAATTAAGACACAAATTTAAAATTGTCTAAATTTTTTCCTAAAGCCTATATAGGACTTGCTTTAAGTTGCTGAAAAAAGTTATTTTATCCTTAGGGATCTCTTTCAGTTTATTTTAAAATAATTTGATTGCATTTTAGTTAATGTTTTTTTGTTTTAAGCTAATATTTAAACCAAATATTTTTACCCAATGATAAAAAATTTAGAACATTAAGCAGAAAATAACGGAAAAATCCATATAAAATATTTAACGCTTAATCGACCTAGCCCGATACAAATCTCAAAACATTAAACAAAATCTAAAAAAAGTTAATAGAACTATTTTAACAGAGCGTTCAGGTCGAATAATTATTTGAGTTTTAAATTATTTATTTCGACATTAACCGAAATGGAAGCGATTAATCGAGGATTCAGTTAAACGATTAACCGAATTGAAAACACTAGGGAAAACTCATAGATTTCACTTTATTAAGATGTAAAATTAATTTTAGTGCATAAAATTTTCTGAGTGTTGTGTGTTTCTATGAAAGGTAACGGCATGGAAAAGTGAAACAGAAAAACACATGTGTTTGGGTACTTTTCCAGTCAAGTCCTGTCAAAAATTACTCATTAAATAAAAAGTAAAAAAGTTAAAACAGCTGATCGAAAATACCAAATGAAAAAAAGAATGCAAGTGGGCTATTTGTAAAAGTTATAACTTGATAGAAAAAGTTTACCAACCATTTTAAAGGTTTTCCTAACTTCTTCCGCAGTTAATTCTTTAATATTTATAAAAAAAATCGGCTCTAACACCCCAAGTACATCTAAAAACCAACGTTTACCAGAAAAAGAAACTGAATATCACCCGCAAAAACAAAAAAACTCACAAAAACCGCCTTTTGCAACAATAATTAGATCATTCATTTGCAATAAAAATATCAAGGATCAAATTACAGACTATTGTGACTACCTTTTCATTGTCGACCAATCAAAACCAGACTTCTTAGAATATTAAAGGTTTTTAGTCACAAGCCGATAAGAATAATTTTTAAGAAACCGCAAAGTTTCCGAATTAAAATTGTATGGCCTTGGATAAAACTTTATTCAAAACTAAACTAATCGAGTCCGTAACATCTACTAGTAGGAATGAGGTACTCAGGCATAATTCCTTAAATCAATATTCAAATCAAATTTAAACTTTGACGTATTAATTCACGAATTCATTTTTCTAATTGAATTATTTACTACCAACATTCAATCTTTATCTTATTGGAAGAATCAAATTGAATTGAAAGAATTATTTAAATTTCTTTTTATAAATCAAACTAAATAATTGAATTTAAATAATTCAATTTTAAATTAAAATATCAAATCAATTTGATTCGCGAATGAAAAACAGAATTATTTTCATTCTCGAACTACAAATAATATGATTTAATTCTCGAATTAAAATAAATTAATTGAGAAGTCCCCAGCCTGATACATAGATGGCGCTACTAGACTTAAATCGATATGTTTTTTAGTTAGCCGTAACCTTCAAAAGACACGTATCTAAATTTGACAGCTGTCGGATCATTAGTTTCTGAATTATAGCATTTTAAGTGAAGCAACTTTTGTTATTGTGAAAAAATGGATAAAAAGGAATTTTGCGTGTTAATAAAATATTGCTTTTTGAAGGGAAAAAATACAGTTGAAGAAAAAACTTGGCTTGATGACGAGTTTCCGGACACTGCCCCAGGAAAATCAACCATCAAGGATTGGTATGCTAAGTTTATACGTGGTGAAATGAGCACCGAAGACGGTGAACGCAAAAGAGATTGTTATGGACGAAAACATAAAAAAAATCCACAATCGAATTGCTTTCGCATACACCGTATTCTCCAGATCTGGCCCCCAGCGACTATTTCCTGTTCTCAGAGCTCAAAAGAATGCTCGCTGGGAAGAAATTTTCGTCGAATGAAGAGGTGATCGCCGAAACTGAGGCCTATTTTGAAGCAAAGAACAAATCGTACTACAAAAATGGTATCGAAAAGTTGGAGGGTCGCTATAATCAGTGTATCACCCTTGAAGGGAACTATGTTGAATAAAAAAAACGAATTTTGCCAAAAAAAAGAAATGTGTTTTAGTATGGTAGGCCGGGGACTTTTCAATTAACCTGTTATTTGAGTTTGTTAACCAGGTTATTTATTAGTGCAATCTAGGTTTTATTAGGTCTTGAAAGTTTCTATTGTGTGAAACGCTTACTTAGAAAAATATACAAAAAATTTTTTACCATGCTTAACATTTCTGCTTTATAATAAGCCTTACTGTGAAATGCTTCCTAATTTTTATGGCCGAAAAATTACATTTGTATTGGCAAAAAACATAAAATTATTTAAAAATGTAAGAGAAAAGTGATTTCAAATCACTACACAAATTAATGGAAAAACCTTCTATTGTATAAAAACAACCTGGTTCTAAAAAATATACTACCAAATCAAAAAAAAAAAAAAAAAAAAAAAAAAAAGAACCAAATCCCAAAAAAAAAAATATGCACAAGAAATGTTGGGAAATCCATGTTGTATAAAACTACTTGGTTCTAAAAAATATCTAATAGTACCCAGTAGCGAAAAATACCGTATCAGAATTAGTTATGTACTAGTACCAGATAAATAGTACGTGTTTTTAAGCCTCTCCATACAAACAACTGTAAAATTTAACATGGAGATGCCATATGGATGGGTGCAGTTACCCCTAAACACCCATTTTGGTACGAGTTGTAGAACTAGTTTGAAAAGTACCATTTAAGGATAAAATATAGGGAGAAAACTGGTACTGTGACACTTACGGAACCAGTTCTAAAGTAACTCTTTGGAGCTGAATTATATGCATACACTACCGAAGAAAATAAAAGATAAAAGATAAAACTGTAAAAATCGTAAAATAATTTAAACTGTTCAAAATTTGTAAAATTGATCTGAAAACACGTACATTACTTATAGAAGCCCACAGATTAAAAGTGTAATGTTAGCAGTAATATTCCGCACTTTTTCTTCCAGTGGACATGACATTTACGATAAAAAACTGTCAAAATTTACTACAAATGGGAATTCGTCTACAAAATAGAAAAATATTAATCAGATTTAAAAGTGATGCATACACGAGATCAAGGTGATAAAATGGTCTTTCAGATAATATTAGTAATATTTAAATTGAGTCGCAGTACTAACTAATATCGACAATTGAATTAAGCATTAACAATTCATAATTTTGCAGATAATAACTAAATCTTCAGTAGTTATTCATTCTTATGCTACACACAGACGAAGGAACATAAGTAGAAACATGTGTTCCTTTTAATGTTTCTTTTTTTTAGTACATGGAACCAAAAAAGAAACCAAAAAGGAGACATCAATTCTGTGCGTTCGAATATACTAATATTGAACAAATATACGCGAAAGAAAACAAATTTTTAAAATTTGTTTTTAAAAATGTTTCTATATTCTTTTGTAAATTTTTTATATGCTGCTATTTTTACTTTTATTTTTACAGATATCAGATTTTATGTCCCATAATTCTCATCAATTTTAATATTCATTTATAAAATTTATCCAATTTTTATTATTTTAAATTGTCACCATTTTCGTCCCTTTTTTATTTTATTTACTCCGCAAATTACAAAAGCACCCTACAGAACGACTGCTCCCAATGAAGTAAGATACAAAAACAGTAAACATCGATACAGACGATGAAACATTGTGATATGAAACATAAAATATCAAAAAACATTGCTACACACGATGGAACATTAAGTGGAACATGCTCATGTTTCCACTAATGTTCCACCGTTAAATTTACAAAATTATAAAAAACGTGAAATTAAAAGTAAGCCTGTTTCTAAAATAAAATTGTTATTCAAAAGGAAATTTAATTAGCTTGTTTTTCATGTATACAATAAATATTTCCTAATATATAGACGAATTTCCAAAGCAGCCATTATTGGCAGTATTTATTTAAAATGCCACGCTCACTGGATAAATAAGAAGGGCGGTTAAATATAAAATTGTTTATATGTGGATCTCTGTAATTAATAAATGGTGCCTGTTAAGTATATTTAAATGAATTTAATCAAATTTGAACAGTTTAGGTTTTGCTAAAAATAACACTTTTTACGGTTTTATACATTATTTTGTCCAATTGTCAGGTTTTTCATCGATGAAACGTAGATTGAATCTAAAGTTTCCTCTTATTTAGATAATTATATCCAATTTACTAAATGATATTTAAAATATTTTATTTTTATGATTTTTAGTGACATTTAAAAAATTATATTATTTCTCTGTGCGAGGTGGCTAAATAAATTCTAAACTAAATACAAATTGACAAAAGGGTTTAAAATAGTTTTGAAAAATATTTGAAAATATTTTTGAATTTCAAAGAAACTTAGAAACTTTAGGCCCTGTGCGAGGTGGCTAAATAAATTTTAAACTAAATACAAATTGACAAATGAGTTTGAAGAATTATTTTGAAAAATATTTGAAAATATTTTTAAATTTCAAAGAAATTTAAATACCTGATTTTAGTTTACATATATTTTATTTAGCTAGTTCGCACCCACCCTTAGTTTAGATTTTATTTAGCCAGTTCGCACCCACCCTTATATATTCCTAAAATCAAATGTAAACAAAATCAGAATTTCGAAAAATGAGATTTCGGCACAAATCTCATAAAAATCTCTATATTTGCCATACAAATGTAAATATCGTGAATGGACGAGATTTTTGGAAAATCTAATAAAAATCCCACTAATCAAAACTGCGTTTGGGACAATCTGGCATGTTTTTTTTTTTTTTTTGTTTGTGACACTATTTGGCATTTCAAGCGCCATTTTTAGAAAAGAACAAAACGAAAAAACATGAAAAAAAAAATAAACTTTATTTTTATTACATTTACAAATTAACATAAAGAACAAGTAGGAATGATTAGGAAAATACCAGGCTTAAAGCCAGTGTTAATTCATTTATTTTAAAATATATTCTGTAAGTGTTAATTTTTTAATAATTTTATTCTGACGATAAAGAAAAAATTTTCAAGAAAGAAACATTTTCTAAAATATGTACATATCTGCTTTCCCAAATTTTGTGAATTTTGAACAGAGCAATTGAAATGTTTGACAAGACATTATAAAACTTTTAGTGAACAGCTTCTCTGACATTAGAAGAACGTCTTTCTGCCAAACACAACCATGACCAATCTGTAATACATAATTTGTTCACTGAAAACCATCCTCCCTATCCTGTTGTGTAATATTTGCGAATAATAAATTTGTATTTGTTTTTGTTTTTGAATAAGAACATTAACTAATTTAGGGGAACTTTTTTCGCAGGTATTTTATTTCAGATTGTGTTGTCTTAACACTAGATTCATAATACATAAATAAAAATTTCCTTTTTTAAATATGCATACTTTTAATAATTTTTAGTTTTCGCCAATTTTTTTTATAAAATTGTTGTTTACATAAATCAGCTGTTTATATCAACTGTCAAACCGAAATCTTGCAATTGCAAGTGTAAACACTACCTGATTTTGGAGGAGATTATAAGCGAAATCTCGAGATTTACTGCCAAGTATAAATGCAACTTAAATTGAATCTATTGGAACAGATCACTTTCTATGTAACTAATACACAACAGGTTCAAAATTATTGCTTTAGGAAGAAAAACATTTAGCCAAACTGATACTAATGAAACATTTAGGTAACTAGTCCTGATGTAAATATTTGACACCTATGTATACTGTATTAGATAGTTTGCACCTCAATTCCGTATAATAAAAATTATTAAGGCCCTGTGCGAGGTGACTAAATAAATTCTAAACTAAATACAAATTGACAAAAGGGTTTAAAGTGGTTTTGAAAAATATTTGAAAATATTTTTAAATTAAAAAAAAATTTAGAACATTGAATTTAGTTTAGATTTTATTTAGCCATTTCGCACTTACCCTAAGTAGTTATTGGCAAACTCAGATTTTATTATTAAAAACAAATGTAAACAAAGTGAGAAATTTAAGCCATATTTTAAAGCAGTCCCTACAACTAGTTCACAACTGGTTGAAATGATTATTTTGTGAACTAGTTATGTATATACTATGTAGTCCAAAAATAAGTAACTAGTTCTGCTACTGGATAATTTAAAAAAAAAAAACAATTTTTAAAAATTTCCCATTATAAAGATCCTAAAAACTGTAAAGCCTTTTTTTTTTTTTGAACCAACTAGCAGTAATCCAGGGGTCCGCTGAGTTGGTAAAAAAAAATAGGTAAACAAGTCTTTAAAGAGATCCTTTTAAAACTCACTAGTTAACAAAAAAAACTCACCTGTTTATCTTCTGACATAGATTCATCATAACGAGCCTTATTGAATACAGGAGGATTATCATTGATATCTTCAATGGTCACCTTAAATGTGCAAACGTCATCCAAGGGAGGACGACCATTATCGGTAGCTTGCACTGTAACATAAACGGCCTTTTCATGAATTGGCTCATCCCGATCGAATGTGTGTTCCGTAACAATAACACCCGTTGAAGGATTAATACGAAATTTAGGACGTTCGGCAGCCGACTGGACCAAACTGTATTTGATTTCTTGGTCTGGATCAGGATCTTCAGCCTCTACCATTATAACATATGTATTTTCCGGTTGTTCTTCTTTAACCGACGGTTTATAACTGGCACAATTTTTAAAGGCAGGTTTCCGATTATCCACCGAATATAGGATTTCATTAGAGTTAACATTATTGGAAGATTGGCCAAAGTATATAGCTGAATTGCCGCTACGTGTAGATGGTAAACCCGAGTATAATGCCGCTACTGACTCACGTTTTGAACGTATCGTTTGATGAGACGTTTGTGAATTAATTGAATATAATAAATCTTCAAAATGTGTTGCAGGATCATAGTAGGAATGATTTAGATTTATGGATTTTGTGGTTAAAACGGCGGGTAGAGATGAGCATAGAATTACAAATAATATTGTTAATAACACAAACGGCAGGTATTTCCTTCTGCTATAGTGTTTGTAGATATGTAAAGGATTTTTTGAACAATCATATTGATTTTGATCTGTTGTTGGCGCTGTTGATGGTGATGATGATTGATTTGTGGTGCTGGTGGGCTGTAGGCGTGGTAGTACTGAGGTGGTTGAAGAAACCATTTTCATATCATTACTCTTTCTTTCTTTTGTTGTAAAAGAAAGTGTAATTGTTGATTTACAAGTTTCACGAGGATTTTTGAAAAAATAATTTTACGATTCTTTTAAATTTAGCATTTTGTTCAATTGCAATTTCGTTAACTTCGTTGTAAATTTCAATGAGTCACCCAGTATTTAGGATGATTTTTTAAGTAACCAGATTGTTTTGAACGATTTTTAACTAGATCATTGGCATTTATTTTTTTTATAGTTGCTTTTTTAATTAATCTACCTTATTAAATTATAATTTGTTTATATTTTTATTTCACTCCACAAATGACGTTTGTTAACGTCATCTTAGTTTCATGGCAACCGTTATAAACAACAAAAGGGAATACAACTCAATTTATTTTTTTTGTATTCTATACTTTTAGTAAATTTTCTTATTTTTTATAAAAAATTATGAAATTCTGTGAATTGGTTAAACAATTTGTACTGTTATTTTTATTTTTTTTATATTACCACGTCTAAAGACTTTTTTTGTAAACTTATTATTTATTTCGACTTCTCTTTGCTATAACTTTTCTTGTATTACTCTTTGCTTTCGTTGTTGGCTAACGTATTTTTTTGTTGTGAAGTTTTTTTTTTGTTGAAAAAACAGGTAAATCCAGGTAAAAAAAATAGTGGTTTTTTCTTTACTTACACACACTAACGCAAAGTTGGTAGCAATATTTGTTGGTAGTTGCAACTTTTATACACATATTTGAACGCTGTTTACTTTTTTATAAAACACTAAAGTAGTATTAGTTACGCACAAAAAAATTTATGAAATAAAAAAATCACTCTTAAATGGTAGAGAAAAAGGCACAATATTTTTTATATAAATGCTTTTTAATTACTGTATTTATAATGCACTTTTTAATATGTATATATTTTGTTGTTAATTATAATTTGTTTTTCTTTTTCGCATATATTGAACAGACTCTTTTTTTTTTTGTTTCTTTTGCTCCCGGCAACAAGTTTTTCTTTTGTGTGTGTACTTGTTTTTATTTTTCTACACGATCACGATCCCTCGCTTTCACTCTTATTTTTTATTTCAACCGCTCATACAACCAACAACACCAAGCACTAAAATCGTACTAAAAGAAATTGAAGAAAAATTTTAAAAATAGTACGTTTTTAGTTGGAAAGACAGTAACTTCGAAATACAACTGTGTGAAGCTGTTGAAAGTGGTGCCAACTGTTTTCAGTGTAGACAATCACCATTAACTGTAACTCATTTATATTGTTGTTGTTGCCAGTCATGAATTTTTTAAGTAGTAGCAAAGACACTATATAAAGATGTAGCTAACGGCTACAGCTACAATTTTGCTTGTACCGCACTTTCACGCATACACAGATAAGATATTTAATATTGAAGTTTAGAATTCAGCGTTGGTACTCAACCAATGGAAGGGTACAAAATGAATAGCAGCGCTGGATAAAGTGTTTGCTTAAGCGGGGTTTACATTTTATGACACAAGTCATAGGATCTGGAAAAAAAGGGTCGATAGCAAAAATCCTATGGTATAAACACATTTTGTCTGATCCGCACAGAAATTCCGATTACTAATTTTGACAGTCTAATTGATTTCCTTATTTTTTTAGCTGTTTCATAAAAATAGGAGAATCAAATCGTATCAGTGTTGTATTTTCTTACAAAGAAAAACGTAAAGAAATCAGAAATCAGATGCATAAGCTTTGCATCTGAAAGTGTAAACCCAAAGCAGTTTACCAAAGAGATCATTTCATAGGATTTTTCATTTGATTTTCTTTAGGTAAAATCAGATAAAATGTTAACTCCACTTTACAAAGAAATTTCAAAATGGCAAGTAACCAAAAGTGATACCAAGTTTCTATAAATAACACTGCAATACTTACCTCAGTGGTAAATATTTAATCGGGAATAGGGCTGTTCTGGGGTGAATTTGAGTGTAGAATTTCTCTTTGAAGGAATTGAACAACTGTAAATATTGTAAAAAATTAATTAAATAATTCTATTAACCAGCCAGAAAGTAGATATCTTATAGTCTCCGACTCCGGAAAAGTGTTAATATTAAAAGTGTAAATTAAAATAATTTATTTTTAACTAGATTTAAAAGTGTAAATTGATTAAAAATGAGTGAATATTATATACAAATTATTGATCTAAATACTGATGCAGTTTTCAACAAAATTTGTCCCAAATTGCCTACAAGGCTAACGGAAAACGAAACGAGAATAGTAAATTTAATGATAAATAATCGCCATAATAGGGTAGGTTTTTTTGTCCTTGACATGGATAATTTGGATATTTGATATAATTGTTTTAATTTTTTTTGTGACATCTAAAAGCCAACATAGCCATATTTCTACCAGGCAAATCGTAATAGTGCCGGGAATACCTACGATGAACAAAGTGAAAAGTCTTGCTTCCAAATAGTAATCCCTTGTTAAAAAAAACACTTTTAAAAGCAATATTAACATTGTTTCTTTCATCATGGTAATAAATTTTACACTCCATGGAATTAACGGGTTTTTGGAATCATTCAATTTAAGGTTATTTTGTTTACAAAATGCTGTAATTGTCAAATTTTGTAGTGTAAACGGGGGTAATTTGAAACAGGATTTAACTCGAGACTTCGGTATAGTAGAAAATCAGTATTAATTTATATAACTTTAATTGCATTGTCTTCATTTAGTAAGTTTTATTTTTTCTCCTCGTTTGTTTGGCATCGTTGCCAGCTTAGAGCTTTCTAGCTAATCCAGCGCTTGGGAACAATGTGTTGTTACTTATTTTATTGATTATTTTCTTTATTAATCAATATCAAATCAAAAGAATCTATTTGTTTTTTTGTTGATTCTTTTAATAAAATTTAATTTTAACATATCACTTTAACAAAAAATTGTTCATTTGATTCATATGTATTTCGCAAATTAAATCATAAAAAATTAATTATTCAATCAAATCATAATTGAACTAGACTAAATCAATATATCGGTTTGTTTAATATAAAATCATTAATTTGGGCCCGATTATTTAATGTCCACTTAAAATTTGGCAAATAGTTAAATTCACATTTGATATGGAGCAACAACAAATGTGTCAATTAAAATTCCAGTTAGAAGCTGCATTGAAAATCTGACCGTTTTCGATTTCATCACATTCCTGATTGTCTAGTGTAAATAGAGAAATATAGAAAGACGTCATACACAGGAAAGATAATTTGATATCACTTTAATTTAAATTTTGTAATATTAAGGAAAAAATAAATTGGATTTTTTTACCGAAAACACAATTAATGTTATTGTTAATGTATTGTAACAACATTTTAATTGAAAATACATCAATATTAACAAAAGGTCAACGTTGATGTATTTTACATTTAATTCTTGTAAGTCGTTTTACAAAATCCAATTCCGTTTCCAATACCGGTACGGATTTCTTAAAAACCACGATACATTTGACATTCCTAAGATAAGTAATCAGGTCTAAATGAGAATATACTTTTGTTTTTGTTTATTTATTATAAAATAAGAAATGTTATGTCTTGTATTTTTTTATACATTTCAGTATAGTTTGGAAAGTTAAATATTAGGGTCTAAATCTACGTATGGATAATCCATAAAATATATCTAAATTACGAAAAAAAAAATAATAGTTTAAACTATTTACAGTATTACAGTAGTGTTTTGTTGCTTCAGCAGAAAAAAAAAATAAAAGAACAATACAAGCATTTCTATAAACTCTGCATTCAATCATGGCAGTTGAACAGTAACCTCTTTCCTGATTTGCTTAGCAAATATACACTACATTATCAACATCTTCATTGTCATTACAGTCTAGTCATCTTTTGAAGAATGTTGACTAGTTGAACAATTTTCAATCTCTTCTAAAGTTTCCTGTTCCACACACTCCTCCTCTTCCTCTTCGTCAGCTTCCACCTCATCTCGCTCACCAACTTCGATTATAGTTGTTTGTTGTGGTTGTTCTTCAAATTGAAATATACAAGATGTTTTATCAGTTGTTATGACCGTATCTCAGTATTTATTGTGTTGAGCCAGCAACTGCATATCGGTGAGATATTTTATTATATGAACTTTGGCTTCAGCTTTCTGTCGTACGCCCAACGTATTTAACATATCAGTTACGACCATGCCAAATGATTGATCTTCCGCACTGACACCTTGATTAAGGGTATTTTGAAATATCTTTATTGAACTCAACATATCATGATGTTGTTGCTGCTGCTGTTGCTGTTGTTGTTGCTGTTGTGTTTGCTGCTGCTGTTGTTGCTCATCTTCAATACGCTCACGTTTCATAGCCGGTTCATAGTAATATGTTTTTTGTTCCTTGGCCGCATTATTAGCTGCGGCCAATTGAGCAGCATCGCCAGTTACAACAATTGCTAAAAATTTAAAAATAAGTACATATATATTAGTAACATATTGTTGCTAAATTTGTATACAGCATTGAATTGTCACCCCAAAACTCACCATGTGGATGTCCTGCTAATGCTTGTGTAGTTATTGTAGCACTACCATTGAAGGGTGTTGTAAATAAATCTACCACTTGTTGTGTTGTTTGTTGGTGTTGATGCGTCTGTTGTGGTGCCTCCACCTGTGCCGTCACCGCATTTGTTGTAGTTGCTGACGGTATAGCTGCTGCTGTCACTTTTCCCAGCAATGATTCACGATATTGTCTAATAGATTCCATTAGAAATGACATCTGTTTGAAATAGCGCCATCTTGAGTCTTGGCTGATTTTTAATTCTCTGGCAAATTTATCACGCAAACTTTTCCAACGTTTTGTACATTTTTGTTCTATGGAGGACATAATGAGAATAATTTATTATGCAGTTAAGCTATGGGAAGTATTTGCAGATGTTCTCTTTCATAATTTTAGGATTTTTAATGAAGGTTTTTTTAAAATATTGACATAATTTGGAAATGCAACCTAGAAACCATAAAGTTGCAGATGCTTATAAAGAACATGGATAAAATGGGTAAATAAAAACGATATATAACTATAAAAAATACAATGTACCAAAGTTTATAATTTAAATAGTTTAAAATCAAAATCATCTGATGAATCATCAGCTTAAGAAATTTGGTTGTATATGCTGTTTGTATTAAAAAGTTTTACCATTTGCCATCTTGCCAGACACAAATTTGTCGAATAATTTGTTTATACTGAACCCCAAAATATCGTACGCATTTCCGGGTTGCAAAATTATAAGACGAAAATATTGTTAATATGTTATCCCTAAAAAAACCCATAAATTTTATTGTCATCCCCAACAAATCCACGGATCCCCAAACGGAAATTTTTATACCCATTCACGAAATAAAATCCCCAAACTGCCAACACTGCCATGGGTACAAATAGAAGCTTTTTATTTACATACATTTAATAAAAACGAGTAGTTCTTAAAACGAAAATTCTCAGAAAAATTAAAACTTTAAAAAATAATAAATTAATGACGGGCTTTAAACCGCATGACGCTAGATTTATTTTGTATTGATATTAGGTCCGTTCGTTTACTGGATAATTTGTAAAAATTTTTACTGGATGGAGTTCATTAACATAGAAATGTACTTAGTAAACAGAATGAAAAAATAGAAACTAAAGTGACAGGTCGATGTTGATAGTTTGCAAATTTTTACGGAACAAATTTTTGCCAACAAGAATTTTCAAGCAGAACAAATATAATTTAAAACATATGTGTAATTAATTTTTGCAAATGCAAAGCAATAAATATTGTAAAATGAATGTAAAAGCTAGGGAAACCTTCTAAAATGTTTCTGCAAGTTATAATTTATATTTGCAATTGGTATTGCAATGACCTGTTTAACAAACTTGTAAATTATTCCAAATTTTCCGTTCTTGTACTTTTTTAGAAAATTTTCCTTTTGAGAGTAAATTTGTCTTTCTGTAAGTTTCTTATAGCCAGTTTACACAGTGACTTTGTTGCATGCAATTACATATTGCGTGCAATTCTTGTTTGGTGGTGAACGGGATAGGGAAGCCTGCGGGGTAACAAAAAATGCACGGTTTTCGTTTTTCGTGCATGTTTTTGTTATTTCTCTTTCGCACTCATATGTATTTTTCTTTTGTTGCTTCATTCACATTCAGTTTTCGTGCAATTAAAGTCAACGTGCAAATAGACATAACTTTGGAAGCAATTTTGAAAAGGGAATTAAGAAAATTGCACGCAATCAATTGCAGTTTAAATCGGTTCTTACTGACTAATTCATACTGGACATGACTGAGAGAAGTAAACGAATGAACCTATTGACATCAATGTAAATTTACCGACATTCATTTGACATATACTGATTTATTTCATATAGTTGAACTCTTTCTACACATTATTTTCCCATATACAAATTTAGAAATTTTTCATCGTGTTTTTGCGAACTCTAAAATTTGTACAAATTCATTCCAATTTTTAAAGTCTTTAGTGGAAGGTGTTTGTTTACACAAATACTCAGTTAAAGAAGGGAGTAAAATGACAGTTCGATGCCAGAGAAATTTTGGCCAGTAAGAATTTGTAAGAAAAAAAAGAATTTGTCCAAACATGTAAATATCAGCTTATTTACGATGGAAGAAGAAAAATGGAAGCCCTTAATGTTCCTAGAGAACACTTCAATCTGATATCCGTTTTTTTATATTAATATATTCAATATTGGCCGGCTGAATTTTTTTTGTTTGGAATTTCCAATCAGATTTTTTCACTATCCTTCTCATTCTTACACATTTTCAAATTGTGTACTTTTTTTTTTGAGTAATTTTTTTTCTTACTCTCTGTAATTTTGTTACTGAGTAATTTTTACTAAACTTTCCATATTCTATATTTTTAACTCCTTTTATAATTTTTTACTCGATAAGCCTCTGTTTTACAATACAAAACCACATGCGCCAATAAGAGGACTTAAAAATGGGTTTATGGCTATGTATGTGTAAACACACATGCACGGACAGCAAAGAGCGAGACGAGGCAGAGAGAAAACAGCACGTATAAATACATGAGTTTGATGAAACTGAATAAAACACATGAAAACGAATACGACAACAGCGTACACACCAAAAAAAGTACAGCTGCGTAAAATAGACGTTTATAACGACACAAAGTAGAATAAACAAAATAAACAGCACAAAAATACAAAACATGCACTGGTTTAAATGAAGAGGGTCGTTCAATTCAAGCCTTTGTGACACGACACTTGCATTTGTCTAACTATTTTTAACCTACGAAAATTGGTACGGTCTAAGATTTGTACATAATTAATATTTTTATACATTTTAGCTTTAAATTCTACCACGACCTCTGCTGGAGATCGTAATGGAGCCAAATAATTTCAATGCAAAATTTTAAAATTTTTCGATTGGTTCTTATCTACCTATGTATGTAAATTACATATTACACAGACAGGTTAACAATGACATATGTCAAATAAGAATTCGCGGATGATGATTATATTATATGATTATATTTTAACATTGCAGTGATTTGGAAAATGATAAAGAAAAAATTAACTCCATATAAATTGTATGGTACATATATACAGTGCCACCTCGCTTGACGCAACCTCTCGATTATTGCAACTCATAAATCGTTTGCATTGTTGACTCTGTTAACGCAACGTTTCAAAAAAATAACTCAGTTATCGCAACTCCTCCCAAAAAATTAGTGTATGTTTTTTATTTATATAAAACTTTCAATACAGCAAAAAAGTGATATTCTTAATAAGCTTGATAGAGGCATATCTGCGAGTGATTTGCGATAAATATATATTGCGAACAATAATAAGAATTCAAAAATGAAGCTGTCAGAATGCTATTGATTCTTTTAAGATTTGTCTTCAATGGGCCGAGGAAAATAGAATAGCCTTAAAAGACATTATGTTTCCCCAAAAACCTTCATGAAATTGCAGTGCAGAATAATATTTCATGCAATAAAACACAGTCGTAAATTTCTGACTTTTTTAATTGAAATTTTTACCATTAAGTTTGCAAATTCAAATTGTACATCCGTTGTACATTAGAATGTGTATTTTTTATTTATTATTTGTGTTATTTATGTTATTTTTAATAAAATCAATAAATTTATTTTAAAAATAAATGATTTGAATGTGTTATAAAATTTATTTTTTTTAATTTAAACCGTAAAAAATAGAGACTCGGTTATCGCAACTGCCAAAATTTTTATTAGTTGCGTTGCACTCTATTTGTATATCTATGCCTTTCTGTATATCACTGCAATTTTGAATTTTCCTTTTACCCATTTTCTAGTCGAAATTTTGGTTCAATCAGCTGTTTCCTGTCTGGGTAGTCTGTGATGTAAATAATCTATTTTATTCATTTCAAAAATTGTTGTTCCATCCAAAACCTTTTTTTCCCACAAAATTTTGTTTTCACAGTTCAAATATTTTTCTTTTATCTGTAACAAAAACACTCTAAAGGATATAAGAAAATTCGGTATAGACTAACTTAATAATTTTACTTGTTTTTATTTGTGATCATAGCAACCACCCACCATCTACTGAACGGACATTTTTAAAAATTTGGTATTAAATGTCGAAATTGAGTTAACGCACCTTTTTTAATTTACAAATTCATCAAGTTTTTTGCATTAACAGAAAACTTTAACTATTTATAAAACCAGCGACGATTAACGTCCACTTTCGAAGTTAAAATTCTATCGTTTTACCAAATTGGTAACAACAGTTTAAAATTTTGATGTAATGGAGTGCTTTACTTTTTCTGCTGAGCAAGCGTAAAAATCTGCTTGAAAATCTAAGGATCTCAGAGTTATTATTAAAAATGCCCATAGGGGTACCGTAGTAAGATTTGGCAAAAGTTTATGGAATCCGGTATTTGTCTTAAATTTAAGCAGTTATTTTTCAAAATTATGTCATATAAGTACAACTAGATCTTTTGAGCAAACACTAGGTTCTAATTTGGCGTACTAGGTACTAGTCATCGGAACGGTTTTATTCTCATGCTCGAAACTAGTTTCAAGATCTATTACACAGTTCAAATTTTTGCAAAATATATTTTCGTCAAAATTTTTTTTAAAATAAATTTAAAAAAAAATCCGTATGTATTGATTGGTTATTTAATAGGAAGAATATTCCAAGAATTTCAAAGCGGTAACCCTGGATGAAACAATCTTCATTACGAAAAAAGAAACGAAACCGATTTTGAGTTATTTATTCAATTTATAATAAGTTCTCCTCCTTTCCTGCCTTTCGGTAACATTTATTTTCATAAATGCTGTTTTCTGTTTTTATAGAAGAAATTTTTATAATTTTTTTTTTGTTAATTTAAGGTGAAAGAAATATTTTAATTTTTTACATAGCTCCATGGAGCTGTTATGAAACTTAGTATCAGGTTCCGGCAACAAATGCGGAAGTCATGTATAATTTTTTCTTAATCAATTGTTCCTAAAAGACACCACTTGTTCCTAAAAAGCATACCACTTGTTCTTAAAACACATATAGGTTATATAACTAGTTCCAGCAACAGTAGTTCCAGGGATGGTTTTAAAGAATATGTAGTTTTTGCCTGAAAAGTAATCCTAGAACTAATAATTTTATTAATGATTCCAAAAATTTTTCTGGTTATACTTTGCCCTTTTTAACTTTAAAATTGAAAATTTCTTATTAATTTTATGAAAACAAAAACAAACTCTAGTATTAAGTATGGCAACACTTCATTCAAGTAGTTCAAGTCATAAAATAAATTCTTTTATGATTATTTTTCGACATATTTTGAATTTTTGAAGCGTGAGCAAAAATTTAAATTACTCGCGATCGTGCGTGATTGTAATTTTACGTTCGTGATCATGAGTCAAAAATCGCTCACGTCTACATCTCTTATTCCACCTGACATTAGTCATGTGTCACCCTATACATTATGTCATGTGTCACAGTACAAATGATCTATGAAATCATATTTGACCAACCCTCTTATTTTAAACCATGGCACGATACGACGAAGTTGACAAGATGAGTTAACTACATACATTATAACATGCATATATACAAAAAACTTTAAGTAGGTTGGTAAATGGCAGTAACAATACATACAAATTTAAAATATGCTTGACGGGGTAGATGACGACTGCTTTTAAGTCTCTTTTTTTTGTGTGATCCACGTCTCTGCCACCACCAAACCCCGCTGTAACCGTCTTTTTTTCTAAACGGGGCAGCATTTTTTTTAATTGGATTCGAAGCAGATTTCTATAAAAATTGCTTAAATTTTAATATTTTTCTGTGCGATGCAGGCAACGAAAGCGGACAATTTTTTTTTTCTTTTTGTAACTTGTAAGTTGTGTCAAGTCAAAGCAATGGTTTATCAAAAATTAAAATTTGTTATTATTATTAATGGTCGAATAGAAGAGGGTTTGTGCTTGAATAATGTTTCTCATTGATTTCTCGTTGTTGAATTTATTAAAGTTTGGTTGTTTGTCTTCTCTTTTTCTACAAAATTAAAATATGGTCTTCGTTGGTGTCGTAATAAAAAACGATTGAATATTTACATATGCATACATAAAAACTTGACAACAAAAGCGCATACAATATGTGAACAAGTACAATACACATACAATACATAGTGTAGCCAAAAAAGTTACAGAAATAAATTTTGGAAAAATTATTTAAATCGGTTTTGATAAAAACTTGAAAAAAAAATAAAAATACCAACTCGATAGTTTGGAAAAGTTAAAATCTTGTAGGGTACATTTATTGGAAACTTAGCCCATAGACAGGATAAGTTTACCATTGCGGTTTTAATTTACCTATACACATTAATCAAGGAAATCCCCACACCCCAAACAATTTTTTATGTTTTTTAACGTTGTTCATTGAAAAACTTACCCGATACTCCTAGACCATGAGCTATATCTTTCCAGGTTTGAGCCTTTCTAACAAAATGTTTATAATTAAAGTGTGAACGATCATAAATGACGGGATTTATTTTTACCGCCTCTATTAGATTCAAATCAAATTGTTGTTCTAAAGCTGGATCCATTTTAGTATCCATTTTTGTTGGTTTCTGTTATTTTCTTTTTATCAGTTGTTAATTTTTTTCTGATAAGAAATTGATGCTTTTTGTATTTGACGCAAACTTAAGCGCCTAAAAAATTTCCAACAGAACAAATTCTATGCGAACGTCAATGAAAAAATTTGTATGTAGTCTTGTTTTTTTTATTATTAGATGTTGGCACAGCTACTGCACAGTAAACTCTTCTTGGTGTTGTGTATATTTTTTTTGTAATTTTTCAAAGAAATCCAATTGCAAAAAAAAAACAAGTTTTTTTTATTATATTTATGTTTCGAGTAGACAACTGAAAAACCGTTCAGTACATTGAGACGTAAACGCCGACGTGGATGCGAAGTAACTGAACATTGTTGTATATTGTGAAAAACGAAAAGGCTAGGCTGGTAATTTTGTGTAGCTCGCCGTTCGGCTACAGTTGACGTCTCTTATACCTACACAATCATAATATTTTACACGCACTCACTAACACACACACACACAACACTAATTCATTCAAACAAAGTTCGTTTGCTTTCTGAACCAGGGGTGGTGCACAAGAAGGGAACTAATTGAGAATATAAATTCTCTCTCTCAAACACCATGTTTGCATATAAAATGGCAATGTACATAGCCAGACCTTTAAAAAGACAATTCTTTATATCAATTTTTTAATCTGATTTAAATTTTGACGAATTAATTCGCGAAATTATTTTTCTGTTTGTATTATTTACTAACATAATTAGAAAATTAGAATTAGAAATTATTAGAAAAATTAAGTTTGTTTAAATAATTCTTTTTATAAATCAAACGAAATAACTCAATTTAAATAATTGTATTTAAATCAAAGAATCAAATCAATTTTTATTTTATTCGCGAATCAAAAAAAAATGATTTTGTTAAAATATTTTATTTCAAAATCACGATTAATTTTAAACACGAAGGGTTTCATGGAATTTTTATAAAACAGCATCCTCGGAATGTCTTCTGAACCTGGATCATTTTTATTGTCGTAGTATATTATAATACTCTAGTAGAGCAAAAATATTGTCCGTTTTTCCCTATCTCGCTTAGTTTTTGTGATACCGGTCATTTCAAAAAATTACCATTTCGCAAAATGTCGGATATCTAGAAATCTATGCGAGATTTGCAAGTCAATTTATAGTTTTTTTTATTTTGTTTTAATTTTTTTAATTCGCGAATTAAAAAAAGAATTAAGTTTGAAATGATTTGATTCAATTGAATCAAAGAAGATTCAAATGAAATTGATTAATCAACTATGATTTTAAATCTGATTTATAAAATATAAAATCAACTCGCTTATTGGCAAAAAGATTTTTTTTCGTATGAATAAGCCGGACGTCCGGTGAAAGTTGAATTCAAAATTACTGGAGATTATTTTAAAATATTTTAGCAGAAAAATTGTAAAACGAGCTTGAAATTTCTGTAGTAATATAACTGCATAGCACTCAGGTAAGGTTCGCCTCGTTCTTTCCGTCTACCTGGCAAAAGCACGTTTTGCTGGGTAATGACATTTTTTTTCGCTAGAGACAATTTAAAATCGCTAGATCTAATGACAAAACCGCCAAGTTGGCAACTGTGCTTAAGTGGTATCATTTGGATGTGAGTGTTTTAAGCACAATTAAATATTTGTTTTATGCAAAAAGTTGGAGGGAAATTACAAAAAATGTATCAATAAAATGTCAGAGGAAAAAGCCAATACCTTAACTGCAGCACAAAAATCTCGTATAGAACGCAATCGTGCCAAAGCTTTGTGTCTCAAGCAGACCAAGTTAGTAAGTCATCCCTATGCTCTGACTAAGAAGTAAGCACATAAAAAGAATAATATTTTACATAAACTAATTGTTTACCATTTGTTTTTAGGGATATAAATGCTGCTGATGCAACAACTTCGGTAATCAAAGTACAGGGAACTAAATATATAGATAGTGGTGGTGGCTTTTTAATTGAACAACCTGTGCAAGCATCACAAAATCCTCAACAAAATGAAACGAATAGTACTGGTGAAATTCCAAAATTGTCAAATGAAGCTATTGCTATACCCGTACAATACGAAGAATGTTTGCAGTGCGGTGATGCCTTTGTCGATTCATTCCTATTTGACAATTTTGACTATGCTGTCTGTGACAAATGCCGCGATCCTGATGGCGAACATTCATTGATAACACGTACCGAGGCCAAGGCGGAATATTTACTAAAGGATTGCGATTTCGATAAGCGTGATCCACCTTTACGTTACATTAGTCGTAAAAATCCCCATAATATACGTTGGGGTGAAATGAAACTTTATTTGCATTCACAAATACAAAAGCGTGCTATGGAAGTTTGGGGTAGCGAAGAGGAGCTAATGCGCCGACATGAAAATCGTGTAGAAAAACGTGAGGTGGGCAAAATACGTCAATACAATAAAAAAATGAAACAATTGCGTATGGAAGTCCGTAGTAGTTTATATACAAAGGAAACAAAGGCCTCACATGTTCATGAATTTGGTGAAGATACCTACAACGAGGATGATGATACGTACACACATATCTGCACAACATGTTCGTTCACAGAGACATATGAAAAAATGTAAAAATTGTTTAACAAATAAGGAATTTGAGCGTCCAAAGTATCATTGTCATGAGTCTTGTCAAAGCAACTCTCCCTTAAAGGAAAAAACGCATACGGTTTAACAAAGCTTTCGTGATAATTATTAGTCTCTCCTCTATTAAACATCCAAATTTCACCAAATGTCTCCCGTCACCGCTTACAAAAAGAAATGTTTGACTATAAATTGTGTTCCAAGGTTTTCTGTATAAATTATAAATTTCTTTACATTTGTCTGCCAAAAACTGTATTAGAGATTTATCAAGATTTTGGCTTAAGAAATTGAAAAATTATATACAAAAACATTGGATATAGCTATTTTACCCATATTATTGGCAAACATTTTTTGGTATTAGCCAAACCGTACAAACATTATTCACAGATCACTGGCAAAGGCCGGAAACAGATATTGTTTAACTTTAAAAACTATGAACTAGACTCGTTCTCTTTTTTTTAAATAAGTTTATGTATATATTTCTTTAATAAATATAATTAAAAAATTCTTTGAAATTTTTTTTGTTTCTTAATATGTCCTAACTTATCTCATTATAGTCAGAGCTTAAACCCAATTTACACTAATAAGCCAGATTAACTACTTAATCAAGCACTAATCAAGTCTATTAACCCACATTTTAACCTTTTTGATTAACTTTTAATCTAAATATTTCCAAACGAACCTTTATTCACACTCTTAATTGTGGAATAACTGTTAATGGTGACACTGAAATAAGCAGTTATTACACTTTTTACCAAATAACTTTTCAGTCTAAATTCTGCATAAAATGGGTATTAATCCTCTTTTTTCTAGATTAATTTTTCAGTGTTATTGCATATAAACGGCTCTTTAAAGTGTAAATCTGGGTTTTACAAGCTAGTCTACATTTTCAAAGCCTTCCAAATTCCATATCATAACCCCAATGTGTCTTCACATGCAATAAAATGATAGCACTTGTCAATTGACGCTTAATTTATTTAAAGTTATTATTGCATATCATAATATCGATGTCATGCAATCGCCTCTAGCCATAATGTGTGCCATCCCAAAAACCATTTGAAACGTACTCCTCAAATATTATATAAATAAATAATAAAGGCATTCGTGATCGAATGAAGTCGTTCGAAAACTTATTTTTTAAGAAGTAACTACAATAATACTAATAGTCAAAACTTTAACTTTTATTTCCAATCAAAATAATTTCGATCGAAAAATTACAATCACTAATGCCGAAATTCATCATCTGTTTCCACAACCTTAAATACGGACTTCGCCGTTTGTCATTCGTTAGAGTTCCGTATCTATCAGTGCCGTTTTTCTTCAGTTTCTTCCTGATTTTTGTTGCCAAAATATTTTTATTTCAATAATTTAAGTAGAGTGTCACAATAAAAAGCTCAATTCCTCATACGTAACGTTGATCATCTTCATGTGGTTGTCTATTTTTATCTATTTAATTGGATTGATTTAGTCGATTCTTCAAGATGTTTCTAAAATCTAGATGATATTTTGCTTCAGACGAACGAATACACAAACAAAATGTATGTAGTGACTCATTCGTACCCTACGTGAACGGAACGAGTCGTGACGGACGAATCCGCAAATATAAATAAGTCATGTTTGCAATTTTTTAAATTTAAAATATAAATTACAATAAGCATAAATGCAAAAATATTCAAACAAGAAAAATTTGACGAAAAAAGAAATTAAAAAAAATTTTCTCCCCGACGGGGAATTGAACCCCGGTCTCCCGCGTGACAGGCGGGGATACTGACCACTATACTATCGAGGATATGATATACTTATGACAAAAATTATTTATAAGCACACATACATACATAAAATATGGCACAAGGCCTAGTGCGTGGTGGCTAAATAAAATCTAAACTAAATGCAAAAGGGTTAAAAATTTCTTAGATAAATATTTGAAAATTTTATTTTTTTAAGTTTCATAGCAATCTGTAAACCTTATTTTAGTTTAGACTTTGTTAACCCAGTTCGCATCCACCCTTAATTCTAGATTTTTTTGTGTTAGGATTTTATAACAAACAATTGTTAAAATATCTTATATGATATTTTTATTCCATAGCTGCCAGATACGACGATTTTTGTCAATAATTTGCAAAATGACGTTTTAACGGGTTTTAGTCGCAAAAGATCGAGTTTACATAAAAAAACAAGAAAATCTTGTACCGTTATTAATGTTTTTCGAACTTTAAAAAATTATCAGTTTAACCGGAATATAGTTAAATTTAAAAAGAAAAAACAAATATTTTTGAAATAGGTTTTAGCAGAATTTAAATTTATACATATTAAATATATATATTGCGTGTAACAAAAACGCGATATAACAAACAACCAAATTGTTGGTATTAACTACACTATATAATCTAAATAAAAAAGAATTGGAGAATTATTTGTTAAAGAAACTTTTAGTATAAGCGAGTTAGTCAGTGCACACCACTTTTTTGCATTTTTAGTACACTAAATAATGTTAAATGAACAGTAAAATCAGCACAAAACTTTATTGCGTTATAAAAAATTTTTAGGTGTACCGATATGGACTGCAAAATATATTACCCGTTATAATGAGCGTTGACTGTGTTTATTTCATGAACTAAATAACTTTTTTTAAAATTTGCGAACAGACTTCATTTATATTTAAATTTATTTAATTATTCGGGATTTCATTAAATTGAATTTAAAAAAAAATTGTTACAATTTAAATGAAATCACACTTATTAACTAAATTAAATGTAATTTTTTAAATAAAATTTATAAAAATTTGACAATTGATATCACCAATACTGGAAAAAGAGATGATAAGCGCCAAAGGAGATGGCCAACGTATGTAAAACCCCTAAAAATAGAAGAAACTGAGTTCCTTATTTTTGCAAAGAAAAAAAAATACAATTTAAAATTGACGATTTTTATACGTACTCATCTGGCAGCTTTGCTTAAGCGCTATTTCATTTCATATTTATGTGGAACAACACGTTTAAGACGTTAAGTCCAATTTCAAACAGAGCAACTATTATTGCGGAGATTCTTGTTAATTCTCTTTTAAAGTTGCCTTTATGTTCATACAGAGAAATTTTTCAGCAATTTTCGTCTACATTTGGTTTAAAATGAATGAAAAACCAAACGATGAATGAAAAAACGGAATGAATTGTCAAGAACAAGCAACTCCGTACTAATTACTAATTACTTTTTTCCCCACTCTCCAGCAAACTTAAGAATTGCGCAACAAAAGTTGCTCTTTTTACAAAACAAAAAATATAAAATGCACAGCTGTTAATTGTTTTTAAAAAATGTTGTTGAGTTTTAAATAAAAATTAAATAGAATAAAAAAATTTATAAAGAAATAAAAAAAAATTAAATCTCCCCGACGGGGAATTGAACCCCGGTCTCCCGCGTGACAGGCGGGGATACTGACCACTATACTATCGAGGATATGGTGCTTAGCTAGACAAAAATTTATTGTAAGCATTATACATTAAGAACACACATAAAATACTAGATTCACTTTTTGTTTTACACATGTTATTTTACAATCGTTGCCGGCTTCAGAATTAATTTTTTTTATATAGTTAGAGCTAAGACCTTGAAAAATATAAATCTTTATTGAGAAATATAATAAATCTTTTTGAAAATCAGCGAGTTGATTCAATATTTTATAAATCAATTCATTTAATCAGCTTTAAAATCATAATTGATTAATCAATTTCGTTTAATTTTTTTTTTTGATTCAATTGAATTAAATCATTTCAAACATAATTATTTTTTTTATTCGGGAGGAAAAAAAAAAAAGATTGTATACTTGTATCTTCCAATTCAGCTGATTGAAATTTATAAAATTTTGAAAAGTAATTCGATATCAACAACCACAGTAAGGCTTATATTATAAACCAGAAATATTGAGCATAGTAAAAACAGAAACTTTAAAGACCCAATAAATGGATGTATTTTTCAAAAATTTTGAGTATACTAATAACCTGGTAAACAAACTAAAATATAAATGAATTTTTTTAATTCGCGAATCAAATCATACTATTATTAATTCGATAATTAAAATAATTTTTTTTTGATTCGCGAATCAAATCAAAATTGATTTGATTCATTGATTTAAAATTGAATTATTCAAATTGAATTATTTCGTTTGATTTATAAAAAGAATTATTTAAATCAATTTCATTCTTCCAGTAAGATTCAATCATGGTAGTAAATAATTCAATCAGGAAAATCAATTCGTCAAAATTTTAATCTGATTTGAAAATTGATTTAAGGAATTGTGTTTTTAGAGGTCTGGTTTGAGCCAATTTATACGATGAAATTGATTGCATGTTTCCTCAATTCCCTTTTAAAAGTTGCTTCCAAAGTTATGACTATTTTTTTGCTTCAAAAATGAATGTAAATGAATTTTTTCCTTGTGATTTATAAATTTTATATGATCTTTGTTTCCAAAAGTCTATAAGTAGTAAAAATTTATAAATATCTATTTTTGTTTTAAATATTATAATTATATCTTCACATTTTTTCTTAATCCCTGAGATATAATTGAATATTTTATAAAGTTATATATAATTAAATTAAATCTGATACTGCCATTATTTTAGCCATGATATGTAGAAATTTTTCCCAAATTCCCGAATATATTATTATTTTTAACAATTATACGAAAAATGCACCCTAATAAAGTCAACTATTATGTAAAGACGAGTGGCTGAGTGAACTCAAATCCAGGCGAAGACATTGTTTTTTAGAATTATTTAAATATATTTCTTGTTTTTATTTACTTACTTAATCCCTATAATATTGCTTAATCTAATTTGATCTGCCATTTTTCCGATGAATTTGGGCCTTTCTAAATTCCTAAATATATTGCTGAATCTAATTTGATTTGCCATTTTTCGGATCAAATAAGATCAGCTAGACAATATAACAAAAATTATAGCAAATCGAATTGGATATAATTATATATTACACCAGAACAATTTGTTTACTCGGGATTTTTAATTATTTAAGAAAACTATATTATAACTGCATCTACTGGATTTCGATTACATGGTACTCTATACTGTTAAACACGAACTAGATTTCGAGCTTAATGTAAACGAGATTTCGGTATAGTGTTAACGTTACTTAACGTTACTTTATGTTTGTATGGCGATGGCACAAGCCAACATTGACAGCTTCCCGTATAAACACAGCTATTGTGTTAATGGGGCTGTCATATGGCATTTATAGCTCATGTGATGTATAAATAAAATAACTTCCATTGTCGGAACTATAGTTATTTATTTGTGATTTCAGTATGGTATGTCGTTAAAATATATATAATTAATTCTTCGAAGCACCGAATAAGAACTATTGAGAATCACACGGACTGGTCGGCTATTAACCGGCGGTGAAGGTTTTTTCACCTAGCCGCCAATTACAATTATGTATCAGCTTCGTTCTCTGCAAAAGATTTGTCATCCATTTACCAAATACAAGTTTTTTTATTGATAAAATAAAGAAATTTCATAAAAACCCATAAGTATTTGATTCAAAATCGTTTAAAATTATAAAAAATAATATTTACCCTAAAAGTTTTATATAAAAATTCATAGCATATTGAATAATTTTTAACGACAAAACATCTTAAACTGTATAAAAAGTTGCACTTCACTGCCAAGGCTCTCGGGTTAACATCAAATCCAACCAACCGACCACAAAAATATAAAAATAATACTTTCACAAAACAAAAGTAATAACTTGTAAAAAAAACTATGGAACAAACACCAATCAGTGATACGGAAAAAGTACGCATTGTATCTGATTTTATATTGCATGCACCACCGGGTGAATTTAATGAAGTTTTTAACGATGTTCGTGAACTGTTAAAAAATGATGCTTTATTGAAAGAAGGTGCCAGCCACGCCTTTGCCCAATATAATAAAGATCAATTGACACCGGTACGCATAGAGGGCAGTGAACATAATGCTGTGATTTCAGAGTTTAATGATTTGGGTAAGTGTCATATATGTATATTTGAAAATATGGAAATTATTGTGTGGGTTGCTGATGGGAGGTCAGTTTATTTTTATATTCGTAAACAATTGGTTCTGTATAAATTAAATACATAAATAGAAATAAATCCCATGTTAATGTTATCTAAATTTTATCAATTTAATAATCTACACACTGCTAAATATTAAATACTTTGTTGTTTTAAATCTTGAAGGTGGTGGCCGCTTTTATGATCCTCGCACTAAACAATCATTTAAGTATGATCATCTACGTAAAGAGGCGAGTGATTATCAGGATGTTGAATCAGATACATCAGCTGAACCATTAAGAGCTGCCTTAGATATTGAAGCATTAGCCTATACAGCCAGTCATTACAGGCATGGTGTAAGTATAAACTACATTTCACAGCATATGGAAACAATTTATAATAGAATTTTATTATTTTTTTAACTGGGTTAAAAATGGGTTCAAAATTTTCAAACCATTTTGGATAAACAACATTCCAATTTGGATTAATAAAAGAACCACGGCAAATGAACCAAACTCTTTGGGCATGTATTAGGAATAAGAACTATGTTTCCTTAAACTATTAACGCCTAAATGATTTTTGGCGGAGAGAATGCGATAAAAAAAATATGTTATGCAAAGTTTATATGCTAGAAAAAGGCGTAAACTAGGATAAAGCAAGGATGGATACCGTATCCTCAAAAAATCCGATTCAAATTGATAACCATGTCCCATTCATATATTGTAACGGTAATTTTAAAATACTGTAATCTTGGCTGCTATTTTTAATAACGGTTAAACTGATTTATTTGCTATTTTTGGGAGGATAATTTTTAATTTATACAAATTTTTTATTAATATTTCTTTTCTTTTGTTGTTTTTTTTTGGAAAACAAGAATTTTAAAAAGGATTTAGTGTAAAATCAGTAACAGCATACACAGAGAAAATCATTGTTAAGTCAATTATTATATTATATATTAATTAACATCTTATTCTTTACGAATTATGTTAAATTAAGTATGCATCTTGTTAAAGTAAATATGATTCCGTTTAAAATAAACTTTTCCTTATTTATCTTAAAGATTTTGAATTTGGATTTTCAAAATAAATAGAAATATATTAAAATTAAAAAGAAAACAAACTTAATATTAAATTTTTTTAAGCTAAAGATCTTTTTTTTTATAAAATTTCTTATTTTATTTTTGATATTTCTCTAACAATTTGTTAGAATCTTCAGGAATAACAAAATTTTAATAATTATAAAAAAGTTGACGAACAAAAAAATATTTTACATTTAAATATAAAAAATAATTAACATTTAAATATAAATTAAATTTAAAAAAAAAATAAAATAACCTTTAAACAAATAGAAGTGGTAATTTTATAAACAACATTTTCCTGCAAAAGCTCGTAAAAAATATTTTCATATTGGTTTAATACTTTGGTTTATGAAATTGAACATAATAAATGTTGTTTATAAAATAAAATAACATTATGAAATTAAATTATTATAGTTATTAAAAACATATCTATACATTTAAGTTTCCTAATTTTTTACTAATAAAATATCTATTATTCTGAGCTAAATTTTCTGTGTCAGCTTTAAAGTTCATTCTCTGTGTCAAAGGTGTATTAATGATTTCTAACATTTCTAACATATAACGTTTTTTATAATTATTTTCTGTTCTTAATATTGAAACATTTTCAAAGTTAGGATGGTAATTTAATATAGAACAATGAGATGACAATGCGGTTTTTTCCAAATTAACATTCTATGTTTTTTATCTGATTTATGTCCTGAAATCCTGGTCTTTAATTTATTCTTTGTCGTTCCTATATATACCTTATCACAACTTTCCTGATCATTACCCTGACAAGGTATCTTGTAAACAAAATTTGACATATACCACTTATCAATTCTATCTTTAGTTTTACTAAAAAATTTCCCTAATGTATTAAAATTACGATAAGCTATTCCATATTTCCCTTTATCAAAGATGTTAGATCTCGCCAATCTCTCTGATAATCCAGGGGCATATGTCAAAGGTTTAAAAATTCGTGGTTCAGTTATGTATGTTCCACTTTATTTTTTATATTTAAATGTTAAATATTTTTTTGTTTGTCAACTTTTTTATAATTATTAAAATTTTGTTTTTCCTGAAGATGCTAACAAATTGTTAGCGAAATATCGAAAATAAAATAAGAAATTTTATAAAAAAAGATCTTTAGCTTAAAAAAATTGAATATTAATATTAAAATAAGATCGAATAAATTATATAATTTTGGAAAACAAACTTAGTTTGTTTTCAGAGTGCTAATCTCTCAGCTAATGAGAAAATTTTATAACTGGTAATTATGATAATTTTACCTTTTTGTTCTATTTACAGTATTTTTTATAGCGTTTTTTTGTTTGTTTAGGGATTTGAGATGCAATTTAAATAACTGTAACAAAAGCTAAGATATAAATAAATCAAAATAATATGACTTTTATATGTTTGTATGTTTATATGCTGTATAGTATTTATAAATTAAAAATTTAATTGGTACGATTAAACTTTTAATTGAAAAAGAACAACAAATTGAAAAAAAATAATTGAATGAATGATTTAAATGATGAAAATCGCAATAAAATAAACATAATAATTTTTCATTTGAAAAATTTTCATGATCTTGAACTGACATCTCACATTAAATTTAGCGATGTCCGCCTGTCTGTTAAAATGGCGATCACGACACGAAGACGAAAGCAGGGGTGCCAATTTTTATTAAGATTATTGGACATCCTGCCGAGCACTTTGGTATTGAAAATGAGCAGAATCGATACAGCGGTTAAAAAGTAATGAGTGAAAATGTGAAGATACCTTTAAATTTTCCATACAAATTGGTGTTTACAATTTCATAGTAGTGACTGGTACATAATATATTTTTGCATATTTTTTCACCAGTCGCTTGGAAGTGAATAATATTTTGTATTTATATCAAATATTTTTCACATCAAAAAATTTTTTTCACAACCAAAATTTTTTTCAACCACAAAATATTTATTTCATCTCCATAATTTTACTTCAAAAGTATTTTACATTATTTGTATCAAAAACATTAGAGAACATTTTTTTAGAATATTGGGTTAGGGTATTCAAAGATTCGGCACAACCAAATTTAAGCCTTTTTTACTTGTTTTATGCTGAGTTCGGTTTTTTTTTTAAATAATTTGAAAGAAAATCTATTAAATAAAAATACTGCGATTAATAAGTAATCATGATTAACAGCATATTTTTAAATCGTAATATCGATTAAAAAATGTTTTTTTTTCTTTTGAATCAAAAAAATGAAGTTTTATGAGAAATTTGGATCATTTTAATTCTTTTTCAACAAATGCCAAAAAAGTCACTTGAAGTGGGCGATTTTAAAGGTTAAAATATTCAGCAAATGTGTTCTGGTCTAAGTTAAAATAGGGGTTGCCAAAAATTATTCAGTAGATGGAAAATCTTGAAATCTTGAAAAATCTGTAATTTATCACTTGTAGCCAAAAAAAAAAAAAATTACAATGCATATGTACTACTGAGAAAATTTTGTTGTTTTAACGCTTGAAGCATAGTAAATAGTTTTTTGGTATACTTTACCCATACAAATGAGAGATAAATTACCCATACAATTGAGAGATAAAGGGTTAAAATATTTAATGATGATGAAAGCGATTTTTCTAATTTCATTCGATTTAGATCTCTTGTTTTAAATTCGTTCATTCTCCGTTACATTTCATATCATTTAGTTTGGACCAGGGATGCGAAATGAGAATTTCAATTTCATACAAAAGTCATTACCAAATTTTACTTTTTTGAACTCAATTGTACCATTTTTTAGTATAAAAAAACACCAACTATAGAATTTTTTTTAATATTTTTATTTTTAATAAACATAACAAAAAAAAAACTGTACAGAAAATTTAGTTGTACATTAATTGTATATTAAAAAAAAATGTAAGATAAGGTACAAAAATCCATGAGATCAATATCATATTTAAGTAGGTACCAAACTATTTGTTATTTTAAAATTATAGCAACAGGAATTCGATGAATCCAACAAATCTTTCGTTTGGACTTGACTGGAAACTGTTGACAATTATACGATGCAATTGATTGCGTGCAATTTTCTTAATTCCCTTTTCAAAGTTGCTTTCGAAATTGTACCAAATAAACCAATGGTGTACCAACGTACTTTTAAGACCCAAATCGTACCAAAAATGGTACAATTGTACCAACTTTCGCATCCCTGATTTGGACCAATGTTCTTCTTTTCCATTTCGTCTGCCTTTTTCTCGTTACAAACTAGAATGAAATTGGGCACAAAATAAAGCAATAAATGGAGCAAAATAAACGGGTTAACAAGTTTTCGTTTTGTTTAAGCTCCGCCATCTAGAGGATCTAGCTTATCTAGAACGTCGGGTTTTGAAGAGATCTTTTGCCAAATCGAAATACATGTATCAGCCTAGTCCCGGTTTACAAACAGCAATTATTCTTTCAGCAATTTTCTTAAATTCTCTTTTGAACTTGCATTCGTGTATGCACTTCGAAAGTCTCTTTTTACAATTTTATTATCTTTTACATATAAAAAAAGTACGAATTAAAAAACACAAGAGAATTGCGAGTACAAGCCAGTCTGTACCCCTCTCCGTTCTTCTTAGCTAAAAATAGTTAATTTGATTTGTTTTTGTAAATATTCGCATATTGTTATAATAATAAATACGTTTTTTTTGTACCAGCCAACTTTTTGACAAAACAACTTGATTCGATTAAAATTGTTTTGTCAATAGTACCCAGATATTTAGATTAAGCCCATAACTAAAAGCCACGAACAAAACAACTAAAATTTATTGCAATTCAAAATTTTAGGTATGTTCCGTTTTTGGCAAATCTCAAAGTGGTCAAATTACTTTGACAATTTGCATTGAAGATCACCAATTTCAACCTAAAAACTATTGGAATGGTAGATGGCGTTCCCAATGGCATGTTACATTTCAAGTTGGTTCAGGAAGTGCTGAATTGAAAGGTGTTTTAAAAGTGCAAGTAAGTGATTGATTAACTCCGACTACTAATGCATATATAAAATTATAATTCTATTATCTTTGGTTACAACTTCAGGTCCATTATTATGAGGATGGTAACGTGCAATTGGTTTCCTCAAAGGAATGCCGTGAATCTGTAATCGTAACCAATGAACAACAAATGGCTAAGGAAATTATACGGCTCATAGAAGAAGCTGAAAATGAATATCAATTGGCCATTTCAGAAAATTATCAAACAATGTCTGATACAACCTTCAAAGCAATGAGACGTCAATTGCCCATAACAAGAACTAAAATTGATTGGACCAAAATTGTATCGTACAGTATCGGTAAAGAACTGAAAACACAATAAGGACAACAAATAGCGGAAGCTGAATCGCAGCCGCATTCTATAACAACAACAAAAACCGCATCAATTGAAACAATAAGAAAAACATCGTTAATTAAGAGGCCGACTAGTCTTCCTCTTGGAAAATAAAGTTAAAAAAAAGAAACAAATTAAAACAAGTTTAGCGAAAATAACAACAACGATATTATCATTGTTTATTGTTCCTTGTTATAATTATAAAAAGAAACAAAATTATAGAAAAAAGGGAACTTTTTCATATATGATGTTATCGTTTTTAAAGTTCAATCACACAACAATATGTCGCCTTCTTTTTTTTTGAGCGTTCTGCCTGTTAAACACAACAACAAGAAAATCTATACAAAACTAAATCCTGGTTCTCTTTTTTTTTTGTAATAATAACGTTAAGTAATGTATAATGATAAATGTTTTTAAGTAAAAAATCAGTATGAAAGCATTTTTTTAAAGTAATTATTATTTTTATTTCAACTTGAATAGTTTACAATTTATCAATAATATGATTAGAAATGTTAAGGTATAAATAACTTAAAAAAAAAAAACAGAAATTTTGTATGGTTTTCATAATTATTTTCTATATATATATATATACATATATGCAAATATATTATTTTGTAATTGTGTGCGTTTTTCATCTTGCTTTTGTTTTAAAAGAATGTTAAAAAGTAAAGAACAACAAAAGTTTTAAAAACTTAAAATCCTCCCCTCATTAAAAAAAACTCCCTCCTCTTCCTCTTGTCGTAAAACCTTCATTTGTCGAAACGAAAAGAAAAAAATTATCTTAAATTTAAATTAATTAAACAAATAAAAATACTAAGCAAAATCATTAACAATTTGAAAATAATTATAAATAAAAACGTTTATAATTATATAAACGAAAAATAATGTTATAAAAACTAAGTTTTGCATATTTCATTTATTGTGGTGTGGTATCTGTTTGAAAAAATCTTTTTTTTTTTTTGTTTTATTTATTTGAGAGATTTAGGTAAAGATCGGTGTTTTATATTATGTTTACAGTTTCATTTCACTCTTTTTGCAATTGTACTTTATTTAACATTTTATGTTTTTTATTTATATATATTTGCTACTCTCTTAAATTATATAAAAAAGAACAATAACAATATTCAATCCCAGTTAAAACAAGGTATCAACTACTTACCAGCCTATTTATTCGCTTAATTACGTTTGTTCGCCTATTTATTCGCTTAATTACGTTTGTTCGCGATGTCCAAAAAGTAATGGATACTCATTAATTTTTTGGCTGTTTGTAAGGGAGAGGATAATAACCAATTACCTTGAGTTTTTTGTAAGTGAGTAAATAATGACTACCCATACTTTTGGGACATTGCGAACAAAAGTAATTGAGCGAGTAAATAGGCTCGAAATTAGATGCCACCCGGTTTTTGATTACATAAATGGTCAATTCAGCAGAAGATGGTTTAAGGGGTTAGGTGTTGTTGAAAATTCGAATTTGTCACAGGTAAGAACAAGACGATGTCCTCGATATTGCCGTTGCAGAGGCTCTTTATTTTATGGTGCCGGAATCCACGATTCTATGTAAGCTTATATACTTCACGCTTTTCTCGAAACTCTATTTTTGAACTCGGTATTTATGAGGCAATACGTGGTGAAAACTTGACCAAAAAAAAGGGATCAAAAATTCTAATTTCAATATTTTGTTTTTTTTTCTTTATTCCAGCACGAGCTTTATACAAATACTAACAAAAAAAATTATGTTTTTTTTAATTTAGATAAACCAGTTATCCTGACTACGCCGAGAGAACTTTTTTGAGAGGTCAAGGGAAATGTGGCACCAATGGCTAAATTAAAAACAAAAATTAAAATGTTTCATTTGATATATTTAAAAAAACAAACGCTTTTTGAGCCGTCGAAACCCATTTAAACTCAATCAGATAACTAGTCAACTTGTTTTTAGTCAAAACAATTGTGTGATTTAAAACAATTTAAGTTATATTCTCATACCTAATTGAAAACAATAATGATTTTGAAGTACTTAATATTAAACATATTTTATTTTACATAAAATAATTTAATTACTTACAAATTAAAAATGTGTTTTAAACATATAAAACAGTGTTTCTACTGGTCACTTATCTTAGTTTTAACTAAATATCGTTTATCCGGTTGAGACTTTAGTTCCAATTCTAAATTTTCTACAAGCCAATCGTTTTCCTCATTGCGTATGGCAGAAAAGAAAATTTTACCTCGTTCTTTAGATCCCTTAACAGATACTTCAAACTTGGCCGTTTGACCATCACAATTATTCTTGGGATTACTGATATCAAAACCGATTTCCTTGATGGGTTCGCCAAGTAAACTTACAACACCTTTGAAGAGACTTTATTAAATTAAACCTTTTGCATATAACATTAGGGATATATTACCTCGATGCTGCCTTAATGTTTGAAAAGCTGCCCGAAAATAGTCTGTGTTACGTATGCGTTCCTCAATTTTCCAACGCATATAAAAAACGCTGGTTATGCCGGCTACACCAACGTATACAGCAATCTTTACCAAAGTTCTAGTTGATGGCAAATGCATTCTTATGTATGTTTATGTTATATTTTAATTATATCCATATATTTTTACTACCACTTTATCAGTGGTTTCTTAGAATCTGGCTTAGTATTTCTAACCTAAAAAATCAAAACATTAGACAGCTGTTTTGTGTTTTCCTTTTTTTTATCAAACGAACAGCTGTCAATGAGACTCTTATTCAGCGGCCTTATGCCCCGTTTACATGCATTTATATCATGAGATTTTTAGTGAAATCTCGCAAATATGCCTATTTTGTAGACTTTTTGCATGAAAAAGAGCCAACGCTGATCAACAAAATAAAGAAATATAATAATGTTTAAAAAACATAATTGAAATATATTTAAATTCAATAAAAATCTGTTTCTAATTTTGGTTCTAATTTTTACTCCCGGCGAGGGAAAGCAATAAAGAAAGCTTTGTAAATTACATACTTGTTTTTCTTCCTCTTGCTTGTCGTACTAACACAACCAGCGTTAGATATTTACAAAAAATAATGAAAATTTTACTCCGCCAAATATTAAAGTGCTTCTTAGAAATATTTTTAATATATGGTTATTTTTTATGTTAATTTATATATATACAAAAAAACTATGGCTATCAAATAGAAGTTTCGCCAACTGGTCAAAATTTTTGTGAATATTTCCATTAAAAACTCAGGTTTTAAAGCCATTTAATCAGCGCCGGCAGCTGAATATAAAAAATCACAGCGCTGCTTGAAGTCAGCTGATCGACTAACCTACTTATATCCGATGATTTAAACTTGCAAAATATATGTGTTTGTGTGGTTAATTATGTTGGAAAATACCAAACAAGTTTGACATAAGTTCAAGTTAAGAGCTAACGCGTAAAATTATTGAAGTTATTCTCTACATTTTTTACATAGGTGCTATTAGTTTATAGGGAATATTCCTGATACAACATGATACCAGCTATCAACGGCGGCTTGTGTCATTCCTATACAAGTTCTATCAAATATGTATATTTTACAAATAAATAAATAATTTTTCAGCGGCGGCTACGTTCATCCGGCATTTATGCTGTCAGCGCTGAAGTCTGCTAAGAAAAGTCTGCTCCTGTGGTCTGCTCGTATTATGACATTTTATATAAATGAGGTTATTTTAATTTTAACCGTCTGCAGAAATTTTTATTAAAGAATTTGTTATTAATATATCCAAATTTATAAAAAATGAGTTTAATAAATACTTTAAATATTTCTCTTAATTTGGTTAAACAGAAATGTTTATTGCCATCGATAATTGTGCGTACTTATTCTATCGGTAAGTTTTGTAAAATTTGTTGGGAATTTGTGCTAAATAAAGGATTTCTAATTTCAGCCCCTAGTGTTCCCAAAATTAAAAAATTGGGTAAATTGGGACCAATTATGGAAAAGAAAGAAATTCCTGTGGAAACAGATGCTAATAAATTAGTTAATTATGTTTGCGGTAGTAATATTTTGAAAACTGGTGAAGATATTAAGGTGAGGAAGAAGTTAAAATAATGAATTAATTTTAATCTGGTATAACTACACCTTTACTCTAGTGAAAAAGGGTATGCTAACTAGCTGCTAGATTTTTGTATATATAGGAATTTGTATGAAAAAATTTAACAGCAATTTAGTTAGCATAAACTTTGTCATTATGAAATTGTCCTGAATATAAAAAAAGAACACCTGCAGTTGACGGTTACAGCTTCGTTTTTTTTTATTTTTTAAAAATGTATATTTTGTTGATATGACACCAAGTAATTATTGCTTCAAGGATAGAAGTCATTTAAAATCACATGAAATCGAAAACGAAACAACAAAAAATGTATCATTTACGTTGTTTAAACTATAAAGGATCCACTAGACATATGTAGACGTAACGTACTCTTAAGTAACGGGACAGAGTCTTAACTATGTACTTATAAATAAACGGAAACGTATCAGGTTGTTTTTGAGAAACGTTCCACTGCTGTTCTTATTTGTTTTGAAGAAATGTTGACATTTTTATTTGCTTGTAGGAAATTTATTTATTTTTAAAAGAAATTTTCGTTTAATTTTATAATTTATATATTTTTTAAGTTTTCTTCTTTTAAATTTGTTATTTGTGGCGACAAAATGAATTTCAAGTCTGAAAAGGCCCTCTCATTTAAAGAATTTGATTTAGAAAATCGTTCCTTCTTTTTTAAAACTTGTTCGAGCATATCTTCATCATCTTCTGAAGAACAAGATATTGATTCTCTTATAAAATTCTCTTCTTCTCTTTCCATTTCAAAATTTTTAAAAATTTTAATTTTTTTTAAATATGTTTTTTAAGCATTTTCAACATCTTCTGGATATAATACAATGAAAAGTGGATTATTAATAAAGTGGCTTTCTCTTTTTATATAATTCTTATGAAAAAGTTTTTGTTTTGTCATCTCTAATTAGCTCTAATTTAAAACTAAGCCAAATTCTATAAAAATCTAAAGTCATCTGTTCTTCTTGTAGTTTCAGCGTTAATTTTTTAACATCTGCAAAAACTTCTACGAATTCTTCACAAATATTCAAAATATTATCAATCATAGTTACTGCAGCATCCAGTAATTTTGAACCATATCATAACTGGAATTCGATCTAGTTTAACAGTCTAGTATTGCTTTTTTCAAGTTTAGCTTTTTAGCTTAAGAAGAAATTTTTGGTGTTCGCAATTTTTTGCAAATAGCTCTGCATTATCAAGTAAAAGAAGGTAGATATAGTGCTGCAAACTGGAATGCAAGGAATGTAATAATTTTTATGCCATTTCTATCAAACATTTATCACGCCATGAACAGCAAAAATATTTTTTTATATTTTTGAACCCGAACCTGGTTAAATTTTTGGGTTAAACGGGTTCGGGTTCAAAGTTTTTATTAACAGCGAATCTGAATCCGTTTGTGTTCGGTTTCAGCAATATAAGCTGTCATGTAAATACGGAAAGAATATCAAAATTTAACAGGTTTAAATCTACCAATCAGACTACTTTTAAAAGAAAACCACCCAAAAAAAAACGAACATTTTCAACTTTTTTTTTGCCATTCGATGAGTTAATGAAATAATAGAAAGTTCTGAGATGTAAGCGCTATGACCGGTATTAAGTTTTTTAACTCCGCAATAGGAATTTTAGTGTCTGCCGAGTAAAATTTTTCTGTCTAAGAGACCTTTTGTCGAGCTTGGGTGTTTTCTCTTATGTGATTTAAACCTTAACAACTGACATTTACAGTTTATGTCATATGTCAAGTAAATGTATTTTATGTTCAAAAGCTTTATAATAAAGTCAAGACTTTAAGCTTTCATTTAAGGTATGACATGGCCCCTTTTTGGGACAAAAGTGTACATTTGCATTTTTTTTTTGGCCATTCGATGGATTAAAGACTTATTTTATTTTATTTTATTTATTAACATCAATACAAAGAAAGCCTTCATGGCCAATTATTTTTGCTGAGTAAAGTTTTTAAATGTAATCGGACTTAAAGGGTTTCTCTTATGTATACAGTTTACGGCTAGCCAAGTAAAGCTTTTCTGCAGATCAATTGTTCTAACATTAATTTTAGTTAAAAAGGGCGTAAGTCAAAGTTTGATCCTTAATAATATTGGCATTTTTAAAGCTTACGGGTTATACTATATATCAAGCGGGAGCTTTATATCTATATTTCTATAAACGTATATAGGTAAAGTTTTGAATAAATAAATTTTTGATAAAAAATCATAAAAAAAAATATTTGATTGGTACGTTGGGTTACGGACAGATATTTTAGAGACCTTTCATATGGTGCCCATTTGCCTTATTCAAAATTTAATTTTCAACTGTAATGTCCCATCTACTTAAATAATTTTTAGCTCAATTTTGAGTTTGTAATCCATTATATGTATGTAATTGATGTGTTCTCTTTCTAAATTCATAATCCATTTTTCGATATCTCGTTTTTGCTGTACACGCCTACTTTTGGTATATGAAGCAAGTTTTCCATAGAAAATCACAAAAAACGGTTTATTAAAATTGTAGACTAAAACATTTTTTTATTTAATTTGTTTATTTTTAGCTAAAACCTGACTCCGAATATCCCGATTGGCTGTGGACTTTAAATGTTGATCGTATTATACCCCTAGAGGAAATGGATAAAAATACCAAACAATACTGGAGACGTTTAAGAAAAATGGCTTTGAAACGCAACAATCAATTGGCTAAACTTAAGAGATTTTAAATTAAAGTAAATAGTTTTAATTAATTACAAATATTGGTATAAAAATCATTAAAGTATATTTTATTGTTATTGTAATATTGTTGCATAAGCCAACTTTCATTCTTAAGTGTATGTCATATTTTTGGACATGAGTTGGGTTATGAAGACTATCTTTATTTCTGATTCCTCTTTTTCAACCTAATATAAATTTAATTCAGTTTTTCGAATTATCGGGGTACAAATTATAGCGATTCTACTGTACTCCAATATTAATTCTAAACTAGAATGTGTTTGATTCGAGTTAAAGTACACTAATACGTAAACGTAGATTATAATAAATCGTATGCGGTTTTATTTTGTAAACAAAATTTTGATTGCAAATGAAAAAAAAAAAGTAAATAGTATTTACGTAAAAAAATCAATAAATATATAGTCATTGTAACGGAGTTTTCAAAATCTTTTTAGTAAAATTATATCTAAATTTCTTTTTTTAAAGTTTTTTACACCATAATTAATTTTTTCGAATTCCGCCACTATTTTGAAGTTTTAAAGCATTGTTCTTAAATCCCAGCAAAAATGAAGCTGCCAAAGAAGCAATAAAAGCATCACTACTATGGCAAAGGCATCACTTCTTTTCTGATGGTTCATCGATGATTTTAACATTGGCGTGCCATAGGATGGAAGTATTCAAATGTAGCTACTAGCATTATTTATACTAAACTCTAAGAAAGCAATGATAATACAATGATTAGGTATTCTGATGCACGAGTGGAAAATGTTCATATACTTTGTAGTATTTTAGCTTTGATGAAAATTTAATTCATAATTTTTTGGGCATCTTCGAAATATTTTTCAAAAATTTTAATGAATTTTTGGATAAATTTAAAATATTTTTGTATAATTTAAAAACTGGTTGCACAATTTTGAAACATTTTTAGACAAATTTAAAATATTTTTGAATAATTTTAAATAATATTTGGACAATCTTAAAACCTTTTTGGACAATTTGAAATAATTTTTTACACAATTTTAGCATTATTTTCGATTATTTTAAAACATTTTAACACAATTTTAAAATTATTTTGGAAAATTCTGAATTAAAGCTGGAAATCGTGTAGGGTTAAATAAAAAACAAAGTGCAAAAATGTACAGATTGTGTCGTCATAACTACTTAAAGCTGAAAAAATGCATTAAACAAAAATATAAATATGATTTTATAAAAATTTTAAAAGGTCTTCAGAACTATTTTAACATTGACTTGATTAATCAGAAAACAATATTTTCAATAAATGCTTTAGATTCAGAAAATATACGATATACTTTCACTTATGCTTTAGAAGCCATGAAGAGTGATTTTTTAAGATATGTATCGGCTTTATATATCTAAATCAATAAATTTGATATATAAACATATGACAAATCATAAAAGAAAGTTACCTGAAGTTTAGGAAGCAATGAAAGAAGTTATAGCCACAAAATGACTACCATTTTTTTGTGGGATAATTATAATCCAAGGCCAGTGATCTTTTCTGTGGTACCCATTTGTTGGCATAGCCAGCAGTAGTGTTTCCAATTATTCGACCCTTCCGGTTAATCGTTTAGGTTATTATTCGAAATATGAAGAAAATTTATTAATCGTTTATTTGGGTCGATTAATTCTAAAAACTGGCGATTAGTCGTGTTGAGTTCGAAGGGAAACAAATCTTCTTAGCTTTAATATTCTTTATTTTTTAATATAATTCAACTTAGAATATACCGCTTATTCGGTTACGCTTTAAAAACAATTTGTTTTGCACGGGCTGTACTTTCAATCGAACTAACTTAACATTAATTTTATTCTTCCCCTTGAAGCTATGTATACAGAAGAAACTAGACACTACCGTTATTATAGACAGTGTGCATATATATAAAAAATATAAAAAAAAGTAAATAAGTAAATAAACAGTGGCGGCGGTAACATTCCCCCCCTTGTGAGCGAATTAGGGATTAATGAGCTTGCCATCTTTCGTATTACCGACGTCTAGCACTGCTATTTTAGCTACAGGTCTCTCGTAGGTATTATTAATCGTCTTGACTTTAACGCGACGGACTTGGCCATCTTTTGCAGGAACTATTTCGGTTATAACACCCTTGGGCCAACTGTTGCGGCGAAGCGTATCGTCAACTATGATGACTATATCTCCAACGGATGGTGGCGGCACTTTGTTGAACCACTTGCTACGACGCGCCAAGTTTGGACCGTATTCACGTACCCACCTTCGCCAAAAGTGATTCGCGAACTTTTGAGTTTGATGCCATCGCTGTCGAAGATCGCTGCAGAACCAAGTAATAAATGGTTTGGAGTTAAGGGATCATCCTCAGCCGAGTCTAGTGCCACAAAAGTCAGTGGCCGCGAATTAATTATGAATTCAATTTCCCATAGTGCACATCTCAAAGTCTCGTCGTTAAATTTAAATGCTGGACACATGGCATAGAGAATAGATTTTACTGATCGTATCAACCGCTCCCATGCACCACCCATATGCGGGGCGGCAGGGGGGTTAAATCGCCATTTTATTTCGTCATAGTGGGAGAACACACAGTGTAGGTCGAGATTTCGTTTTTCCTCACGTAAAATTTTCTCTACTGCTTTGAAATTCGTTCCGTTATCGGTGTATATTTCTTTAGGAGAGCCGCGACGACTGATGAAGTTTTGTATACACATGATGCACGAGCTGGTGTCGATACTGTGAGCCACTTCAATGTGAATTGCGCGAACCGTCAAGCAAGTAAAAAGTACACCCCATCTTTTCTCTTTGCGTCTGCCAACGGTTGCATATAAGGGACCGAAGAAGTCGATACCAACATAAGTGAAGGGACGTTCAAAACTCGATAGCCTGGCCTTAGGTAAAGATGACATTTGTGGTGGTCGTGGTACTGTTGAGTCATTCTTACAGCGTTGACATTTTCCTCGTACATTCTTGTATAAAACTCTCAATTTTGGTATATAAAAATTTGTTTTAATTTTGCATATGGTGGCTTCGTGCATACAATGATGAAAATTCTCGTGATAATGTCGGACCACAAGAAAAGTGATATAATGACAATGCGGTAAAATTATTGAATTATTACAACGTAACATTTCTGCTCTGCCAAAGGTACGTAAGACACCATTATCATCAAGAAAAATATTAAGTTGTTTAAGCTTGCTGGTTTTGCTAATCTGCTTATTCCTCTTGAGGCACCCAATCTCTTCTGAAAACTCGCTGAGTTGTGCGTATTTAAATAGGATATTTTTAGCTTTCTGTACAAATTCAAATTTTCGTTCTTCTTGCAGGTTTCTCCTAAGCACCACGGACTTTAACTTTTCTATATATAAAATAAACTGCGCCAGTGCCCTATAAAGTCGTCTCCAGCACGAGAAATATTCGATGTTTATAGTAAAACTTTGATTTTCGCTGATATGTAAAAGATGATTTCGTACCTCTTCGGTGTTTATGTTTCCCAAATCAGAAGTTCTCGGCCAAGCGCTCTCGTCTTTTCTTAAAAATTGGGGACCTCTGAACCATATTTCGTCATCGGCTGTACAGACCTTCGTTGCAAAATCAGCTGGATTCGATTTGGAGGGGACCCAGTTCCACTCATTAAGATTTGTTGATTCTAGGATTTCGCCCACTCTATACATAACGAATGCTTTAAAATTTTTGGGGAGAGCCATTTCAAAACTGTTTTGGAGTCAGACCAGAAAAAATTTGCATTACAGTGAAGACGCGTTGCACTTCGAATTTTTGCGGCCAAACGAGAACCAATTAATGCCGCTTGGAGTTCCAGCCTAGGTATGCATATCGGCTTCAGAGGTGTGACCTTAGACTTCGAGGCCACAATGCAGACGTCGACGTCGTCTCCATATTGAATACGGAAATAGCTTACAGCAGCGTAAGCATTTTCGCCGGCATCGACGAAAGTATGCATTTGGACGTTGGATGTCATTTTTAATAATTTGGAGTAGCATCGTGGGATGGTGATGGATGAAATTTTCGCCAGATTCGAAAGCCAAGAAGACCATTTGAGACAGAGTTCGCCATTTAATGTATCGTCCCACTTTATGCCCGAACGCCATATCTCTTGCATCAGTATTTTAAGGCCGATATAACGGTGAGATACGAACCCAAGGGGATCAAATATAGACATGAGAACTTGAAGAACCTCTCTCTTTGTGGGGACCACATTTGATCGGAACACATCTCTTCTGAGCCTCGAGAGTCTAGAATTATACTGAAACACGTCATTATTGGATTCCCAATACATACCCAAAATTTTTTCGACAGCTCCAAATGAATTTCCTGTTGCTGGACCGTCGTCACATAAAAGTTGCCTCACATATTTGGAGTTTGTTGCCCAGTTTCTCATATGAAAACCACCAGCAGCGTGAATCGTCTTAACTTGCGTTGCCAATTCGAGCGCCTCTTCGTCGGTGTCGACACTATCAATGAAATCGTCCATATAGTGATAGAACTCTACTGCTTTGACGGCCCGAGGATATATGTTGCGAAATTCATTTGCATTTTTATTACGGACAAAATGCGCAATACAGGGAGCACAGCTTATTCCAAAAGTTAGAGCCTTCATCACATAAACACTTGGTCGTTGATTAAAATCACCGTTTTCAAACCATAGGAACCGTTGTACATGCATATCTTCATCTTTGACGTTGATACGATGAAACATTTCAGCTATGTCACCACAAATTCCAATTTGACCGCCGCGAAAATCGATTAAAATATTTAACAGTGGTCTAAGCATATCAGGGCCACTTATTAAAAAATCGTTGAGCGATTTACCATTAGCTTTAGCTGCTGCATCCCAGACAAGACGAACTTTACCAGGTTTATTTGGGTTAAGAGCCACAAAAATTGGAAGATACCATGTACGACCGGGATAGGAGTACATTTCTGAGTCCAGGACTTTTCTAGCGTAGCCTTTTACCAGTAGTTTGTTGATTTCCGTCTGCATGGTCTGCTGTAGTTGAGGATCCTTCTTAAACTTTTTCTGAAGACACTTTAAACGATGGCACGCGACGTCGTAACTTTCTGGCAACTGTGCGTTAAAATCTCGCCAAAGCAAATTGACTTCAAATTGTTGATTTTTTTTATAAGCGTTGTTTTCAAGATTATTCATGGCTTTTTTGTTTTCTGACGATAAAATAGCTTTTTCTTGAGACATTTCGAGGGAAAAATACTCCTTAACTTCATCGTGTAGCATTTTATAACGATTCTCGCACTCGCATGTATGTATATTTAACGAAGCAGAGGTTCCCAAATCGCTGCCGCTACCCTGTAGGGTCCATCCCAAACGTGTTTTTGTTGCAATCGGTTGATTGCGTCCGCCCTCTCGGATTTTTATAGGGACCGCCACCCTCCAGTTATTGAGTCCTATTAGAATCATAGGCTTGGCGTTGTTATACGATTGTATCGGCAATCCTTTAAGGTGTAAGTTATTCTTGACGATGTTATCAAAGTTAATGGATTGCGTAGGTAGAGCCAGGTTGTTTACTGTACTAGATACTTCTACATTGATTTTGACAGATTCATCTTCTGACCTTGTGGTATCCCCGGTCCAGCGTAGCTCGAGAGCTTCTCTTTTGCCTTCTAGGCCCAAATTCTTGAAAAAATCATGCTCGATTAGAGTTACTGACGAACCTTCATCCAAAAAAGCGAAAGTATCCACGGAACCACCATTAAAATAAATACGAATTGGTAAAATTCTGAAACAAGGCCTTTCTTTATCTCTATCATCGTGTGCGTTTACACTGCCACTGCTTTCAGCGATCGTTATGTTTGGTTGATGGTTTGCTGAACTTCGACTAATAATTGTGGTATATTTGTGTAATAAAGGGTGATGCTTTGCTGTACAGCCACTGATACCACATTGCTTATTAGAAAAACACTTTCGGCGATGTAAATTTAAGCACTGGCGGCATAGTTTGTTTTTCTTTACCACATCCCATTTGGCGTCTAACTTCAATGATTGAAACTCACCACAATTTTGGATTTTATGAGCCTCACTTTTGCACGAAAAACAAACCGTTTTGGTTGTGTTACTTTGCTGATGAGTGTTTACCGATGCGCTTTTTTTAAGTAATGCCGGGGCCACGAATTGGCTGGCAGCAGCAGCTATGGCATATATCCAGTCACTAAACACTTTCACTATGGGAACCTTTTCATCTTTTATATGCATAGCCCAGGTAAGCTTATGATTATTTGGCAATTTATCTACTAAAGTTTTTACCAGCATCGGGTTGTTTAAATGAGCCACCATATTACACGCCTCCATTGTCGAGCAAATATTTCGTATAGTGAGCGCATATTCGATAATGCTATCGAGTCTGTCCTTAAGAGGAGGAATTTTCGTTGCTTTCTCAATCATATTATCGAGTATATGCTCTGGGCGGCCGAAACACATTTCCAGCGTTTGAATAATTTCACCCACCATTGAAGGAATTAATAATTTACTTTTTACCAGCTCCTTTGCACGGTCACGTAGACATGATTGCAATCGCATTAAATTTTCTGCGTCACTATACCCGGCTATCTCGGTGCTGTTTCTATAATTACTGATAAAAAGCGGCCAATCCTCTGGATTCCCATCAAAATTTGGTAGCTCCTTCGGTATTACCTGTCTAGCAGCAATTTGTGAAGATGTTGGTTGGAAAGTTGTAGAACTATTTAAAAGCGTACCAGAAGCCTGGCTTATATCACCTTGAGAAAGAATTTTATATTTCTTTTCCAAATACTTTCGTTGAAGCTCTTTTTCTTCTTCTAATAATTGCAGCTGTAGCTGTGTATGTGAAGGCAAATTGTACGCAGACGTGTTTGGACCACCATTATTCACAAAATGCTCTTGTATATATTGATTGTTATGTGCACTATTTAACGTCATCGTTGATATAGTTGGCGGTTTAACGATTGGTTGCGTCGTCGTTGTTGTAATTGGCGTCATGCCCGAGGAGCCATGATTATTTGAAAATGTTTGTGCTTTTGGATATGCACCTTTATCATGGCCCTCATTCAGTTGATGTGGTGTTTTTTCTTTGTTGAAATTTGCAGGAGGAGCTTCTTCGGTGGGCGGGGATGCTCCTTGCGTTCCGCGGGAAAATTCACCAATGGTATTTACAGATGTCGTATGATGCGTCGTGTTTGAGGTGTTTTGTTATAATATCTCCCATCACTCCCCTAAACCATATCAATAACATAATCTAAAGTTAATTCGCATTTCCGTTCCCATATAAATAAACGAAAATGCAATAAAATAAATAAATGCAATTACGCAAAATTAATAAACGACTTCAAACCTAACAATTCATTTTCCTAAGAATTGTTTTCTTAAAAATTATTTAAAACGTAACAAATTGTTAAATCCAGACTTTTTTCTTGAAAATTGTTTTCTTGCATTTCCGTTCCCATACAAATAAACGAAAATGCAATAAAATAAATAAATGCAATTACGCAAAATTATAAACGACTACAAACCTAACAATTTATTTTCCTAAGAATTGTTTTCTTAAAAAATTATTTAAGACATAGCAAATTATTAAAACCAGACTTTTTCTTAAGAATTGTTTTCTTGCATTTCCGTTCCCATATAAATGAACGATAATGCAATAAAATTAATAAATACAAAATTAATAAATACAAAATTAATAAATTATAAAAAATTACTAAAAGAAAGAATTGCAAACTAAACTTTTTCCAAAGAATTGTTTACTTGTTAAATAAAAATACAACTCAATAAAATATTTGTAATTAGTATATAAGAACTAAAAATAATGAAAAATAAAGTTAGTTATATTTTGATCAACTCACTAAAACAATCGTGTTTTTTTTTTAAACAGTTCATAATTTGAACTTAAAAGTGGCGCAGTCGGTAGGATACCGCAAGTCCTACCCAACGTAAATAAAAATAAAGTTTCAAAAAGTGAAAAAAAATTTTTAAAGGATAAGAAAAACCAAAAGATTTCTTCATCCACGCGGTAGGACTCGAAATTTCAATTTCTAGTGCGGTATCTGTGCACAAACCCGTGAACAAAGCCAAGTTTGTATTCATCCCACGAAAGATCGTAGATGAACATACATAGGATATCGAAAATCCCTTGGTAAACACTCCAAATTTTTTTTTTGGTAATAAAAATAACAATATTTTTAAGTGAAAAGTTTTATTCTGTCTCACTCAGAACAACATTCTTAATTCAACCAGTGAAAAAATATTCTGCCTCACTAAGAACCTCTGAATAATAAAAATAACACTATTCTTAAGTGAAAAATTTTGTAAAAAAAAAAAAAAAAAAAAAAAAAAAAAAACATTCTTCAGCAAGTGAAAAGTTTTATTCTGTCTCACTCAGAACAACATTCTTAATTCAACAAGTGAAAAGTTTCTGCCTCACTAAGAACCTCTGGATAATAAGAGCAACAATATTCAACGAGGGAAAATTTTTTGCTTCACCAAAATTAAACCATCAAGTGACAACACATCCAAAGAACAACCATTACCTAAAGGAATCAGAAGTCCTCGATGCCAGTCCACACCAAATCAATATTAAGAGTAAGATTTATTTTTATTTTTTTGTAAAGAAGAACATATACATATACATATACAATACAAATTATAATTAAAACCTAGTATCTTGTAAGTGTTAAATGAATATAAGGGAGAAATTAACAATAGAATCGGAAATAGAGAGAATTATTTTGTATACTCCAAAAGAAGAGGATATTGAAATCCTGGAAAGATACTCTCAACAGATAACATTAATAAAGAAAATTGCAAGAAAGAAATATTTAGTTAAGAAAAGAAAATTAAAACATATTAGGGTGTAAGAAAGACAATAATTACAAAAATGGTAGACCAAGTAGTAGAACAACCTAACAGTCTAACAATAAACCCATTAAAATACTTGAACAGTTTACCAGAATTTAATGGGGACCATAGGGACCTACAAATCTTCACTACACTTATAGATAGGGTACACCCACATCTGCGCACGTTTGACGGAATGTCACAACTACTATTTTCGGACATAATCAAGTCAAAACTGAAAGGAAAAGCCAGGCAGACTATCGAAATCAACTGCCACGCCGTCTCTTGGCCAGAGATAAAGAACATTTTGCAAAACAACTTTGGGGATAGGCGGTCCTGCGAGGAGCTCTTTGATGAGTTAAGGAGCGTAACATTTAAAACAAACACAGTGGAATTTTATGAAGATATAAAAAATAAACTACAGAGGCTAAATAACAAAATAAAAATCATATTAGGGGAAGATGAAGCCGCCAGACAAAGTGCAATCAATAACATACACACCGCATTAAATATTTTCAAAAGCAAACTGCCCGAGCCGATGAAATCAGTACTATTTTGCAGAAACCCAGCGGATTTAGAAGGAGCAATGGACATTCTGTTCCAAGCCGGGTATGCTTACTCGACGGACAATAATAAATTACACCAAAGAAACAACTCGCAACCAAACAAACGTCTAGATTTTAATAACAAACGAAGACATTTCCAGGACCAACCCATGAACAACACACAATTCAGACATAACCAACAACCTTTTAATGACCAACGAACAAATTTTCCTCGAACGTTTCAGGGACAATACAGACATAACCAACAACAACCTTTGAATAACCAACAACCTTTTAATGACCAACGAACAAATTTTCCTCGAACGTTTCAGGGACAATACAGACACCCCCAACAACCACATCGGAATCCACACAATCAAACCCCATCGAACCCACCTTTCATTCCAAACAGGCAGAACTTCAGACACGCACCGGAACCTATGGACATAGGTAAAATGGAAATATCAGAAAATTTTCGGGCTCCAGCCTCGGGGGCAGGCTACCATCTATAGTAATTAAGACTAAGTTGGGACACATACGATTAATTATAGATACAGGAGCAACGAATTCAATCTTAAACCCTGGGATTTGTCATCCTAAAAGAATTCACTTAACAAACCCTCTATTGATAAAAACATTACAACACCAACTTTTTGTTAATAAAAAAGCTATAATACCTACTTTTGAAGAATTAGGAGCAATAGGCACACTTGAATTTTTCATAATAAAATTCCATGACTTCTATGATGGTTTAATAGGCAATGATATCCTAAAACCATTAAATGCTAACATAAATTATAAGACTAAGAGTATAACTTTTGGTAACAAAACATTGCCAATGATTTTTGAAGATAATAAATTCAACGACGATGTAATGTGTCTTGAAGAGGATAACGAGAAAATTATAGCAGAAGACATTTTTAGAATAGAAGACAGAATAGAAACAATCAACTTACCTGAGAACGATCGTTTGACTACGCAGAAGGTAGACTACGATAGTTTCAGTACTTTTGAAGGTGGAAATAGTAAACCACCAATAGAACAAATTCGAACGGAGCACATGAATGCTGAAGAAAAGGGACAACTTTTGAAATTAATAAGGAGATACCCAAACATATTTTATCGGGACGGTACTCAATTAACGTTCACATCCGCTATAAAACATGAGATCAGAACCACCAACAACATACCCATACATACCAAATCATATCGCTATCCCTATATACATAAGAACGAAGTAGAAGCACAAATACAAGAAATGCTCGACAACAAAATTATTAGACCCAGTAACTCTCCCTATTCCGCACCCATTTGGATCGTGGCGAAGAAGGCCGATGCAAGTGGGAAAACCAAATGGAGGCTCGTCGTAGACTATCGGAAACTCAATGAAGTTACCATAGACGACAAATACCCAATTCCTAACATCGATGAAATCCTTGATAAACTGGGAAGATGCCAGTATTTCACCACATTAGATTTGGCCAAAGGATTTCATCAGATCGAAGTTAGAGAACAGGATATTCATAAGACCGCCTTCACCGTGGAAGGAGGACACTACGAATTCATTAGAATGCCGTTCGGGTTGAAAACAGCCCCAGCGACATTCCAAAGGCTAATGAATAATGTTCTTAAAGACTATATTAACAAAATTTGCTTGGTTTATTTAGATGATATAATCATCTTTTCCACCTCCCTACAAGAACACATTAATTCAATTAATTTAATTTTTCAACGCTTACAAGAAGCTAATCTTAAAATACAATTAGATAAATCAGAGTTTTTTAAACGGGAGACTGAATTTCTCGGACACATAGTGACACCTCTTGGAATAAAAGCTAACCCTAAAAAAATAGATTGCGTTAAAAATTTCCCATGCCTAAAACTCCCAAACAAATAAAACAGTTTCTAGGGCTAACAGGATACTACAGAAAATTTATAAAAGATTATTCCAGGATAGCCAAACCTATGACCAAATACTTGAAGAAGGACACTAAAATGAACATTGCTGACCCAGAATACATAGAGAGTTTCAATACCCTTAGAACATTACTAACTCACGACCCAATTCTGGCCTATCCAAACTTCTCAAAAGAATTCACACTTACGACGGATGCCAGCAATTTTGCACTAGGGGCAATACTTTCTCAAGACAACCACCCAATTTGTTACGCGAGTCGTACTCTTAACGAGCACGAGTGCAATTACAGCACCATCGAAAAGGAACTTCTGGCCATCATCTGGGCTACCAAATATTTCCGCCCATACCTCTTTGGAAGACCGTTTAAAATAGAAACAGACCACAAACCTCTCACATGGCTATTTTCAATTAAGGAGCCAAATTCCAAATTGGTAAGATGGAGGCTTAAACTTTCTGAATTTGATTATAAAATCGTTTATAAAAGAGGGATAAAAAATAACAACGCTGACGCATTATCGAGAATAGAACCCGAACTCGCTAACGTCAATACTTTGGAATCAGAAGTGCTTAAGATAAACGAAACGGAATCCCCTATTAACATGTTTAAGAACCAAATCATCATTAAGAAAATTTCTTCAGGTGCAGCCAGGATAAGGAATGAGAACGTCTTCAGGAATAATAGAAAAGTAATAGGAATTAAGAAACTCGACAGGGAAACTTCAATATCTCTTTTGAAGAATCATTTCAACCCAAACCAACTGAATGCAATTTACATAGAGAACGAATTTTTTAACACTCTGGAGAACGTATATATGGAACTTTTTTCAAATAATGAGAAATTTAGGATAATAAGATGTACCAAGTTGCTTAGAGACATCAAGGACGAAGAAGAACTGACGAACGCTATAGAAAAAGAACATTTAAGTAAGAATCACCGGGGAATAGAGGCTGTCTTCGGGGAACTAGGAAACAAAATATACAACCCCTACCTAAAATTAAGAATAACACAATTCATTAACAATTGTGAAGTATGCACAATTGAAAAATACGATAGAAGACCACCTAAAATACCATTTAGAGTCAGTGAAACCCCACTCAAACCACGAGAGATAGCTCATATAGACGTATTTTACACTTTGAAAAAGGAACTTTTTATGACAATAATAGACAAATTTACAAAACATGCAGTCGCATACAAGATAAACAGTAGAACTTGGACAGAATTTAAAATTAAATTACTACAGTACATAAATACATTTGGTAAGATAGAAAAAATAGTTGTAGACAATGAGCTAGGTTTTAAAGCCATTCCAATGCGCGAATTCCTCAACGGAGAAAAAATTAACATACACTTTACCTCAAGCAGTAACCACACTTCCAATGCAGACATAGAACGTCTACACAATACCATAAATGAGCATATAAGGCTTTTAAGGCACGATGAAAAGAATAAAGAACAAACAACAGAGGAAAAAATTCTGCGGATAATAGGATACTACAACAACACAATTCATAGCACAACGAAGATCAGACCTATTGATTTCCTGAATGGAAAAATTAATGAGGAGAAATATACAGAGATTCATGATTTAATGACTAAGAAAAAGGAGGAATACATAGGCAAATTGAATAAAGACAGGACAGATGTGACAATAGAGGATGGTTCAAATTATATCAAAGAGATTAGAGGAGGTAAAAACCATAGGAAATATAGGAAGATAGATAGTAAGAAAATCGATGACGACCACGTCGAGAACGTTAAGACAGGGCACAAGTATTATAAAACCCATATCAGACGAAGTAAGAAATTTCAAGATAGGGATAACCCCAGAATAAAAGTTAAATAATAATATTTTGCCTGAGTATACAGATATATAATATACAATTTTTCCAGATGACACTTTGGATTTTTCTGACAACTATTTTTATGGCTACCTACGGACAATACCTCGACATTCAAGACCTATCTGACAATCATGGTTATATACCAATTAAGATAAAGGATGTAAGGATCATCGATAAATACATTAGAATAATTCACGCTATCAATACTACGCAATATATGGAAACAGCCAATTTCTTACAGGACAATATACATAAACTTTCGGATACCTACACAAACATCACTCCACTATTGGAAAGCGTAAATAAAAACATGGAAATATGTAAGACGAAGATAAATAACTTGACACCTAGATTCAGAAAAAGACGAGGATTAGTGAACGCAATAGGGAAAGGACTAAAATTTATGGTAGGCACAATGGACAGCGACGACGAAAAACTAATTTTCGACAAAATTATAAACCTCGAAAAAAATAACGAAGACACAATGACAGCGTTAAACGAAGTCTCATATTTGAGCACTTCTATGTCAAACAGGATATCAAATATTACGGACCACATAAATAGACAACAGAAAATAATACAGACCTATGTAAACAGATTCAAGACAGAGACGCAGAATAAAATTCTCGACTTAGAGGACGAAACCCTATTTTTACAGAACGTTTTCCGCATTAATAACGACATTAACCTACTAATGGACCATGTGAACGAGATTGGACACGTTATTTTTAATTCAAAATTAGGAATAATCCCTTCGGATATATTAACAGAGGAAGAATTTAATTTTATAGGAAATATAGAATCTTATCTTCAGACAAAAGTATCGCTAGCATATAAAGAAAACTTCATAGTATTGACATTGAATGTTCCAAGATTTTTGAACGAATCATTTTCAGAAGTAGTATTTGAACCAATTCCGGATAATAAAAATAGAACCTTATTACTAAATGGGAACACTGTTCTTATTCAAAACAACGAAGTATATAAATCGAACACATTAGAATATAAAAACTTGGAAAAAATAAATGATAATTGTCTAACGAGTATTGTCAAAAATCTTGAACCTAAATGTAATATGAAATTAACAAAAAACTCAGAAGAAAAGGAAATTTGCCCTGGCTTACTTATATTCAAACACTATCAAGATAAAATCGAAACTAACTGTAAACATCCATATAAACTAGAAAAATTTAAAACTTATTTAATAAAATTCGAAAATTGTATTGTTAAGACAAAACTTAAGACTTATGAAAATTTTAAAGTAAATACAAGAGAAATATTTGTCTTAGAAAAATTTATATTAAAAATAAATAAAAACAATGTTCAACTTACTGACTTAGATATCAAGGATATACATTTTAATGAAACCATAAAAATTGTTAATAATAAGTTTCTAAAAAACACTCTGGTAAATACCGGTAGTAGTTTAGGGATTTCTATTATTTTAATTATTATCTTTATCATAATCTATGTAAAAACAATTAAAACAAGAACCCTTATTGTTTCCTCGGCGGAGCCTCAGACTAACGGTGGGGGTGTTATAATATCTCCCATCACTCCCCTAAACCATATCAATAACATAATCTAAAGTTAATTCGCATTTCCGTTCCCATATAAATAAACGAAAATGCAATAAAATAAATAAATGCAATTACGCAAAATTAATAAACGACTTCAAACCTAACAATTCATTTTCCTAAGAATTGTTTTCTTAAAAATTATTTAAAACGTAACAAATTGTTAAATCCAGACTTTTTTCTTGAAAATTGTTTTCTTGCATTTCCGTTCCCATACAAATAAACGAAAATGCAATAAAATAAATAAATGCAATTACGCAAAATTAATAAACGACTACAAACCTAACAATTTATTTTCCTAAGAATTGTTTTCTTAAAAAATTATTTAAGACATAGCAAATTATTAAAACCAGACTTTTTCTTAAGAATTGTTTTCTTGCATTTCCGTTCCCATATAAATGAACGATAATGCAATAAAATTAATAAATACAAAATTAATAAATACAAAATTAATAAATTATAAAAAATTACTAAAAGAAAGAATTGCAAACTAAACTTTTTCCAAAGAATTGTTTACTTGTTAAATAAAAATACAACTCAATAAAATATTTGTAATTAGTATATAAGAACTAAAAATAATGAAAAATAAAGTTAGTTATATTTTGATCAACTCACTAAAACAATCGTGTTTTTTTTTTAAACAGTTCATAATTTGAACTTAAAAGTGTGTTTCTGAGGGCGACGGGTCGTTGCTGACCGCATGTGCAATTCCAGCTTACATTAGCGACGTCGCTATTTACACCAACACACTCAAAATGGAACCACTTGTCGCAAGAATCACATTGCACCATACGTTCGGTGTCTCTTAAATCACATTTATCGCAGTTGAATTCGTTTTCCGACATTATTCTGTCTAAATTTTTAAAACACGATATAATTCAACAAGCTTAATTAATTTTTAAATACCACGATTAAATTTTTTCACAACGAACGGTTTTTGTTCTCAAATTAAAATTATTTTCCAAAGCCACTTTGTACTTGAATAAATTAAAAGGAAATTGTTTTTAAAGAATGTTGAGTTCGAAGGGAAACAAATCTTCTTAGCTTTAATATTCTTTATTTTTTAATATAATTCAACTTAGAATATACCGCTTATTCGGTTACGCTTTAAAAACAATTTGTTTTGCACGGGCTGTACTTTCAATCGAACTAACTTAACATTAATTTTATTCTTCCTCTTGAAGCTATGTATACAGAAGAAACTAGACACTACCGTTATTATAGACAGTGTGCATATATATAAAAAATATAAAAAAAAGTAAATAAGTAAATAAACAGTGGCGGCGGTAACAAGTCGATTATTCATTTAATGCAAAATAAATGTATTTCTTTCATCAATAAGAACACAAAGAGTTGATATTTGTTGAAATATCAAGTTAAGTCTATTACATTCGTTTCTAAACTGTTTGTTTAAAACAATTCGAAGCATCCTGAGATTTTTCAGAGGAATCTGACGACTTTTTAAAAAGAAAATGTCAGACATGTTCAGTGGAAGGAAGTAAACCCTTAAAGACGCAGTGTAGATAGTGTTTTACCGAAGTGCGACATTTTGTCGTAAAGTTGGATTTTATTTTCTTTTTATGACACTGTCCAAAATAAAAAATAAATAAATAAATAAATAAATAAATAAAAATGCCTAAATAAACAAGATCTGCCTTCGAAAAAAATTCACAAAGTTTGATAAAATTGCCACTGATCCCTGACTCTTTCACCACCTGGTTTAAGCTTTAGAGGTTATCTACATATTAGAAAAGATGTAAAAATCATGCATATTTCTGACAAGTCCTCACCTATAAGAATAAGCGAATTCTTAAATATTTTGACTAAACAACTTTATTCTACCGATGTTCTAACTTCATCAACATTTGTTGATAAATAAAATTAGAATTTATTGATACATTTTTTCAAAGAATTTTAAATGAAACTATTTTTTTAGAAAATACAATCTATTTTAATCGATTATTCGGGTCAAATAATAATTTCAGCTTTCTCGGCTATTAATCGAGGCATCGGTTAATCGGAAACACCAGCCAGCTGTAATTATATGGGTTTGTCTTAAATCGCATTTACGAATAATAAAAAGTACTCGGATTTTAATGAAAACAAATTGCTTACAATTTGTCGTCGCCATAAACATATTTCGAAATTCGGTTATTAATGGCATTTAGATGACTTTTTATAATTAATTTTTGAATTTATACAAATACAATTTTCATGAAAACTGTAGATGGCCCCTATTGAATATTTGCCCTCGATATGTTATTTTATTTTTTTGTTATTTTATAAATTGTGTAAGCAGATTTACTTTCTATTTAAAATTTCATTACAACATTTATGAATGTATATTACAACAAATGTATCATATTTAAGTATATAGTATTTTTTCTTAAGGGGTTAGGTGGGTTTTAAATTCAACTTTGTCACAGGCAAGAGCAAAAGCATGCCCTGAATGTTGCCGCTGCACCAGGTTCTTGATTTTATGGTGCCGGTATCCATGATTCTATGTAAGTTTAAAAATTTTTTGTTTTTAAAACTTTAATTGCTTTTTTCTCGAAATTCTATTTTGAAGACGGTAGTCATGATTTCTCAAAAAGTAATAAAAAGATCTGGTTAAAATTTTTCACACTTCTTAAAAATTACGAATGGACGAAGGATTTTTAAATGACAACTTATTTTATGAGGCAATAAGTTATGAATTTTTTTCCAAAAAATAGGACTTTATGTTAACAACTCCGCAAAGATTTCTAATATCTATATTTTTTTATTTTCCTTTATACATCTTTTAAGAGAAATTTTTTTGGAGAGGTCAAGAAAAATGAGTTCCCAATGGCTGAATTTTGTTATGCTAAATTCTTTAAATAAAATATTTCATTTGATATACATATTTAAAAAAAAATCCGTAAGAATATACTTTCTTTTAAGTCTTCGAAACCCACTTAACACCTTAATCAGATAACTAGTCAACTTTGTTTTTAGTCCAAACAATTGTGTGATTTGAAAATGAAATTTTATTCAAATCGGAAAAATAATTTAAGTTCTATTCTTTATTTAATTGAAAACTAAAAATGATTTTGAAGTGTTTAATATTAAACTTATTTTGTGCAATATTGCAAGAAAGTATTGCGGTGTCAAATGAAAAAAGTATTTTTAAAATTATATGTATTCTACTAGACTATCCTATGTTTATAGAGAAAAAACAAATTATAGTCTGATTTTTTTCTCTACAGTTTTTTTTCTTTTATCCATCGCTATGAATTAAGACTTCAGAGTTCATTTCTTATATTATTACATGAAATTACTCTACAAAAATTGTTCTAGAGCGAAGTTAACTTTCAGGGTAAATTCTTCCACTCGTATAATTGTGTTTTTTTATACTGACACTAAAAAATATTTTTTCAAAATGTCTTATACACAAAAAAATATTTGGAATTGGTATTGAAGTTTTTGAATATAAAAAAAAATTGGAAAATAGCATGGATGTTATCGGTAAGGATTACGCTATTTCATTTTATTTCGGTAACCGTATTTTAGGGGTAACGATATTTTAGTTATTTCGGTAAGGGTATTTTACGGCTAACGATTTTTTAATTATTTCCGTAACGGCATTTTAAGAGTAACGTTTTTTTACAATAGTTATAACGTAAATGGTTAACGTTATTTTAATTATTTCGGATTCGATATTTTGAGAATAAAAGAAGTTATTTATAAAAAATTTGTTTTCACTTATCATATTATTTATCTTTAGTTTAGACTGGGGGTGAGATGATATTTAAAACTTTAAACATTACAACGAACTAGGGTCAAAAACAAGAAGTTTAAGTGACTTTAAAATTTATATTTCTAAAATTTCGTTTTATAACAAAACAAACCTTAAATTAATTACGGCAATTGTAGTTGGGTCTATAATTTGTTGTTGGTTAAAAAAATTATCTCTGTTTTCAGAAAATGATATTTGTTATCATGGAACCTGGTCTGCTTATCGAAAATCGTTGCGTAAATTTAATGTTGCTACTGATATTGATCCATTGCTATGCACTCCCCTTATGTATGCCTTCTTTGGAATCGAAGAAAATGGTGAATTAAAAATTACCGATTCCCATTTGGATTAGGCAGAAAATAACGGTCTTGGAAATATTCGAAATTTTAATTCTTTAAAAATAAAGAATCCCAATTTGAAAACTTTATTGGCTGTTGGTGGTGGGAGTGGCAGTGTAGGTTCTAAACGGGTTTCTAAAATAGCTGTAGATCCAACTAAGCGAGCCAGATTTATCGAATCAGCTATACAATTCATAAATAAATATGGTTTTGATGGGCTTGATATAGGTTGGAAATATTAAAACCAATGTCATAACTTGGATCGTGAAAATTTTGTTACTTGGCTGAAGGAATTGAAAAATGGGAAAGTTGCATGGAAAATATTTGTAAATATGTTTTAGTAATTGTTTTGTTTTACCCTTTAAGATTAAAACCATTTGGTTATATTTTAACTGCAGCTGTTGGTCCAGCAGAATATTTACCAGAACGTTCTTATAATATATCAGAGATGGTTAAATATTTAGATTTAATCAATGTAATGGCTTATGATCTTCATGGTTCCTGGGAAACAGTGGTGGGTATTAATGCACCACTTTATCCGGGACGTTTAGATACAACGGAAAAAGCTAAACAACACAGCTTTGATGCAATTGCCAAGTATTGGATTACTCAAGGTAAAATTAATTAGAACATCAATGCTGTTATAAGAATGACATAAAATTACTTTACTTTTAGGAGCTCCCCGAAATAAACTTGTTATGGGTATACCATTCTATGGTCGATCTTATACTCTTACAGATCCCAATAATCATGAAGTTGGATCACCTCATGTTGGCCCTGGCATAGGTGGTCAATATACTGCAGAGGCTGGAATTTTAGGTTACAATGAATTATGTGAAAAATTTCAAAAAGAAAAGTCTAAATGGAATTTTATATGGGAATCAAATCAAATGGTACCATATGCTTATAATGAAAATCAATGGATTGGTTATGAAAATGAAAGAAGTACCATTGTAAAGGTGGCTTATGTACAAAAAGAAAACTTAGGTGGCATAATGGTATGGACTTTGGATCTGAACGATTTCCGTGGAGTATGCGGCCCAAAACGTTTTTCTTTGTTATTGACTATCAATGAAATGTTGTTTGGTTCGGTAGCATCAAATTTAACATTTATATGAGTAAAGTAATCAAATAAAATATACACATATAAATATTACATACACTTAGAAAAAAAAAATAAACAGAAAAATTTGTAAACGGTTTTCAATCCCACTTTACTATTTTTGTACCGACTTTTAGTAAAAAAACAATATTATTTACTAAATTTTTTTGCTATTTACATTTTACAAATTACAGAACTTTTACAAATTATTTACAAATTTTTATTGCTAACTTCAGAAATCATTTTAAAAATTTTTGAAAACCAATTTGCTAAAATTGCCAAAAGAATTTATTAATTTGAAAAAAGTGGAAGTTGCAGTAAATGTTATTTTTAATAATAAAAACTCATACACTCAGAAAAAAAGTTAGTAGAAAAATTTGTAAACGGTTTTCAATCCCGCTTTACTATTTTTGTACTGATTTTTAGTAAACAAATTATTATTTAGCAAATTTTGCTATTTACATTTTAAAAATTACAAAGTTTTCACAGAATATTTACAAATATTTGTTGCTAATTTTAGAAATCGTTTTACAAATTTTTGAAAACCGATTTGCTAAAATTAGCAAAAAAAATACTAATTTTAAAAAAGTGGATATTGAAGGAAATGTTATTTCTAATTAAAACTTACACCTACAAACTTAAATTGCCCTCAAATGTTACATAGATTAAAAAAGGGATCGGAAGTGAATATACCGACTCATGTCTGAAAATAGGACATCCACTTAAAATAGCACTTAAAAGTTTTTTTAGTTCCAAAAATCAGTCCTAAATTCAATTAAAATTTGAACTAAAAAGTAAAAAAAGAATATTGTATAAAATATTTTTTTTAAATAAAATAAAAAAAAATTTGATGCTCGATAAAAAAAAATTAATTTAAAATTTTACTCATAATATTTAGTAAACTTTTTTGCTGATTTTAGCAAACAGGTTTTAAATTCCGCTTTACAAAAAGTTTACTAAAATTTAGTAGCGGCTACTAATTTTCTACTAATGTCATTGTAATACGTGTCAGCAGACATGTGTTGCTAAGATTAGCAAAAAATACCGCTGGGCTCAAACTAACAAAATTTCCCGTAATAACAGCTAAATTTTCAGTTGCCATTACAGACTTTTTTTGGTGAGTGTAAAGAGATTTCATCGTCAAATAAAATCTTGCTCAAATTTGGTAACTGAGAGAAAACAGGAGAAAATTGAGCAAATTTTTTTGATTTCAAGGCAAATTTTTCCCTTTATGTGCAAATTTGAGCAAATTTCCCTGATTTTAAAACCTATTAGAAATTACAACAAAAAACTATGTTATTAGGAAAATGCTAAACATAAAAACCAAGATTATATTTTTTGCATCATCAGCGACATCCTGGTCCAACATTTCAAAAATAATTTTCAAATTAAAATTCCATTTGTATTTAAAAAATATCCAATAGGAAAACATTTTCCTTTGGAATAGCAAGTTATCGAAGTAAAAGCTTCGGCGTGTTAATTACCTTTGCTGCTTTAGAATATCACTACTATGATGATGGTAAAAGATTAACACATTCCCAATCCAAATCGTAGTCTTATTAAGAGTTTGCACTATTATCACTTAAATCGCACATTATTTTAAATAACTAAATTAGTTAAAAAACATTTTACGTCGCACAGTTTGTTATACCCTCCACCATATATGGTGAGGGTATATATCAGTTTGTCATTCCGTTTGTAATATGTCGAAATATAGGTTTAAGACCCCATAAAGTATATATATTCGTGATCCTTATGCAATTTTAAGTCGATTTAGCGATGTCCGTCTGTCTGTCCGTCTGTCTGTCCGTCTGTCTGTCTGTTGAAATGGCAAACACGACGCGAAGACGCAAGCGGGGTGCCTATTTTTACCCAGATTATTGAACATCCTCCCGAGCAGTTTGGTATTTAAAACAGTGCTGTTCAAAAATAAAAATGTAGTTGTGTTTGTGAGAAAATGAGAATTGCACTGAAAGAAATGTTCAATGGGTTAATAGCAGTGCTAGTATCTGAATGAATTTATTTTTTTATTGAAAATATGAAACTGTTAATGTTTGGTGTAAAACTGTTTTAAAGAAACAAAAATTGAACAAAAATTAAATTTTTGAAAGGAAAAAAAGAAATACATATATACATTAGGGTGTCTTTTTTATTGTATACAAACAAAAAGTTGAAGATTTTTTTAATCAATATTAAAATATCTTTAATATTAAAATATCTTTAATATGTTAATAAAATATCTTTAATATGTTGGATTATAAAATATCTTTAATATGTTGGTTCTTATGTTATTCTGTTAAAAAAATGCAATTTTCGGAAGGAAAAACAAATACATTTGATCGGAATAAATTAATGAACGATTGGACTCGAATTTTTCAAAACATTTTAACATTAATTTAAAAAAAGGGTTTTTTTATTAAGTCTATTAAAGATTTTTATAGATCTTGTAGTATCACAAAATATTTTTCGTACATTGCTATTAATTTTTTTCAGTGCATTGAAAAAAGATCAGCATACATCCGCTACACATGTTCACTCGTCGCTGTTTCAGTGACGACTAAAAGCTAGAGCGTAAGAATACATGTGAGTTGAGCAGGGGACAATTGTCCCATCAAATGAACAGCACTGATTTAAAATGAGCAAAATCGGTTTAGCGGTTCAAAAGTTATGAGTGAAAATGTGAAGGTACCTCTAAATTTTCATACAAATTTGTACAATTTTCCTGTATCTATTTTTTTTTCTGTTAAGTAAGTAAAAATGTTATTAAGTCTTCTTCTTGTTCGATTACATTTATTGTCTTACATACTCTGAGAATAATAACATTCTTAGGGCTATATGTGTGTTACTCTAATAACTAAGTTAACGTAAAAAGCAACATTGTTAAAGTCGCTAACAGAGCAGACGTCTGTAAATAACATTACTAAAACTAAATAAATAACATTACTAAAACTAAATAACAAAATTTCTGTTACATAAATTGACAAAACATATTCATATTACAGTTCATGCAAAATTTAGTATATAGGTATATCATCTTCAGCCCCTATGATTGCTGGAGGCTGGGCTCATATAGAATGAGGTAAGGTCCAGAGGAGCTGGATCGTCGTCAAAACGTTTATTGATTATACCGACAGGAGAAAGATATGTAGATCGAGCCCAGCTGGTGTTTTTCTCGCTTTCGTATATTTTGCTAACAAGCATATTATCGTGTAGCGCAAGTTTCTCAACAAAACTGGCTTGTAACGACATGGAGTACCTACAGATGGGTAGAACATCGGCATTTTCATAAAAGTAACTATTATGAAATTTTCATAATTTTTTCCGAAGCATTTTCTTAGGATTTTCTGTTCAAATATCTCCAATTCTTAGGCTACTATAGGAGATATAGTAAACCAGATTGGGTTTTTCTGTTAAGCTTTGTTGGTTTTTCGTTTCATTCCATAAAATGTATTTTTTGTTTTTGTAACCAAAGACATTTATATCTAAAGAAAGATCAAAATACATAATTGCTTTAGTGCCGCTACTTTTGAATAGGTGGCGCAGAATTAACTAAAACAATACCCTGCCCCATGGCTAGGTCCAAAGAAATTTATATATAAAGAAAGAGCAAAATTCATAATTGCATTAGTGCCGGTAGTTTTGAATAGGTGGCGCAGAATCACATTAAAACTATATCCTGCCCCATGGCGATATAGCCTTGGATTAGGCTTTCAATTAATTTATTTACCAAAAATATTAAATTAACTACATACTTAAAAATTATAATGCATTCAGATGTTGCTAGTAGACTTATTACATAATTTTAAAGTCAATTTTTCAAATGTTTGACGAAATAAAAGCATTTGTTTCACATTTTTATGTCAAAAAAGAAATTTTCATAGAGGAAAATAGTATTTTTTTTATTCCATTTGTATTTTTGAGAATTGAGGGATTGGAAAATGTATATGTTAATTTTTTCTTTTATAAAAAAAAACACATGAATAAAGTGCAATATTGTGCTCTTAAACATCTAAATGAATATTGATTTAAAAAATTAAGGTATAATATGCACATAAAACATATATTTTTTATAGTTTTTGGCAAATATTCATTTATGTTACGAAGAAAATAGAAAATCAATAATACTCTAATGCATATTGTAGCACAATATGGCTAATGGAGACTAGCTCTGCAGCAAAATACCCTAATGGAGGGAATGCACCTTCTATTGACAAATAGTTACAACTCATGTTCTTTCTTTAATAAATTAATTTCTTTGCTGTATTTTCTCTACTAGACAAACACACTTCAATTTTTAAAGAAAGAACATTCATTGCAACTATTTATCAATACGTGGCGCATCAGAAAGTGCATTCTCTCCATTAGACATATTCAGCTGCAGAGCTAGTTCCCATTAGCCGGAACAAAATTGAGTATTTGACAAAAACTATGCTTTAAAATGTGTTTTTTGTGCAGTCCATGTTTAAAAAAACTAGTGAAAATGGCAAGGTACCTCTAAGTTGCCAATACAAATTTAGTACAATTTCATAGTAGCGACTGGTACATAACATATTTTCTCATATTTTTTCACCAGTCGCTTAGCAGTAAATATTTTGTATTCACCTCAAACATTTTTTCACCACTAAAATTTTTTTTCACCACAAAAAATTTTTTTACCTTAAAAATTTTTGTTCACCACTAAATTTTTTTTTCACCAAAAAAATTCTTTTCAGATCTAAAAAAATGTTTTCACCTCAAAAAATTTTTTCACCTGCATAATTTTACTTCAAAAGTTTTCTTATATTATTTGTGTCAAAAACAGAAGAGAACATCTTTTTAGGATATTGGTGGAGGGTATTCAAAGATTCGGAACAGCCGAATTTAGCCCTTTTTTACTTGTTAATTAATTATTTTATTTGTTTTTAAATCTTAATATACCACGTTATACGTCTATTAAAATTATACCAACTTATGCTGGCCATACTACGCCCATTGGTGCTACGGTCTTTGTGTCACATGATCCACCTTTTGCATAATTTTAGAAATTTAAATATTAAAACAAATAAAAAAAGGCCTAAATTCGGCTATGCAGAATCTTTGAATACCCTCCACCAAACAAATGAAGTAAACTTATGGAGGTGTAAACAATTTTTTAAGGTAGACAAAATTTTTGGATGCAAAATCATATTTTAAGGTGGAAAAAAATTTGACGTGAAAAAATTTTTTGAGGGTAAAAAATTTTTTTGTGGTGAAAAAAAATTTTGTGGTAAATAAAATTTTTTGAAGTGAAAAATATTTGAGGTGAATACAAAATATTATAAATTTCTAAGCAACTGGTGAAAAAAAATCATTACCATTGTTTGAATAATGATAATGGTTTAAGGATCTGATTTCATTGATTGTACCAATTAATAGAAAACATTACCATTATTAACCGTCATTTTATGTGGAAATATTTATGTTAATATATATTAATGGTTGTTAATATTTGATTTTTTGTAAAGAAATGATTTTTCAATCAATTATAATTAGTTCTTTTATGCATTTGTGCTATTTCATTACTATAAGTAATGACATTTTTTTCATTTGCATTAGTGTTAACTAATGGTAGTGAAATTTCAATGGTAATGAAAAACTCCCAAGTATGGTACCAGTCGCTACTATGACATTGTACTAAAATGCAAATGGAATGACAAACTGATATATACCCTCACAATATATGGTGGAGCGTATAAAAACATATGTTCCACTTGTAAATTAATATCTACCCTTCAACATCTTAAATGATACTCGAAATAAAAAAGTCACAACAATTATTCTAATTCTTAGTTAAGTATAACACTTTGGAGACATGAAAAATAATAAGTATATAGAAAAAAGAGATTTTTTACGACAACCGAATTTTTTGCCAATTGAACAATTTGGTTGCAGCAATTGAATTATATGGTTGTGTTAATCAAATGTATCCTGACATAATTGTTATATTTTGGTTTAATCAAAATTCTGTTGTATTAACTGAATTTCTGTAGTATTAATCGAATTTGTGTTGCCACAAACAAAAATTTCGGTTGGCAAAACATTTGGTTGACAAAAAAAGAGCAGCAACACAGAAAATTCTTCCCACTAATTAATGCTTCACTTTTTTTGGAAAGAGGAATTGCACGAGATGACGATAAATCTTTGAAGAGTTGTTGCCCGCTGATCTAATGGAGAGCTGGCGAAATTGTTCAAGCTTTCTGGTTCATTGCGCTGTTATGTTGTTTCACTGTGGATTAAAGCCTTAACGTTGCGTCATATCACGAACAAAATATCTGTGTAATTGAACAGTTAAATAACTCTCTTAAAATATAATGGAAATTGTTGGCGCCCCAGTGGCAAAACCTTCCTCTTCTATCCTGCTCTTATATACTGATTTATTTTAAAACATATAGAAATTTTATATTAATTACATTTAGGCCAAATTTTTATAATGTAGATTATCTTTAAACTTAGTTTATTGCAGTTTGTAACTGAAATACTGCTTTTGAAATTTGGTTTATTTTATTTTATTTCATTTCAAAAAGACCAAAATTCTATGAAAAGAAAAGTTGTTTCGACAAATTTATATTAATAAATTTGGAAATGGCAGACAACATTCGTTTTCACTTTAACTAAACCAAGTGTAATTCACATCCCAAAAAACTTCGCCTTACATGGGTAAAATAATTTCTGAAATAATTAAATCTTAACAAGAAAGTCTTTTTCTTTTTTTTTAAATAAATATACAATTTATTTTTACTCGACAAAATTGTTGCTTGTAATAATAGATGCCAAGGTTGGCAACCGAAACGAATAACGGTATTGATATCGATATTTTGTTTGTTTCGAAATTGTTGTCGGTAATGGTAATTAATTTGTATCAGTATCGGTATTAGCGATACCGAAACATTAGTACCGGCAAGTAGCGGTATTATTAAAATATAACAATTTCACAATAAGTTTCACAAAAAATTATGTGTTGTCAACTCAAATTAAAAATAAATAACAGTATGTCAAGTTATTAATACGAAATTCTATTAACAAAAATCGACTAATTGCAATTTAAGATATTTTTAATTAAAAAATTATATGTTTTTTTTTGTTAAAAAACTTAAAAAAAAACTTTTTGCTAAAAGACGATTCAATACCGGGTTGATACTGTACTTAGAAAAAAGTTTTTGGAATATGGGTATTTTGTGGAATCAAAACTTTTGGTATTGGATAACGGTATTAAAGTATCGGCGGCCAACCTTGATAGATACACATCATGATTTTCTAATTTCTAATTACAAATGAGATAAAAATAATTCAATACTAAAACCCAAACTAACTTTAGCGAATTGTAAAAAAACGCTTGCGTCAACAGATTTTCTATTTGTTGGCTAAGAGAAAATCAGTTAACACAACAGAAAAAACGCGAGAGAAAAAAATTCAGAAGAAAAACAAAAATCACCTCTGAATAGCTCTCATATATGAATGATAAAGTTATTAAGAGGTGTTTTTGTTATATTTCCAACAGTTTCTCTCGCGAGTAAATGTGATTTTACTAGAATCAATGTTAGTGCAGTTAAAAATGAAGATATGAATAAATACAGTATTGATGCATTAATTTACAAGGTAATGCAAAAGTCTTCAGTCGATTTTTTAACGCTAGAATTTTGTTTGGCTTACAAAAAAATCGCCTAAAAGTGGATATCTGGATAGCAAAGAGCCTGCTCTAAAAGTACTGCTAATTTTTTATTTATTTTTGATCTCAGGTTTTACTGTAGCATGCCAAGAAAAACAGAGTGTATTCGAGTGTATAGTCAATCGAGAATTGTTTACAAAAATTAAGTTATTGTTGCTATGATATCGAGCATTATAAGTTATTTAGATACAAATGCTAAAATATTTTAGCAAAATATATTTATTTTAATTTGATAGCATTAATTACAAATTTTTTTGCCTTTGAATTTTTGTCCAAAATTGTGAGTGTTTCTGAAATATATACAACCTTTAAAGGTCTGCCAAAAGAAAAGGCTATCGAGTGCTATTAAAATTCTATGCAACCACACATTTACCAGAGAATAAATTTATGTATAATTTGTAACCAATTCCGCTGTTTTTTTTTTGTTTTGGAGTAAAAAAAAAAGGACTACTGATGTTTCATCATTGTTTAATAATCGACAAAAGTATTAAAAACAATCGAAAGTCGATTTTTGAAGATTGTTTTTTAAATTGAAAGTTTTTTAATTTGTACGAACAATTTCTTGTAATTTGTATTGAAATAAATTTGTATTTAAACAAACTATTTTGATAAAATAAAACATTATTTGAATTTCTATTTTTGGAAAAAGAAAACATAAAATTTTAAGTTTAACAGAAAATATTAACACCTACTTAAAGTCTTTTTTTTTTATAATTTGTTTTTGAATGACTGCCTTAAACAGTTAAAAACTTTATATTTAAATGAATTTCAGTTGATTCTTCATTTAAAAAAAAACTCTTTGTATTACTTTCTAAATAAACTACATGTGGTAACGGTAGGTGCGAATTCTTGATAACTTTGTGAATTATTATTTTTTGTTTGTAAAAATATAGTAATTCAATTTTATTTTTAAAATTAGGGACATATTCGGTAAATGCATTATTTGGCGCACAAGCGATTTTAGCTGGCCTCCACGTTCAACGGATTTAACAACTACTGACTATTTTCGTTGGGTATATTTAAAAGGAATAGTGTATGCTAACAATTCAAACTAAAAACCAATATTTGTAATGAAATCATGCCCATTATGAATACCCAAAATACCCGAAATTTTGCGAAAAGTTATGAAAAATGTATTAGAACAAGCACGTATGTGCAAAGTAGAAAATAATTATAAAAATTAATTCTAGCGTTTCTAATTATTCGACACTGCTGGTCAATCGGTTAGGCCATTATTCGAAAAATGTAGAAAATTAATTAATCGGTTATTCGGGTCGATTAATCGATTAATCGTTTAATGCAAAATAAATGTATTTCTTTTATCAATAAGAACACAAAGAGCTGCTTTTTACTGAAATATCAAGTTAAGTCTATTGCATTTGTTTCTAAACTGTTTGTTTAGGACAATCCAAAGCATCTATAACTACTTAGCAAGTCTAAATCAACTTAAATTTGTATGGAATATTTATATAAGATTCGAAAAAAAAACAAAACTATAAGCAACGTCATAGTGCTTGTTAGAAATGTTCCAAATACCTAGTTTAGGTTTTTTTTAGCTTTGCTTGGAGACTCTAGCTTTCCTAAAACTTCGCGTTCTGATGAGATCTTTTGTCAGTTTGAAATACATGTATACGGAGGTTGAAAGCACTATTTTAATTTTTTGGACATTAAAATATAATTTTATATTATTTATTGTAGATTTATTTTTTAAAAGAATTGAAACAAAAATAAAAATTGTCTATCATATTTCCTAAAGCTTTTTTAATATTTGCTTCAATTCAGTCGATTTTAAAATAGTTTTAATCTATTTTAGTTGATGTTTTTTTCTACGATTTTCTTGCCAAAGTTAAGAAAATTAGGAAGTTTTAAAGAGAATAACAGAAAAATTCATATTGAAAATTTAACCGATTAATCGACCTATTTTAACTGATTATTGGGGTCGAATAATTATTTGAGTTTTAAATTATTTGTTTAGACAGTAGCCGAATTAGAGGTGATTAATCGAAGAATCGGTTAATCGATTAACCGATTTGGAAACGCTAGAAAATTCCTAAATACATACTGAATTAAGAAAAATAATCGCTTAAATAAAAAAGTTACAAACAATTTAAAACATACAGATCATTTTGCGTCACCCTGTATTATCTGTTTTCTATTCTTACAATTAATCTCGAGCTTTATTTTCACAATATTCCGTTACTAATGAAACTTTAACTAAAACACTTGTTATTGATTTTCTTATAAAATTTTAATTTAACTGTAGGTTAAATTTTGAAGGAACATTCAGACCTCAGATATTTTTTTATAGCAGATTTCATAAATTCAATATATTTATTTTTCTTATTTAGTTCTATTATAAATCATTTTGGAGCTGGTAACGGCAGAGAGTTGGAAAATAAAATAAATTTAATATTAGTTCGTGTAATAAACCATTTAAAAAACAATGATCCTTAGAGGGGTAGCTCTTACCATATTGTATGCCTTATGGCAACAAGACACAATAGTGGCTAATGAAAGAAGTAGTACAATATGTTTAAATTTTTAAAAAATTATTGGCAAAAATGCACAATGTCGGGCGTTGCTAAAAAAAAAATTAAAAATATATATTTTCACATCTGGAATAAAAAAAAAGAAAATTTTTTTCTATCTTCCATTTTCTGGAAATTTTTTAATTTTATTCGAAATCGCCTCAAAATGGTCTTAAATGGGTCGAGACGGAGCCACATATAATGGATCATGAAACAAAATGAATTTTTGATCTAAAAGCACCACAGACAAAAATTATTTAGGAAAAAGCGCGGTGAAAAAAAAACATTTATTGATGTTAAAGCGCGAGCACGATTTCGCGCGAAATGGCCCTAAAAATGGAAGATAGAAAACAATTTTCTTTTTTTTATTCCAAAGGGGGTTATATATTTATTTTTTTTTTAGTAAAGCCCCATAAAGTGCATTTCAGCCAAATTATTTATGATTTTCTATTACAAAATATTAAAATTCTAGAAAATGTTGTTTGTTATCATGGAACCTGGTCGGCTAATCGAAAATCTTTAGGGAAATTCGATTTATCTAAAGATGTTGATCCATTTCTATGTACACATATGGTTTATGCTTTCTTTGGTCTCGATGAGACTGGCGATTTAAGAGTGAGGGACCCCAGTTTTGATTTAGAAGATAATAACGGCCGTGGAAATATACGAAAATTTAATGATTTAAAATTAAAAAATCCTCAACTTAAAACATTATTATCTATTGGTGGTTGGAATGCAGGTTCGACCAATTTCTCTATTGTAGCAGCAGATCCAATAAAGAGAGCAAAATTTCTACAGTCATCTGTAGATTTTTTACAAAAACACAACTTCAGTGGTCTTGATATTGATTGGGAATATCCAAATCAACGTCATAATTTAACCAATAATGATCGAAATAATTTTGTAATATTATTAAAGGAATTAAAAGAGGGGTAAGTGTTACAACAAACTACAAATTCAATTGGAAGAGGATATATGGATGATTTCTTTAAAGATTAAATCCTTATGGCTTTATATTAACTGCTGCTGTTGTTTCAACACAATATTCTGCAGAACGTTCTTATAATATAACGGAAATGGTTAAATATTTAGATTTAATTAATGTTATGTCCTATAATTTACATGGTCCATGGAATCCTGTAGTAGGTATTAATGCTCCTTTATATGCTGGACCTTTAGATAACACGGATAGGGAGAAACAGCTTAATTTTGATGCAATCGCTAAATATTGGATAAATAGTGGTAAAGTGAAAATTAAAAAACTATTGATTGAATATCTTTATCTTTTGCAATTCTTTAAAAATTTTTCTAGGAGCACCCCGTGATAAACTCATTATGGGTGTACATTTCTATGGTCGATCTTACACTCTTAAAGATCCCAATAATCATAATGTTGGAGCTGACCACATTGGTCCTGGCATTGCTGGACAATATACTAATCAAGCTGGTGTATTGGGTTATTATGAATTATGTGACAAATTTCAAAAGGAAAAATCTGTATGGCATTTAGAGTGGGAAACAAGTCAGATGGTACCATATGCCTACAGTGCTGATCAATGGATTGGTTATGAAAATGAGAAAAGTATTTCCCTGAAGGTGGAATATGTAATAAAAGAGCATTTAGGTGGTATTATGATATGGACTATGGAATTGGATGATTTTCGTGGTTTATGCAGTTTAAAACATTATCCTTTATTGAAGATTATTAATGAAATATTATTTGATACAAATGCAAAGAATTCTGGTAAATTGTATTACGCTGACTTTGGTTTAATATTTTTTATTGTAATGATTATTCATACATATAGTAAGTACTACTCGTATTGGGGTTTTCAATTAATCGACTTTTCATTTTATTCAAGTAATTGTGCAAATAATAAAATTTCAAGATTAATCGGTTAATAAAAAATTTAAATATATTTTTTTGTTGTTTTAATAATTTCATTTAGAAAAGGAAACACAAATAAGTTAAGTAAGACTTTTAAAAGGTATTTATTGAGATTGAGTTAAATGAGAATAGAAAATTTTAACTTTTGCCTTTTCATATGCAGTGAACAAATAAAAACGTAAATAAAGAGAAAAATTCTATTGAAGATCGATTTTCCTCTATGTTTACGTCCACCCGTCCCAATATATGATTTTAGTAAATATTTTGCAGGGGATTTTGAAACAAAATTTTTTTTTTTGAGAGTTGGCTCATCAGGCTTCTGAAACGATCGTATGTTTTAAAAGTTATTTAGTTCCCATTAAATATTAAGGGTGGAATGCATACAATTTTTAAACAATTTAATAAAACGTTTATAAGTTAATTTGGCAAAAGCAGTATGCATAAAATGTTTAATAACGAAAAATGTATTAATCATTTAAAATAGGTGTAATCCTTAAATAAACAACTATTAGGTTTGGAAAATGAAAATCATTTTTCAATCCATAAAAACAGTTTTAGCAATTATTTAATGACTTTTTCAAGGGTCATTATGCATCATTTAATCCCTTTTTCCCAAAATTTCTTAAATTGCTAAATAAATAAAATAAAAAATAAATTATACAGAATAGTGATGTTGATTTAATCAAAACATAATCGTCTTTCGAATACTCTCATTATACGTAGTAATAAAGTATCTTTAAAATATTATGTTTCACCAATATTTCTTAGTTATGTTCAAAAATTGTTTTTTTTTATCATTTTTTTTTTTTAATTTATCATAATCATATTTATAAAATCTGCAAACAAAAAAATCTAATTCTTCTACGATTAACAAGTCAATCGTTTACTAAGTTAATGAATCACTAACAATTTATTTAAGAGTGAAGAGAAATTAAATAAGAGTGTTGCCAGAATAAAACGGAAAATTAACAAACTCTTAATTCACGATTATGCATAACATTTTTTATTAAAGGTTTAATAGGCAAAATGTGTACTTTATCAAATGTATACCTTATAATAAAATTAAGAAATATTTATGCATACCACCCTAAATGTGGAATGCATTAAAATTTTCTTAATTATGTGTTAAAGTATATATTTGTTTAAGTACACATTTTCTGTATTAAACCTTTATTAAAAAATGTCATGCAAAATCGTGAAAAAACAGTTTGTCAATTTTTTGTTTTACTCTGGCAACACTCTTATTTGATTTCTCTTCACTCTAAAATAAATTGTTAGTGATTCATTAACTTAGTAAACGATGGATTCGTTAATCGTAGAAAAATAATATTGCTTTACAGATTTTATGAATAAAATTAGTTTATGATAAATCAAAACATGATAAAAAACTAATTTTAACTATAAATAAGAATTAATAGTGAAAAAGAATTATTACTACAAATAGGAAAAGTATTCGAATGACGATTATGTTTTGATTAAATCGACATCACTATTTTCTATAATTTATTTTTTATTAAATTTATGTAGAAATTTGAGAAATTTTGTGGAAAAAGGCTTAAATGATACAATTGTGGTACACTCAGAAAAAAGTTAGGTTTTCAATCCCACTTTACTATTTTTGTACTGATTTTTAGTCAAAAAATTATTATTTATAAATTACAGAAGTTTTACAGAAAATTAACAAATTTTTGTTGCTAATTTCAGAAATCATTTAACAAATTTTTGAAAACCGATTTGCTAAAATTAGCAAATAAGTTTACTAATTTAAAAAAGTGTATATTGAAAGAATTGTTATTTCTATTTAAAACTTACACCTATAAACTTAAATTGCCTTAAAATGTTACATAGATTTAAAAAAGGATCGGAAGTGAAGATACGGACTCATATCTAAAAATAGGACATCCACATAAAATAGCACTAAAAAATTTTTTAATTTAAAAATCAGCCTCTAAAACAATTAAAATTTTACCTTAAAAGCAAAAAAAAATGACTAAAATATTTTTCAAAACAGAAATTACCAAGTTAAAACAAAATTATAAATTCGTTTATGTTTTTAAAATATTTAAACTTTTGTTTTTTTTTTAATTTTGTTAAAAATATTTTTTGAAAAAAAATAAAATAAAAAATTTTGATGCTTGATAAAAAAAATAAAATTTGTACTACACTCACCAAAAAAAGTCTGTAATGGCAACTGAAAATTTTGCTGTTATTACGGGAAATTCTGCTAATTTGAGCCCAGCGGTATTTTTTTCTAATCTTAGCAACACATGCCTGCTGACGTGTAGTACAATGAAATTAGTAGAAAAATTAGTAGCCGCTACTAAATTTTAGTAGACGTTTTGTAAAGTGGAATTTAAAATCCGTTTGCTAAAATCAGCAAAAAAAAAATTACTAAATACTATTAATAGTTTTAGATTTATTTTTTTTATCGAGCATCAAAAATTTTAATTATATGTTTTAAAAGATGTTTTATACAAAATGAAAAAAAAAATCAAAGGCTTAAAAATTCTTAAAACATAAACGAATTTATCATTTTGTTTTAATTTGGTAATTTCTGTTTTGAAAAATATTTTAGTCAATTTTTTTTTTTTACTTTTAAGGTGGAATTTAAATTGTTGTTAGGGCTGATTTTTAGAAATAAATAACTTTTTAGTGCTATTTTAAGTGGATGTCCTATTGTTAGACATGAGTCAGTATCTTCACTTCCGATCCCTTTTTTAATCCTATGTAACATTTTAGGGCAATTTAAGTTTGTATGTATAAGTTTAAATTATTAGAAATAACATTTCCATCAATATCGACTTTTTTAAAATTAGTAATTTTTTTTGCTAATTTTAGCAAATCGGTTTTCAAAAATTTGTAAAATGATTTCTGAAGTTAGCAACGAAAATTTGTAGATATTCTGTAAAAACTCTGTAATTTGTAAAATGTAAATAGCAAAAAGATTTGCTAAATAATAATTTTTTTACTAAAAATCAGAACAAAAGTAGTAAATTGGGATTGAAAACCGTTTACAAATTTTTCTACTAACTTTTTTTTCTGAGTGTAATATTAATAATATTTAGTAATTTTTTTTGCTGATTTTAGCAAACCGATCTTAAATGTCACTTTACAAAAACTTAACTAAAATTTAGTATCGGCTACCAATTTCATTGTACTACACGTTAGCAGACATGTGTTGCTAAGATTAGCAAAAAATACCGCTGGGCTCAAACTAGCAAAATTTCCCGTAATAACAGCAAAATTTTCAGTTGCCATTGCAGACTTTTTTTGGTGGATTTTTTTTTAATTTGTTATATAGAACATGCTGGATTGTACTTATTATTGTATTAATGACCCTTTAACAAGTCAATAACTGCAAATACAGTTGTTATTATTTTCATTTTCCAATCTCCATGAAATGCTCTTTTTTTTGGCAGTTATACCCCACGATATGCCTTTTCCTAGAGGATATTATTAAAATCTTTATATAAATATTAATTTTTACCAATTTTTATTAATCGATTAATCCTATAAAATTATTCGAATTATTCGTAATGTGGCATTTTAAATTATTCGAACAATTATTTGACAAAATTGTTCGATTAATCGAATACAGATTAACCGATTGAATACTTAGAGTAAAATACAATATATTGTAGTTAAAGATGTTATATTTTGATGAATATAAATAATGTTAAAGTTGAAACACTCAAGTAATTATGTCGGTAAAAAAAATTTAAAAAAAATGTTTTAAAAATGCTAAATAAATCTAACCAGTTTTAAATTTGCAAACTTATCTCAAAATAGCCAATCATTAGTGCTTAACTATAGTTTTAAAAACAAATTTGTATATATATATCTGGTTTTAACTTTACCTTTGATAAGTTGTCAGCCCTTATAAATATTTTTTAATAAAAATAAAAAAATTACTAATTTTTTATGGGATATATTGATTTTATTTTACAATTGCTTAATTAACTATTTAAAACGATAGTTCATTAAATTCAGTCCATTAAGGCCGAGTTTTTGGGATGTGGATTATCTTTAAACTCAGTGTCCCAGCAAAATCACACATTACCATATAATAGGTAAAATAATGTATAGCCATAGGGGCCGATGGATTACTTTACACCTTACTTCATTGATGAATTTTATAGGCGATGAGCCTCAAAGTAATGTATATACCCATTACTTTAAAGGTGATAGTGTAAGTGGTTACTTATATGGTTACGAGAATGAAAAAAGTAATGTGTCTAAAAATAGATTTTTAAGAAAGAGGAATTTTTATTAAAATTAATGTGGTCAAGATGGGAATCGAACCAGGGAAATCTGGTTGCCAGCCAAGAACTCTACCCACTGAGCTATCGACGCATATAGTATTTGATTGCTTTAAACTTAAATGATTTGTTGCGCTTTGTTTTTTCGCTAGTGTTATCAAAACAAACATACGTTACCCTTCTGCTTACAAAAAAACACAAAGTAATGTATCTAAAAATAGATTTTCAAAAATATTTCAATTATTACTTTACATTTATAAATCATATATTACGTAATTAATAATGAGTAACTTATTACTTAATGCTTGCAAATAATGAAAAAGTTAACGAGCTATCATTACAAGGTAACGCATGAGAATATCACACCCATTACCAAGGTTTTGCTGGGGTATGGCAGTTTGTAACTGGAAACTGCTTTTGAAATTTGGTTTGTGTTGTTTTATTTCAATGCAAATAAAAGCTTATATTCATAAACTTGGAAATTGCGGGCAAAATTCGTTTTCGATTTAATGAAACCAAGATAAACTCACATTCTAAAAATCTGGGCCTAAGTGAAATAGCGAGTAATTTTTTCCAAGTTTAACCCCTCTGTCTCGTTAAAAATTGACCCAATTTTTAAATCATTAAAAATCATTCTTTGATTTATTTGTAGGGTGAGTTCTTTTTATATTAATTAAAGAAGCAATCTTTTAAGTAAAAACACAATAACAAAATATATCGATATTAGGTTCTTAAAAATTTTAAATCAAATTAAGGTTTCTAGATAAAAACTAAATTTATGCGGATTTGTTTTGGCTTATTAAAATAAATCTCTAAAGCTCTATTCGTAAAAAATCTGCACAGTAAATCTCTTACGCCTTAATATAAAATAAAACCTGTAATATCTGATAATGAGGACTTATTTAAGCTGTCGTATCAGAACATGTATATCTGTTAACTTAAATTTCTAAAAATTTCTAGGAAGAAGGTTCTTCTATGATGACTTTTAAATAAATACACTTGTAAAGTTAAAAATTAATATATTTTTAAAGGTTTTTTTTCCTTATAATTAGTTAAAATGTATTTCTTTTAAATTTAATAATTTTTTGTTAGCTTTCCTTTAAATTTATATTTTTTTCTCTTTTGTGGTGTCTGTTTTTTAAAATTGTGAGACGAAAATGAGAGCTGAGTTTGGCGTTTTATCTTTAGCAATAATTGCTAAAGAACTATTCTTTTTGTACTTAATTTAAATCTCTTAAAACGACTTTGCATGGCAAACAATAATAATGCATTCGAAGTATTCAAAAGTTTCATGTCGTTTTATAAAACTTGTTTAGAAAATTAGTATATTTTTTTTCTGGAACTAAGAAGTTATGTTTTTTTTATAATAAAAAATTGTTGATAAATTATCTTCCAATATTGCGTCTACAAATTTCAAGTAAATAATTATTTTTTTATATGCAGTATAACAGTTTTTTTACTTGAAATCGAAACAACTTACTACTATGCTTTATAATTAATTATTAAATAAATTTTGTGTTATACATATTACATTAAGTAATTGATTTTATTTTTTGTAGAAATAAAATTTCACAAAATGCTACTGACTTTCGGAATGTATCTTTTATCTTATCAAAACATCAATATACAGCAAATGTTAATGACATTGGTCAAGTGAAATGTTTTTAATCATGGGGGACTCACTAAGGAGTGATACTCGCAAAGTGTTTTAATGCCATTTTTATACCCTTCACCACAGGTGGAAGGGTATGTATAATTTTGTCATTCCGTTTGTAATTTCTACAATATTGATCTTAGACCCTATAAAGTATATATATTCTGGGTCCTTATGAAGAGCGAAGTTGATTTAACGATGTCTGTCTGTCCGTCTGTGTGTTGAAATGGGTTTTCCGAAGACCCCAGACATGATGAGGACTTGATTATTATATATTTCTGTTAAATGTGATCTGCTTGCTATTAAAAATCAGCCAGATCGGTTGATAAATGGCTAAGATATAAGCAAAAAACCAGGACTAGCTCTATTTTTTTCCGTAAAATCCCTTTGTTTTTATATGTATGTTGAATATTACGCATAACAAACACATCAATTTGTTGAAATTATTTTCTTTCGCCTCTTCACCTTTTATACACAAACAACAAACACATACAAAGATTTGTCATTTAAATAAAAACCAAACAAATCCCTATTGAACGAAAACTGTTTATTTAATTCTATTAACGATGATTCCATATGACCTTAATAGCTCAGTTGTCTACGCTATGTCACAAATACTTTTTTTTCTCTAAGAACGCGGGTTCGATTCCTACACAAGACCCCCTAATTCAACTTTTTTTTGCACTTTTTTTTATTTTCTTCAGACTTTTTTTTGTTTATTTTTTGTTTTTTTAATAACATTTAATAATTAATTTAAATAAAATTTTATATTAATAATTAAATAATCCATAAAAAGGCTAAAAACATCAAAATTTGTATAAAAACCCTCTGATACAAACAAAATACAAACGGTTTTATTTTTATTTTTTGCTCCGATTTAAAAGAATTTATAAAAAGATTTTTAAACCCATTTATTTCTCATATATTAAGAAAATTTTACACATTATCCCCCTTTGAAAGCAACTGTTTTAGGTCATAACTTATAATAATTTATAAAAAAAAATTTATAAACTATTTTCAATCAAATTTTTAAAATTAAGCTAAAGAAATTAAGATTATTTTTGAATATAAAAGCAAAATAAAGTCCCCAATGCAAATTTGGTAGCTAAATCAAACGTTTTTGTAGAAATAAAACACATGCAGTTCTTGTGATTTCTTTTAACGATTTGCTGAACTTCTTTTATTTCACCTCTTCACCTTTTATACACAAACAACAAACACATACAAAGATTTGTCATTTAAATAAAAACAAAACAAACCCCTATTGAACGAAAACTGTTTATTTAATTCTATTAACGATGATTCCATATGACCTTAATAGCTCAGTTGTCTACGCTATGTCACAAATACTTTTTTTCTCTAAGAACGCGGGTTCGATTCCTACACAAGACACAATTCAACTTTTTTTTGTACGTTTTTTTTTTATTTTCTCAAGACTTTTTTTTTTACATTTAAAAATTAATTTTAATAAAATTTTATATTAATAATTAAATAATCCATAAATAGGCTAAAAACATCAAAATTTTTATAAAATCCCTCTGATACAAACAAAATACAAACGGTTTTATTTCTATTTTTTGCTCCGATTTAAAAAAAAATATAAAAAGATTTTTAAACCATTTTATTTCTCATATATTATTTTATTTCTCATATATTATTTTAGAGCTGTAATATGACCCACGGATACGTCTTATATAGCAAAAGATCGAAAATCTTTAGTATAACATATTTGCTAAAAAACTCGGAAATATCGGTTCAGATACAAAAAAGTTATGCCCAAAACATACATTTTTTTAATACCTATTTTCTGGAACCATAAATCTTCCCGAGTCCAAATTTTATCACCAAACTAAATGGTTAATTTCCTCTTAAAGGCGTCCGTATATAAATCTGTCCATTCAATATATGTCCATACATAAACTTCAGTTTTTTCCCAACCATGGTGAAGGGTATATAAGATTCGGCATAGCCGAATTTAGCCGCTCTTACTTGTTTCTTTTTTTTTTGACAAATATCGAAACAACAATTTTAACGAATTTTCAAAAGAAAATAAGATAACTTCTGCACTTATGACTTAAATTTACACTATAATATTTTGTTTTGAAAAAACACCGGAATAGTTTTAAAATTTATATTCAAATCAAACTAATTTAAATAAAATTTTTATTTAGGAGTAAAATATCTTTATGGATGATTTATATAACGCTAAATGATGCAATACAAGTGCAGAAAATTTTAGTCGTTTACACCGACTTCCAGTGACTTTGAAAATGTCAGTTTTGTTATTATACGTCATAAAAATCAGTCCTGTCCTTGTTTTTCTTAATGGTTTTTTTTTTATAAATTTTTAATTATAATTTTGATTTAATAAAAATTTAATTAAAATGTATTTAGAATGATATTTAAAAACTGACTCATTTTTCTGAAAATTTTATCTATGTATTTAATTAAAAAAAAATCTTCCATTTCAAACAATAAATCAATGGTGCATCAATATATATCTTAAAGTTCAATTTCAATTTTCTTATCTTACTTTTTTCTTCTTGTGATAACATTTATTTTTGTCTTATGTACGCACTACATAAGAAAACATTTAAAAGGAGTGGGGGACTCCTATACCGAAGGCCTATAAATACAAGTATTTTAATTTTCTGAGTTTCAGTCGCTGCCAATATTAACTTATAAACGGTGTTTTGAAATCGAAATTAATAAAAATAAAATACATTTTAGAATATTTCTATTCTATATACAAATGTTTATTAAGTGTTTAATATTAAACATATTTTGTGCAATATGGCAACAAAGTACAGTAGTGGCTACAGATAGAAGTATGTTAAAATAAATATTTATATGTTTTAATGTTAAATTAAAATTTACATTTTACCGAAATCCAGTTAAATTCCGGTTTAAATCCTATCACAGCTAGGCAAACATTTTGTAAACTAAATAAGAAAAAAATCTTAAATTGAATACATTTTTAAAAAGTTATTAATTTACTGTTGGATTATAAAAGATAAAATGACAAAGTCCGCTTATTATTGGTTTGACCTACATACATATGTGCCAAAAAGACGTTTACATTAATTTTTTTAAATCATGTTGTTATCACAGTTCAACACAAAAAAAATTACTGGGTTCCGACGATTGACTTTTGTTAAGGAGACCAAAAAAATATACGTGTGTCGGCGTTTTGATAGTTTACATCGGAATTTCATTTTAGAGGCGGTTTAAGTTTCCCAGCTCTGGCCTGTTCTTGCAGCATATCGGTATATAAAACTATGTTTACTTTACATCTGAGTAGTAGGATATGTTCAGCAACTTTGTAGATAACGGTATGACAAATATTTTTGTAAAACATATTAACCCTCTAACTCCCTCTCATAACGGCATTTTTTGGCAAATTGTAAAAACCATCCCGAAAAAGGGGAAGGGCGGTGATAAAATGTTCTACAAAAATGTTGGCCATAAAATTCTACTATATATGTCAGAACACACCAAAACCGAAAACCTAACACAAACACCAAAAACCAATCGAATTCCAGATTGCTCATCAGATTTCTAGTCAAATTTTGGAATGACCTACATTTTATAAGTCAGATTTTCGGATCACCTACATAATATTTAGGTCACCCCAAAATCTGACTAGAAATCTGATGAGCAGTCTTGAATTTGATTGGTTTTTGGTGTTTGTGTTAAGTTTTGGGTTTTGGTGTGTTCTGACATATATAGTAGAATTGTATGGGCAAAATTTTTGTAGAACATTTAATTCCACTCTTCCCCTTTTTCAGGGTGTTTTTTACAATTTGTTAGAATAAAGCCAAAAAATGCCGTTATGTGGGGGAGTTAGTGGGTTAATATGTTCTACAAAAATATTTGTCATACCATTATCTACAAAATTGCTGAACATACCCTGCACCTCAGATGTAAAGAAAACATAGTATAATATACCGATATGCTGCAAAAACAGGCCAGGGCTGGGAAGCTTAAAACGCCTCTAAAATGAAATTCAGATGTAAACTATCAAAACGCCGACACACATATATTTTTTTTTGGTATCCTTAACAAGAATCAATCGTCGAAACCCCGTAATTATGGAAAAAGTTTGAAATTGTTGTGCAGTATAATTGAACCAGAGCCGCGAACAACGTTTTAAGCGACAAAATTGAAATTGTTGAGAAATCGAAAAAAACGTTTTAGAACTTGTAGGTGTATCCCACTGACTTACTTCTTTAGATTGCATTTCGAAAACGAAATCCTGCATAATTTTGCCTAATTTAATTTTTGTCACAAAAGAGAGTTATTCTAACGGAAATCTGGAAATAAACAGGTTTTGTAAAAATTGTCGCTCCGCTCCAATTGTTTTTAAAAATTTTGTTAGTTTTCTTCGATCTTCTTGATTTTTATATTAGTTTAAATTGAGCTTAAGATCTTTTTTTATTTATAAAAATTAATTATAAATATTTATGTATCCCAATATTTCGTCACCACATTGGGTGACTTCTTCAGGGGAATTTTTTTTGTGTAATTAATAAATTAAAATTATAAATTGAAAACTTATATTGGGGTAAATAAATATTTACAATTAATTTTTATTAATAAAACTAGATCTTAAGCTCAATTTAAACTAATACAATAATTGTTTTTTTTTTTTTTTTAATTTAATGAAAATATATATTTTCATTTATTTATATACAGTCGTTTCTATGGCAATGCAACAAAAAAATTCTGAAGTACATTATATTTAAGAATTTTTGTATGCAAATTTGATGCATAAGACACATGCAGCACAACAATAATGAAGTTTCTTTTTTTTTAATTTTTAAATGCGAAATTTGCTGTATATGCCAAACGGATGTTTATCAAATTCAATGTTGGATATCTAAGTTATCCGCTACAAGGTATTCCGAAACGGGTGGATATTTACAATATATATAATCCATTTCTAACAACGGCTGATGGTCTAACCAACAATAAGCTACCAACATGTTTCTTTTTTATAATTTTTGCACAAATTTAGCTGTGCCAAACGGGAGGTTGTACCGTTCGCTTAGTTAAAGTAAAAAAGGAGCCTTTGAAGTCTGTAGTAATAGTTGAAAATTACCTATAAAATTAAGACATCAATCAAATTGGCGTCATCTCGTAAAAAGTATTACTTTGTTGGGCTGTAGAGTTTGAAAAAAAAAAAAAAATGGTTTCTAAACAATAAAAATTTTTGGGATAAACTGTCAGGATTGATATCCTAAATTTTGAGTGTTATATTATCAATAGAGGACATTTCACTATTAAAATATTCGCACATTGCTAATCGAAATATGGATTTTCTTGTAAGATAATTTTAAAAAATATTTATTTATAAAAAAATAATACCAGTTTGTGAAATGTTATAACTGTCTCCTGAAAATTAAATTACGTCTGATAAACAAAAACTCGCTATATTTTTGGCCAATCGACTTTTTTTTCCGCTAGATCTGATCTAAATGTTTTGATGCGACAAATATTGAGACGCGATGCAGATTTCCTAAAACATTTATGCCATAAATGTGATAAAAACACGATATGATAAAAACACGACGTTTTAGTGTATTCAATTTACATTTATTTATTTGAAATTCTTTACACGAGACTAATGTCTCTTATTACAGTATAGAATTATGAATTTCTATGATACAATTATTGAAGTATTGAAAAAAAAATAAACTAAATAATAAATAATTGTTTTAAATTTACACAATATTTTGGTTAAAACAATATAATTAAAGAAGTAATTATCAAATAGCATATAAAATATTAATTTTAGTTTTTAAATTTTGTGCGTTACTTATAATTTGTAATCGGTAGGGGATTGAATTCCAAAGCCGGATTGCATTTATAAAAAATTGCCAGTTTGAAATTAAACTACGACGTTTAAGTGGTTTTATTCTTTTATATCTTTCGGAATTTGAGATAATGTGGCGATCGTATAAGATATTCAGGCTGTTATGTATTTTTTTTAAATATTAGAAATCTTTCAAGATTTTATTTATTTATTTATTTAAATTTTTTAAAACCATAATGTATTGACTACTTTTAATATTATAAAAAAAATCCGTAAAATCGGGTTTTTCCAAATACCGAAACAGGTTGAAAAAAAAATAAGATTTTTCATTTAAAACAAAAACCAGTTTTTTTGAAAAGGATGGCTTTTTGAATTCCCTAGTGTATAAGTATTTTATTTTTTTTTTTGTATACATAATGTTTCAAAAATATTTAATTTCAGAACATGTTGTCTGTTATCATGGAACCTGGTCAACTTATCGACAATCTTTGGGTAAATTTAATGTTGAAACCAATATTGATCCCTTCTTATGCACCCATCTAATGTATGCCTTCTTTGGCATTGAAGAAACCGGCGATCTGAGAGTAATAGATCCATATTTGGATTTAGAAGATAATTTTGGTCGTGGAAATATAAAAAAATTTAATGCTTTAAAGTTGAAAAATCCCACTTTAAAAACTATAATAGCTGTGGGCGGCTGGAATGAAGGTTCAAAGAAATTTTCTATAGTTGCAGCAGATCCAGCCAAGAGAGCCAGATTTATTAAATCAGTTGTACAATTTATACAAAGACATAGTTTTGATGGCCTTGATTTGGATTGGGAATATCCCAATCAACGTCACAAATTAAAAAATAATAATGATCGTGAAAATTATTTGGCTTGGTTAAGGGAATTGAAAGAAGGGTTAGTTGAAGAGTGTATGCATTGTTATTTATTTTAAAATTACATATTTGTTTTTGTTTTTATTGTAAGATTGGAACCTTTTGGATACATCTTAAGTGCTGCCGTTGGTTCTGCTGAATTTTCAGCTGAACTTTCTTATGATATTCCAGAAATGGTTAAATATTTAGATTTAATCAATGTTATGGCCTATGATCTTCATGGTCCCTGGGATACTGTAGTAGGTATTAATGCTCCATTATATGCTGGACCTTTGGATACTTCAGAACGTGCACAACAGTTGAATTTCGATGCTATAGCCAAATATTGGATTAATAATGGTAATATAACAGTCAAAATTGTACATCATTCCTATATAAATTTGGCCAAATGTACCTTTCATTTCATCTAGGTGCCCCCCGTGAAAAACTTATTATGGGTGTTGCGTTCTATGGTCGTTCTTTTACCCTGGAAGATGCTAATAATCATGACGTTGGAGCACCTCACATTGGCCGTGGCATGGCTGGTCAGTATTCTGTAGAACCTGGTGTAGTTGGTTATAATGAGTTATGTGAAAAATTCGAAAAAGAAGAGTCTGCATGGAATTTAGAATGGCAATCAAATCAAATGGTACCATATGCCTACAACGGTCGTCAATGGATTGGATATGAAAATGAAAAAAGTATTGCTCTGAAGGTGCAATATGTAAATAATGAGAATTTGGGTGGTATTATGGTATGGTCAATAGAATCGGATGATTTCCTTGGTGTATGCTCTCCAAAACGTTATCCCTTATTGACAATCATAAATGAAATTTTATTTGGAAAAGTACAATCAGATTTAAATGGCAGAACACCGCAAAAGGACGCATCGAAACATCATATACTTGAAAATGGTGGCTCACGGGACAATAATACATCAGAATCTTTAGAAGTAATGTATCAATGCAATGGTGTTAATGGTTATGTACGAGATTCCCAAAATTGTGGCAAATTCTATTTTTGTGATAATGGCAAAACATATTCATTTAACTGCCCAACATCGTTGTACTTTGATTTGATTACAATGACTTGTGATTATTCATATTTGGTTGAATGTTAAAATATTGTAAATGTTTAATTAGAAAAATACATGTACGATATTTAATTCATTAAATTTGTGTATAATAAAAGTGTAAATAAATACAGAGCTTTTCAAAATAAAGCAAGTAAAAAAGGGCTAAATTCGGCTGTGCCCAATCTTTGAATACCCTCCACCAATATCCTAAAAAGATGTTCTCTTCTGTTTTTGATACAAATAATATAAAAAAACTTTAAAAGTAAAATTATGTAGGTGAAAAAATTTTTTGAGGTGAAAAACTTTTTTAGATGTGAAAAGAACTTTGTTGGTGGAAAAAAAATTTAGAGGTGAAAAAAAAATTTTTAGGGTGAAAAAATGTTTTGTGGTGAAAAGCATATTTAGTGGTGAAAAATGTTTGAGGTGAATACAAAATATTAACTGCTAAGCGACTGGTGAAAAAATATGAGAAAATATGTTATGTACTAGTCGCTACTATGAAATTGTACTAAATTTGTATAGGCAATTTAGGTGCACCTTTACATTTTCACTAGTTTTTTTAAACATGGACTGCACAAAAAACACATTTTAAAGCATAGTTTTTGTCAAATACTCGATTTCGTTCCGGCTAATGGGAACTAGTTCTGCAGCTGAATATGCCTAATGGAGAGAATGCACTTTCTGATGCGCCACGTATTGATAAATAGTTGCAATGAATGTTCTTTCTTTAAAAAATTGAAGTGTTTTTGTCTAATGGAGAGAATACAGCAAAGAAATGTATTTGTTAAAAAAGAACATAAGTTGTAACTATTTGTCAATAGATGGCCCACCAGAAGGTGCATTCTCTCCATTAGGCATATTTTGCTGCAGAGCTAGTCTCCATTAGCCATATTGTGCTACAATATGCAGTAGAATATTATTGATTTTCTATTTTCTTTGTAACATAAATGAATATTTGCCAAAAACTATAAAAAATATATGTTTTATGTGCATATTATACCTTAATTTTTTAAATCAATATTCATTTAGATGTTTAAGAGCACAATATCGCACTTTATTCATTTGTATTTTTTTATTAAATAAAAAATTAACATAAATATACATTTGTCAATCCCTCAATTCTCAAAAATACAAATGGAATTTAAAAAATACTAGTTTCCTCTATGAAAATTTCTTTTTTGACATAAAAATGTGAAACAAATGCTTTTATTACGTCAAACATATGAAAAATTGACTTTAAAATTATGTAATAAGTCTACTAGCAACATCTGAATGCATTATAATTTTTAAGTATGTAGTTAATTTAATATTTTTGGTAAATAAATTGATTGAAATCCTAATCCAAGGCTGTATGGCCATGGGGCAGGATATAGTTTTAATGTGATTTTGCGCCACCTATTCAAAAGTAGCGGCACTAAACCAATTATGCATTTTGCTCTTTCTTTATATATAAATTTCTTTGGACCTAGCCATGGGGCCAAAGACATTTATACATAAAAATAGAGCTAAATGCATAATTGCTTTAGTGTCTATACTTAGCAGTAGATGGCGCTTAAGTAAATAGATAACAATACCCTGCACAATGCCTAGGTCGCTTGTCCCTAGATTTGGCTTTCAATTGTCTTAGTAACCACAGATATGAGATTTAATACATATTTAAAATTCTAGTACATTAAGCTGTCACTAGCATACTTATTTCAAAATACTAAAGTCAATTTTTGAAATGTTCGACGTGATAAAAGCATTTGATTCACATTTTCTGTAAAAAAAAACAAATTTTCATCGATCAAAATGGTATTTTTTCGTTAAATTTGTATAATTTTGAAGTATTGAGGCATTGGAAAATCCATATTTATGTTAATTCTTTCTCTCTTAAACATCTAAATGAATATTGATTTAGAAAATTAAAGTATAATATACACATAAAACATATATTTTGCATATCTTTTGGCAAACATTCTTTTATGTTATGAACGAAATAGAAAATCAATAATATCCAGAATATGCCTTATAGGAAAATTTTTTTCAGATGCGCCACCTATTGGGATATAGTGTTAACTAATGTTCTTTCTTTAACAAATTAATGTCTTTGATTTATGTAACAGAACTTTTGTTATTTAGTTTTAGTAATGTTATTTACAGAGGTCTGATCTGTTAGCGACTCTAACATTTCTACTTACTTAACAGAAAAACAAGTAAAAAAGGGCTAAATTTGGCTGTGCCGAATCTTTGAATACCCTCCGCCATAGGGGCTGAAGATGATATACGTATATACTAAATTTTGCATGAACTGTAATATGAATATGTTTTGTCAATTTATGTAACGAACTTTTGTTATAATACCCTCCACCATATATGGTGAGGGTATATATCAGTTTGTCATTCCGTTTGTAATATGTCGAAATATAGGTTTAAGACCCCATAAAGTATATATATTCGTGATCCTTATGCAATTTTAAGTCGATTTAGCGATGTCCGTCTGTCTGTCCGTCTGTCTGTCTGTTGAAATCACGATCACGACGCGAAGACGCAAGCGGGGGTGCCTATTTTTACCCAGATTATTGAACATCCTCCCGAGCAGTTTGGTATTTAAAATGAGCAATATCGGTCAAGCGGTTCAAAAGTTATGAGTGAAAATGTGAAGGTACCTCTAAATTTTCCATACAAATTTGTACAATTTTTCTGTATCTATTTTTTTTCTGTTAAGTAAGTAAAAATGTTATTAAGTCTTCTTATTGTTCGATTACATTTATTGTTAAGCTATTTTTAGCTAAAAATACAAAATTTAGTGCTCTGACCCTCAGTACTACTGAATTTTTATTTTGATACCGAAAAAAATCCATTTTCCATCCCTGGTCTGGTAATTATGGGTAAAGTCTGGTAAAATGAGAGTAAAACAAATTCTCTCACAAAACCATAAAAATGCCCAAAAATACTGCGAACGCACAAAACCACATTTCATACCTAAAATAAATGTCAAACTTATTTATATTAAAGAACAGCCTAATTATTAAATGTATTTGAAATGGTAAATAACTATTTAAATTTTTAAATGAATTTTTCAGTATTAAGAAGAAAAATTTCTTAATAGTAAATTTTTTATTTAACTTTAATTTTTTTCACAAATGCTGATTTATTAGAAGCAGATGATAATTTGACAGTTTTACCCAAACTAAAAATACGGGTAAGCTCAGGTAAAAAGAGAAGCACAATTACTCCCTCAGGAACGATCTCATTTACCCAATTTTTGTTAGAAGAAACGCTTTCTGGTAAGATTGGGTACTCGCGGGCACCCGCGGTAACGTACGTCGAACACACCTAATGTATTTTAGGTCTAGCATCTTTTTTAGACTAGAGTTTATTTATAATAATTTCTTAGCATGCCGATTAAGGCCAAGGTTGTGTTTTAAAATTGAAGACTTTTCATTCACTGTAAATTAATTTTTTTTGAAATCTTTGAGATGTAATCACTAACATTTATAAGGAATTTAGCAACAATACCCGAATATGCTCTAAAATATGCACTAAAAACATAGAAATATGCCCTTAAAATTTAAAAAATTTGCTCTAAAAATAAAAAAATTTTATATATATTTTTAAACAAATAAATATTTTTTATTAAAAAATCAAAACAATTCAATTTAATATACACAAAAAATTTGCGTTTTTCAAAAAAAAAGATAAACATAATAAGATATGTTTTGTATAAGGTTTACAATAGCAACAAGTGTAATATTTTCAACACTCCTCCTTAAACCTATTACTAAACATTTTTTTTATAAACTCAATTAATTAATGTTCATAAGTTCAACAAATTTCGTATGTTTAATCTTTTGTAGATTTTTTGTAAAAATATCTGCTATCATGTTGTCTGTGCTAAGATATTTAAGATTAATTTGCTTCTTGTTAATGAGTTCTCTTATGTGATGGTACTTGATGTCTATATGCTTGCTTCGGTTATGAAATATTGTATTCGACGCCAGTTTAAGAGCTCCCTGGTTGTCCACATTTATTACCACTGGAACATCTTTAATACACTCGAGTTCAAGTAACAATCTTTTTAAATAAATGGCCTCTTTTGCAGCATTTGACATTGAGATATACTCCGCTTCTGTGCTACTTAATGCGACCACACTTTGTTTTTTGGATTCCCACGAAATCAAACATTTTCCATAGTAAAACATAAAACCACTAAATGATTTTCTATCGAGAGCATTTCCGCCCCAATCCGCATCAGCATATCCAGTCAATTCTGTTTGACTATATCTGTAGTTTAGTTTTAGTTCAGAAGTTCCGGATAAATACCTTAAAATGTTCTTAGCAGCATTCATGTGTTCAGAATGAGGATTCGTATTTCTTTGTGATAACTTTGCCACTGAATGCAATATGTCGGGTCGAGTTGTGATTGCTAGATACATAAGTTCTCCCATTACTGTCTGATATGACGACACATCTGCTACTGTACAATTATTTTTACATGCTACTTGAAACACAGGATCAAGTGGAACAGGTACTTTCTTACATTGTTCCATGTTATACTTTTTCAATAAAGTATTTATATAGTGGGTGTTACTCACAGTTAAATCACCTGTTTCACCCTCTCTGTTGATTTCCATTCCAAGAAAATGCTGTACTGTAGCTTTATCACTAACATCAAACTCCGTTGATAATTCAAATTTAATTCTTTGGATAACTATACGCTATAAGTATATCATCGACATATACTGCTAATAAAACTAGTTCGTTATCAACTGTCATTTTATACAAGCACGGTTCACTATCACAGCTTGTGAAACCAATCTTCCTTAAACATGAGTCTAGTTTAGCATTCCATTCACGGCCAGATTGCTTAAGTCCATATAGAGACTTTCGTAGTCGTAAGACTTTATTTGGATGGCTTTTATCAACAAACATCTTTGGCTGCTGCATGTAGACCTCCTCGTTAAGATCACCATTTAAATATGCACTAACAATATCAATTTGGTGTAAATGCATACCTTTATTGACGGCTATAGCAAATATTATTCTTATATTTTCATAACGTATAACAGGTGAAAATGTTTCATGATAGTTTATTCCATATTTCTGGCTGCAGCCCTTTGCCACAAGCCTTGCTTTGTATCGCTCAATATTACCTTCTTTAGTTGTTTTGATGGCATAAACCCATTTGCAACCGATAACATTCCTTCCAGCTGGCAAATCAACCATATCCCATGTTCTATTTTTCTTTAAAGCATTGTATTCAATCTGCATAGCATTCTTCCATTCCGCTGACTTTTTGCAAGATATTGCTTCATCTGGAGTTTGGGGAACGAAGTTTACATTTGTAGATAAGCCATTAATCATATTATATTGCTTCCTAGGTCTACCAGGATTACCATCACGAATTATTTTAGGACGACCTCTTGCTTTTTTTTGGTTCCTCTTGAATTTCATTTTCTGTATCAGAATACCCCTCAATATTTCAATATTCTCCTCCTGCGATTGAGTTTTTTCGATTCTATTATTATTAGTTATTATGTTTTCATCAGATTCTTCTTCCTCAGCAGTATTAAATTCATCTTCGATTGCTTCTTCATCATTCAATCATTCTTCTGGAACATTCGATCAGTGACAAAAATTAAAAAATCATCTTTATCGTCTCTATTGTTTTTACTGCTAACAGAGTTGTCAAATGTATTTTCTTCAAATCACGTCTCTCAAAAACATTTTTAGATTCTGTATCATACAATCTGTATGCCTTCGCTACTTGAGAATATCCAACCATGACACATTGTTTTCCTTTTGCGTCAAACTTTGCCTTCGGACCTTTATTTAAAGCTACTGCATTTGAACCAAAAACTTTCAAATGGCTAACTTTTGGCTTTCTGCCATACCAAGCCTCGTATGGCGTTTTGTTAGACAGGGCTTTAGTAGGAGAACGATTTCGTAAATATACAGCTGTAGCAACAGCCCACAGATTTTTGTTAAGTTGCGAATGTACTAACATCGATCGAGACATCTCCACTAACGTGCGGTTTGCACGTTCGGCAACTCTATTTTGCTGTGGTGTATAAGGTACTGTCAACTGACGCAAAATGCCGTGTTCCTGCAGATATAAATCAAAAGCTTTGTTAATACTCACGTCCGTTGTCACTTCTTAGAATTTTTATCTTTTCTCCAGTTTGACGTTCAACTTGTTGTTTAAAAATTCTGAATTTATCAAATACTTCGTTCTTTGAGTTCATGAAATATACTAATGTATTTCTTGTTTTGTCATCGATAAAAGTGGCCTCCTACTGATGATACGTTTATCGGACCACACACATCCGAATGAATTAACTCTAATACGTGCTCGGAACGATGTTCAGTTGCTTTAGGAAATGGCATAACATGAATTTTGCTTACCATACATGTCTTGCAATTATGCCATTTTGCTTCTTTAGAAATTTTCATGCCATGCTCTTTGTTTTCTTGACGCATAACAAATAAGTTGCCTTCTTTGTAAGCTCTTATAGCAATATAACCATCAACATCCTTTATTTCCACTCCATCCGAATTAAATGTAGTTGTAAAACCATTTTCAACCGCTTTGCTTATGGAAATAAAATTACCTTGCCATTCCGGAGCATATAACACATTTTTAAGTTGAATTTCGCAGTCTGCTTTAAGTATAACTTCGCCTTTACCAGTAACAGTTATAATTTTATCGGCGGCGAGAAAAATTTTTTCATTACATTGCTCGAGGGTTTTAAATAATTTGCTGTCATTGCACATGTGAGACGTTGCCCCACTGTCAACATACCAGACATCTTACTCAAACCCCTTTGCTGCCGCAATTAATGCACATGTTCTTTGATCCATAGATTTCATATCTCGACAGTCTTTTGCATAATGACCTTTACGTCCGCAATTGTAGCATTTACCAGTAACTGTTTTATTTTCTTTTTCACCTTTCCCGTTCCAGTTCTTTACCTTTTTATAAGATCGAGCTGCGTATGCTTGATATCCACCAACTTCGGCCTCTTGCTGTATATTTCCTCGACGATTACCTTCTTCAAACAATTTCAGTTTCAAAACGTGAAATGATGGCAAATTATCTCGAGTTTCCATAGCAATTATGAACGGTTCATACAATTTCGGTAAACTTGGCAAAAGCCCAATCACCCTTAATTCATCTTGAAGTTCAATACCTACATCAGCAAGTCTTTCAATTACTTCTTGAAATTTATTTAAATACTGGGTCATGTCTTCGTTATCATCCATTTTCAGATTCATCAATCGTTTATAAAGCATTACTTTCTGAATTGGTCCTTTAGGTGTGTGCACTTCTGCTAATTTGTTCCATGCCTCTGCAGATCTTGTACATTTTTTAATGTAATTCAGCTGAGTACCTTTGATGCTCAACACAATAGTTGCTAGCGCTTTTTCATCATTTGTTACCCAATCTGCCTTTTGTTCCGCATTCCAATTAGGCTCACAATTCAATTGACCATTAGTATACTTCCATAATCCATTGTGAATCAAGACGCTTTTCATGTGAACATGCCAGGAATCATAATTCCTTTCATCTAGTTTTTCAATTTGCAAAAACGGCGATGTCATCTTATTGATCTTTTCTTTAGTTAATTAATTACACAAATTAATATTCTTGAAGCTATAAACGCCTTGGCCCATAACCAATGTAAACAATGAATTAAAACCAGAAATATTTCCAAACGTTTCAATGTTTTATTGATGAATAAAAAACAAAATTTTCATTAGTTACATATAAAAAACAAAAGCCAACTATGATTAAAATATTAATACAAATTCAAAGTATGTTTTGTATAAGGTTTACAATAGCAACAAGTGTAATATTTTCAACAGAACCAATGATTTTTACATAGGGGTGTCATAGGGTGGAAGTTTTCTTTTATGATCCCTTTTCATTGCATCAAAAGCCCTTCTTATGGTTCAGTGAAAAATGGGATCTTTTGATGTTCCCAAATAAATTTTGAATTTGTAATTTAGATTTAAACAGGACATCAGTAATCGAGCCTAAGCCACATTTTCACAAACTCCCGTTAGCTTCTATCTGGGAATTTAACTGACACTTTTGTTGTTGTTTCCCATATAAAGTTTGAGTTTGACTATTGGTTATAACGGGACATTCAGTAAACGGGCCTTATTTATTAAATTACTTTATTCGAAATTCTTGCAATTTTTTCCACAATAAATTTTTTACTTTTTGTATCAATAACACAGTACGACAGTGATTGGTACACATAAGAAATGTTAAAAGAATATGAAAATAGGCTTAAAATAAAGAAATACGTGTCTCGGCGTTTTTTAAACTTCGAAGGACCGTGGAGGTTCACATGTAATGTAATACTATTATAAAAAGTTCTAAAAAACAGAATGGGTCAACCGATTTTCATGCTTGAGCCAGTTTTGAAAAGGGAATTAAATGTGGATTTTTTTTATTAATTTACATGTAAAGTTAAAAAAGAACCAAAAATGTACGAAATCGATTTTCTCATAATTGTGACGTGCTACAGCAAAACGCCGAGACACGTATTTCGTTATTTTAAGCTTATTTTCATATTCTGTTAACATTTCTCATGTGTACTCAAAGTTTGATTTTGTCGTACTGTGTAATAACTACGATTTTAAGAATTTTAAATCTCTTAAACTTAAAGCATAGTTATAAATGTCAAATTTATAGAGAAATATCTATGATTAATGTTTAACTTTGGTTGTTTTTAAAATAAGTTTCCCGTCATAGATACAAAAAGTGTTAATTTTCTTCAAAAAATCACATTTTTGAAAGTTGTGAAAATGAACTGCCGTGGAAGAGAAAAATCAGAACTAAACGATACTTTGGAATCAATGAAAAATTTATTCCTTAAGAATCCCTTCCATTTATTTTTGCTGGGAACTAAAATGAAAAAAAAAGGAATGCAAAATAATAGGAACTTTAGGTTTTAAAAGGTAATTTTTCTATATTTCAGACGATTCTACATTTAGAAAAAAAAAAAAATAAATATTTTTTTTATTTGTTTGGATGTCTCTCACGGATTCTTTCGTGTCTGATTATTGCATTTTTATGTTTTTATAAGTCTTTTTTTTTAACGGTTTCTTCTTTTTGATTAAAACAATAAGTAGAATAAAAGAACATGAATATGTTTGAAATGTTTGAAAATAACATCATACAAGCTTTTAAATTTTTGGACGGATTTAAAAAAAAATACGATTTCCAATAAAGGTTGTTGTTGCAATAAACTACAAAATTTTGACTTAAATTTTCAAATAAAAAACGCTTTCTGTAACATCTAAGCATATATTTGTACATTTAAAAAGTTCTTTCAACATCAACTGATGTAATGGGGGCAAATCTAAGAGCTATTACTTCTTAAACATCATATGCCAGCACTAATTTTATTGAAGATCCAGATCCAGCTGTTCGCTTATTCTTTTTATTACTTGCAGACAATTGTTTTTTTGTTACAATCTGTTCAAGTTTGTTTTTAATATAATTTTTGGTATAGCATTCTGGTACCTTTTCAATATTTTTGGTTGTTTCTGTTACTTACCCATATTGCTCATAAATGGGGGTTTGGGAGCGGGAGGGGGAGCGCTAACAAATATCGTATGTGAAAATAAAAAAAGTATGCGTAAAGAAGTCAAAATATGCCCTAAAAGACACAAATATGTTCTTTACCTCAAAATATGCTCTTAATGCTGAAATATGAAAAAATATGCTCTTAAGGATAAAATATGCTCTAACAAATCGATGCCAGAATTCTTAAATTGTTCTGAATCGGATAAATAGCTTATCCATGGGTCCATACGACGCACAGGAAAAAAAAATGATATTGCAAATTTGAGGTTTTCCTGCTCATCATGTTAACGCTATAATAAATGTTCATTTTAAATATGGGTGATAGTGTTCCCAGCAGGGGAAAAAGAAGTATATACATCAAGGGCAAAAATTGTTCGGAATTCGATCAAAACTGTTTTAATTTATTTGTTGGGTTATCAAATATCGGATGCCCTTTCAATTTCCTCTCATTTTAGTATAATATTAAGTGGCAATAAAAGAGAATTTAAAAATGCTATTAAACAGTATGGAAATCACTGGAATATTTCCACCTTATCATAATTTGTTTAGCAACGAAAATAATTTCGCACTTAAAAGTATTTTTATTGGATGCCTTTCATTTGAGTATAATACTGAATGGAAACAATTTAAACAATTTTCACTCGATCATACTGAAATGAAAGGAAGTTAAAAGTACTATTAAATAGTTACGCTCAGAAAAAAAGTTAAAAGAAAAATTTTTAAACGCTTTTCAATCCCACTTTACTAATTTGGTACTGATTTTTAGTAAAACATTATTCAGCAAATCTGTTTGCTATTTACATTTTACATTACAAAATTTTTACAGGATATTTACAAATTTAAGTTGCTTATTTCAGAAATAATTTTACAAATTTTTGAAAACCGACTTACTAAAATAAGCAAAAAAAAATTTATTAATTTTAAGAAAGTGGATATTGAAGGAAATATTTTTTCTAATAATTAAAACTTACACCTACAAACTTAAATTGCTTTAAAATGTTGTATAGATTCAAAAATGGGATTGGAAGTGAAGATACCGACTCATGTCTAAAAATAGGATATCCACTTAAAATAAACTCTAAAAATCAATTAAAATTTGACCATAAAAGTCAACAACATTTACTAAAATTTTTTTTCAAAACAGAAATTAGCAAATTAAACAAAATGATAAATTCGGTTATGTTTTGTCTAAAATATTTTTTAAAAAAATAAAAAAAATGTTGCTCGACAAAAAAAATAAATTTGTAATTTGATACTAATATTAATAACATTTAGTAAATATTTTTTTTTGCAGATTTTAGCAAACTAATTTTAAATTTCACTGTACAAAAATTTACTAAAATTTGGTAGCGGCTACTAATTTTTTCCTACTAATTTCATTGTAATACACGTCAGCACATATGTGTTGCTAAGATTAGCAAAAAATACCGCTGGGCTCAAATTAGCAAAATTTCCCGTAATAACAGCAAAATTTTCAGCTGGCATTACATACTTTTTTATAAATCTCTGAAAAATTTAATTGAAAGGGATATAAACAGTATATAAATATCAAATGCCTTTCAATTCCCTCTCATTTAGTATAATATTGAGTGGCTATTATAGAAAGTTAAAAAGGTAATTAATAAATCTCTGGAAAATTTTCATAATTGCTATGGAATTTGGTGCAGCAAAATTCTCATAATTGATTCCCCCTAATCATAATTTTCTCAGAACCGAAAATTAATTTCGTACTGAAAAGTATTCGTATTGGATGCCCTTTTAATTCCCTTTTCATTTGAATGGGCATTTAAAGGGGTATTAAACAGTATATCGTTAGCTGAAATGCAAAAGTGCGTAACTAACATTTTTATTTTTTACGGGAGAAGCAAAAAACGCCAATAGGTAATTTAACAAATTCGTAAAAAAATCTGACAGTTTTGATTATAGAACGATCAAATTTTGTGAATAGATGTACGAGTAGTTCAATACAGTACTTCATAATCACTCAACCCCATTTTAACATAAATTTGTACAGGGCAAACAAAAAAAAAATTGGAAAATTAAAAACATCTCAGATTCGAATTTTGTTCATAAAACACTTATTTTTAATAGTAGAAGTCAGAAATTTTGTGTATGCATGTATTATAACCAAATGAATCATAATAATAATAAAAAAGAGTTTTAAAAAATTTTGTTAGTTACGCCCTTTTGCATTTCAGCTAACGATATAAATCCCTGGAAATTTCGAATGCCCTTTCAATTGAGTATAATATTGAGAGGAAAATTTCTATTTCATTTTTTACCAAAGGGAATTAAAAGGGCTAGTAAACAGTACATATATGTCTCTGGGAAATTTTCAGAATTCCTTTGATACATGGTGCAATGAAATTTTCATAATTGATCCAGCGTAACCATAGTTTTCTCAAAAATTAAGGGGTATCCAATAAAGTATTCTTACCGGATGCCCTTTCAATTCCCTTTCATTGGAAATGATATTTTTAAAATCATCCCTCCATACCATTATAATTTTCTCAGAAATGAATTTAGTATATTTTAATCGAATGCCTCTTCAAAAAGCAGTTCGTTTCATTAGTAGTTTGTTTTTTTTTTAATTATTGTGATAACACAGTTCAACAAAAAAAAATTACGGGGTTCCGATGATTGATTCTTGTTAAGACCAAAAAAATATACGGTCAAAGTTTCCCAGCTCTGGCTTGTTCTTGCAGCATATCGGTATATAAATCTATGTTTCCTTTACATCTGAGGTGTAGGGTATGTTCAGCAACTTTGTCATATTGCATATTTTGGCTTTATTTTAACAAATTGTAAAAAAGACCCGAAAAAGGGGAAGGGCGGGGATGAAATGTTCTACAAAAATGTTGGCCATAAAATTCTATTATATATGTCAGAACACACCAAAACCCAAAACTTAACACAAACACCAAAAACTAATTAAATTCAAGATTGCTCATCAGATTTCTAGTCAAATTTTAGGATGACCAACATATCAAAAGTCAGATTTTGGGATCACCTACATAATATTTTGGTCATCCCAAAATGTGACTAGAAATTTGATGGGCAATCTTGAATTTGTTTGGTTTTTGGTATTTGTGATAAGTTTTGGGCTTTAGTGTGTTTTTACGATTTGTTAGAATAAAGCCAAAAAATGCCGTTATGAGGGGGAGTTAGAGGGTTAATATGTTCTACAAAAATATTTGCCATACTATTATCTACAAAGTTTTTTTTTTGACTTGAAGTAATCAACGTATAGTGTCAGAATATGGTCGTTGTTCGCATTTAACAGTACAGTTTTACCCGTGAGGTTAAAATGCCAAAAAATAATGAAATGTTTGTCCGCCTTGATATATGTTTTTATTATTTATTATTTTGGCAACCCGCATCTAATATAAAGAAGCGAATTAATAGTGTTAAATATTATTATATGTCTAATTTTCGTTGTTATAAGGTTCATTTTACTAAAAATCCGTTCAACTTAAAACAAAAACTTAACTATAAAGGAAAATAATTCATTCAAAACATGTTCATGTAATGCGTTTTTATACTCGTATACACTCACAATATTATTTCGTTAAAAATAATCTTAAATACATACAAGGTGGGGCAAAAGTAATCCTCCTATCAGAAAATGCTATAAATTTTGCGATTGGCCCCTAATGTCAGTTCTGTTTTGACATTTGTGTAGTAAACACATGCGAAATACACGTTAATAATGTTACGCTACACTGCTCCAGAACGCGGAATATTGGTGACTATTTAATTGAGCAATAATGAAGATGATTTTTCATCAAAAATAATCATGGGTGATGAGGCCCATTTCCATAATAGCGGGTACGTAAATAAGCAAAATTAACGCTTCTGGGGCACTGAAAATCCGCGTGTAACCCACGAAGAGCCATTACACCCGCTCAAAGTCACTGTATGGTGTGCTGTTTTCGCTGGAGGAGTCATCGGACCTTTTTTCTTCGAAGACGTCGCGGGCCAAACGGTTACTGTGAATGGTGAGCGCTACAGAGCAATGATCAACGAGTTCTTTTTGCCGCAACTTGATGAATTGAGATTGGAAAACATGTGGTTCCAACAGGACGGTGCAACGCCACACACTGCACGTGCCACAACCGATATGCTGAAGGATGCATTTCCCGGGCGCCTAATCTCCCGTTTTGGCGATTTGCACTGGCGAGCAAAATCGCCTGATTTGACCGCTCCAAACTTCTTTTTGTGAGGCTTTTTGAAGTCGCGGGTTTATGTCAACAAGCCTCAGACTCTTGCAGCTCTTAAAGACAATATCCGTCAAGAATGTGAGGACCTATCGCCGGAAGTTTTGGCCAAAGTGATGGAAAATGCCATAAAAAGGGCTCAAATGACAATCAACTGTGGCGGCGGACATTTACATGACATCATATTCTCGACTTGATGTAAAAAAAATAAAAAGACCAAATAAAAATAATATACAAGAAGAATCAAAGTTTTTCATTTTTTTTTAAATTACAGCCAAAAAACATCGGAAGGTTATTTTTGCGACACCCTGTATTAAATTAATCGAAAATACAATCAAAAAGAGGACTACTGATTTCACATTATATTTAGCCCATTTTGCTGTTTATTTTCAATCATTGTTTACTAATCGACAAAAGTATTAAAAGCAATCGAGTCGTCAATTTTTAACTGACAAAACGATAGAAAAAAAAAAGATTTTTGTGGTTTGTTTTTTGCATTGATTTTTTTTTTTTTTTTGTATGTAATTTTACAAAACACAACACACACAGATGTATATATTTTTATTTTTTTGTGTGTATCTATATTTCAATAATTTCTTGTATTTTTTATTAAAATAATTTTGTATATAAACAAACTATTTTGGTAAAAAAACAAAAAGGAATTATATGTTTTTTTTTTTTTTTTAAGAAAACATATAATATTACATTTAACAGAAAATATCAACTCCTATTGAATGTCTGTAAATTTTTATGGTTTGTTTTTTGAATTTAAATTGATTCTTTATTTAAAAACAATATCTACGTATTACTTTTTAAATAAACTACAATCGGTAACGGAAAATATATTGTGGGAGTACATTTACCCAAAGATTTCTTGTTTATCCTTTCATGTAAATTTAGTTTTTGCCATTGTTGTACCAGAAATCTAGCATTTATTTTTAAAAAAATTTCATGTAACTTACATTTATTAATTTTTAAACTATTTTATACAGAAAATAATTGGTATTCTTTAAATTTAGAAAATTTTGTTTGTATTCGGTGCCTAAGTTGATATATAATAATTGTGGTGTAAAATTTATGCATGTAAATTTGATTTCCTTTTATAATTCCGGATTAATATATATTCATATAAAAAAAGCTAAAAAATGCTAACTAAATAATTAAAAAATGCTTACAAAAATTGCTAAATGCAAAATGGATAATTTGCGGCTAAATCAAAATAAAAAATGCTAAATGCTGCAAAAATGCTAAAATGGTCACACTGGTGATAATACTTGTTTTATATTTATCCATAGAAAAACAACAGTACCCTGTAGGAAATGTCGATAGTGAAATTATACTGATTTACTATTGACTTTGTCACCAGTACTACTAATTATGCCCCAGCCAACGCTTTCTGCTGTAGACATTTAACATGTGCGTGTCATTGCGAATCTACACAACTATTGACTAGGAGTTGACATTGGAACCAGAGTTTCACTAAAACATTTTAGTAATTCTAGTCTTTTGGAACTTTTTGCTAGATTTACACACTAGGAAGGAAATAATTTTAATTTATTAATAATTTTTTTTTTATAAATTTCATTAAATTAAAAAAAAATGTTCGTGCAAATTAAATTTTGGAGTAGACAAATCTTCAAAAGACTTCAAAATCATCCACAGGCTCCGTAAAATCTTCATCAGGCTCCACAAAATCTCTAGAGTTGCAACTTTCACTAAAAATTGTTTTCTCTTTCTCTTTGTTTTTATTTTTATACAAAATTGATTGTAATTCATGTTTCTTTATATTTTTATTAAAAACTTTAATTTTGCATGCAGCTATGCACATGTATTTTCAACAAAATAAAACAATAAAAAATCAAGAACAAGCACAGCTGTGCAGCTGCAAAAAAGGAATGTAAAAAGTATAGACGCTTTGTAGACATGTTACCAAAAAGTCACTAAAAATAGTCGACAAAAGTGGTGACTTGTAGACACTTGACCCTAGGCTTCCTACAGGGTATAGTTACAGTTTTAAAAACAACAACTGCTGATTATTAAACAAAAAACTGTCAAACTTTTTTGCATTGAGATCATCTTTGCAGGGTAGGGATCACCTACATTTTTTTTATCATAATTCGATTTTTTATGGATTTGGTTTTTCTTGACTTTTAAAAAATTTAGACAAATAAGAATTAAACCTTTTTTTTAAAGCATTTTTATTTAGTTTTTAAATATGTATTTCTTATAATTGAAACAACAATAATTAAACTTAGGCTAATTTTTTCTTTATTTGTTTAAATTGTATTCTATACATAAAAAATAATTGTAGGAAATAAAATTTATAATAATATTTATTTATAATACAAAATTAATTATGCAAGAAGTTTTTGTTTTGTTAAAATTTTACTTTTATGGTATAATTGTCCTCATTAAATATAGAGAGTGTCAAAAGATATTTTTATATATTTTAAGTTTGTATTGAGGGAGGGCGAGAAATCAACAGATATTCCAAAATGTTTAAGATAAAGATTATTAAAAATAATAATACTTTTTTTTAAACAGTTAAAGTTATATAAATGTATAAAAATGTGAAAAAGAAAGAAATTACATATTTTAAAGAAAAAAAAAAAAATTATTTGTTTTAATTCATAAAATAAAATCTTCAAAATTCAATAATATTGTGTATGTATTAATTACATTTTTATTGATGAATTTTATATATATTTTTATATAAATTAGTTTTAACATTATCAAATGTGTGTTTTATTTCATTTTTAACTGAAATTTTTTTTATGATTTCTTGTATGTGTATGTAAGTATTGAATAAAAATTTATGTTTTAGTGCTATAAAGTAAATTGATTGATATTAATTAGCTATATATTTTGCGTTTTTTAGATTTGCATTTATTAAATATTTTTGTTTTTCTTATTTATATAAAAATTGTCTTTAGTTTATTTTATTGTATTTGTTGCTGAAAAAGGGTAGTAATAGTTAACTATGAAGAAGTTTAAGTTTTAAAGAAATTATAAAACAAGTCAAAATCAAAACAAATTAAAAATAATCTGGAAAAAATTTATATTCTGTTATTAAAATATTTCAACAAGTTAAATTGTTTTTATTAAAAGTTTCCAGCACGTAATTCGAGATAAATGTTTTTTCGCCCAATTTTTTCTGCTAAAACATAGTAAATTGTTTTTCACGTGTAAAAATTTTACTCGCACTTTAATGGCGTCAAAACTAAATTTAAATTGTAAAAAATAATATTTTTTGTTTTGTTTTACAAGAAAGACACAATAAACAAAATGTACTAAATTTAAATTTAAAACAAATTGTTCTTAATTTTCATGTAAAATTCATTACCGTGTACAATAATTTTTTACATGAAGTAAACAGTTTTTTTTTTGTCGTGAAACTCAAACAACTTACTATGCTTAAAGCATAATAAGTTGTTGGTGTTTCACTTGAGAAAACTTCTGTACTTTATATAAAAAAAGATTTTTCCCGATAATGAATTTTATAAAAAAAAGTTTTTTCTTTCACGCAAATTTAATTATTCATATTAAAATTAATATTTTTTGTAGTAAAAAAGTGGCATTTTTTTATTTTTTATTGTGATTGTGTCTCAAAAAATATTAATTTTTACAACTTAAATTACTATTTGAGTCCATTAAAGATCGAGTGAAATTTTTTTTGAGGGAAAAACAATTTACTGAGTTTTAAGGTGAAAATTAGGTGGTGTTTGCAAATGGCGTTTTGCTTCACACGAATGAAAGTACAATCATTTAATCGTCTAGCGACGTCTGTACGCCTTGCAGAAACAACATATTATTTACTTCGAACTTCCAAAAGTTTTGGGCGGCTGAAATAAGTATATCGGCTTTAGCCGCATGCAAATTTAAGAAAAACAATAAATTTTTACGTTTAGGTACGACTTACTTTGATTCTAGAAGGGTGTAATAAAAACCAAAACTTAGGGCAAGTTTGAGACTTGCTTGATTCTTAAGTAAGCCAAAGATTTTCTTAAGAAATTTTGTCTTCGACAGATTTTCAGTAAATTTTTATCTATACACATGAAAGCACATAGCAAGCCGACTTTCTGGCTTTCGGCTTGAAATGGTTGTAAAGATTGTCCACACTTCCGATTTCTATTTTCAACTTTACCTAAATATGATTGGGCGGCTAATTTTTGCTTATGGTGTGTGTGAAATGTTAGCAAAGTATTCTTCTTGGTAAATTTTTCACAGTTTTGAAGTGAATAAAATTTCATTAGCCCATAAGCCCCTAGAAGAATTTTTGACATAAGAATAGAAACTTTTGAAGTTTAAAAATTTGAAAGATTCTAAAAGCATAACGAAAACAAATCAAATAAATTAAATCGACATTAAAATTTAAAACTTTTTCACCACAGAAAAAATATTTTTTTGCCATGCCACTTTGTTATCGTGTGTGTGAACACCCTTAATACTGAATTTTCAGAACACCAAAATCTCATTTAAAATGGAATTATATACAGTTTCAAATTACTCCCGTTTACACTATAAAATTTGGAATTCGATTTGACAACATTCTGTAAGCAGAACAAAATAACAAAATAAGCTTAAATTGAATATGTTTCTAAAAAAACATTAATTTAATGGTAGAGTACAATATGTATTAACATGATGAAAGAAACAATGTTAATATAGCTTTTAAATTATTTTTAACATGGGATGACTATTTGGAAGCAATATTTTTCACTTTATTCATGGTAGGTCTTCCCGGCACTATTCCAGTGCTGTTTGCAAAGATTATCTTCTACGGAGGCAAGATTAAAACACTGTGTTACCAGTGACAGATGTCAAGAAAATGGTGGTAATATAAAGAAATAAGAAAGAGATAGCTATAACAATTTCCATATACTTAATATTTATATTTTCCCCTTTTTTAGATTTTTTAAACTTCTCTTTTTTTGTTTTTCTTAAATGTTGCCATTTCATTTTACTCATTATCTGTCTATCATTCTTCCACAATCAGCTGATTTCTATTTGTGTATAATCTGTGCAAAATGCGCTATCAAAGGGTTAAATTCATTAATTATATAAAAATGTAAATTATTTTTTTTTCTCAATATATATTTTCAATGATATTTCTTTAAAACTTAAACGTTTAATAAACATATACATACTTAATTTTTATATTGTTTCATATACATTTAGTATGTATATTTGTGATTTTGAAGAAATGTTTTGTATTTACTAAAATGACAATTATTTTTTTTTAAAGACAACCTATTTAACAATGTTTCTTTTTTTAAGGTTTATTTATAGAGCAGTGATACACTGTCCCTTGTTTTAAATTAGTGATATTTATTACAATTTGAAATTTCTGTTTTATTTGAGACATTAATTTTTATACAATTTGTAGGCGGTTAAATATTTGTTGTAATTATATGGCAAAATAAATTAGATGAACGTAATTTATAGGGTTTGCTGCCATGGTCTTGCGAACGTAAGATAATTTGATTTTAAAAATAAATGTTAACAAATAATACAACGTTTTAATAGAAAAATTTCCTTATATTTAAAATTTATTTTAGATAAAAAAATATCTAACTCATTTAACAGAAATATTTTACAATAAAAAATTTTTCTATAATTTAAAAAAAAAATTTAGTCAATTGTGAAAATAATTTAATTTTATTTTTAATTTTATAAATTAATATTTTTATCTCTTGTTATATACTATTTATGGCCTTAGGGAATATGGCCTTAGGGAATAAATTATATATTATATATTGTTTTAAGAACGATAAATCCCATTAGACATTATGTAAGGAATTATTATTTTTTTTTTTTGTTAAATTTCTCTTCAATTTAAGCTTTCATGATACTTTAAAAAAAATCTAAGAAGTTATTAATGGTCCTTCGAACAAGAATAAAATGTGAAAAAAGAAAATAAAAACTTTTTCGCATTTTCGAAATTTTATGTCTATTATATTCTATATGGGAAAATTTGTTTGATGCTGACAAGGATGGTCTTTGATTTCGTTGATAAATGGATATCTTGACTTTGGATAATTGCTGTTGGTGAAATTATTTTGCCGTACGGGATGGTCCATCTCAGCAAACATTGTACAGAAGTACACAGAAAATAATTTTTAAATGTTAATGCATTTTTAATTTAAAGTTTGTTATATTAACAAAAACATTAATTGTATTTACAAATTGTGATATATCCATTAAATTTTTTGTTAATATTACAAAATGTTCATTAAAATGTCACTTACAATTGCAAAGTATTTTTTTTTCTGTGTAAGTGAAATCTACCTGGAATAGTCTCCCAAGTCTAATTAATTTAGAAGAATTATAAAGACCTCTTTATAGTTTTCTTTAGAAAAAAAAGGTTTTTTTTTGAATTTCTACAAATTCTTCTTAAAATCTAAGTACATATTAGTTTCTATGAAAAATAAATTTTTTTTTAAACTAAAACTTATTAAAATGTGATGTCATTATATTAAGTAATTCATATGATTCTAGTTTTGTGATGTTATTTGTGAATTAAAAATATTTTTCTATTTAAAAAAGTAGAAAATAATGCTAGATTTTTGATTTATACAATTTGGTAAATTTCTGGCGCTTTTATATTTATTTTTGTAAAAAATCAAAGAATCTGTAGAATTCTTTCATAAGGAATATTTGTATTAAAAATCAAAAATAGAGTAAAAATTGGCGCCCAGGCGGGGATAAATAATAATAATATTCATATTTCAAATGTGACAAACTATTTCATACACAATTTTTTACTCTTAAAAATACACTCAAATATATTAAATTAGGGAGTCATAATTGAAATGTACTCTAACACTACTGTTTAGTTAAGAAAATTAAGAAAATAACGCTCAGATAGTAGAAACTTCTGTATGTTTTAATTCTAATATGTGTTCAGAGGAAATTTGGACTGTTTGGTTAGAAAAAAATAAATGTTATGTTATTTCGTTACAATACAATGATTTCCTGATTGATTTCGTTCCGATTTAAGAAATCCCCTTTTAGCAAATCTTCTAATCAATTACCGTTGCTCAAGTTGTTTAATATATTATAATTGCAGCGAATAGGCCTAATATTTTATCGTTCGTTAAAGGTGTCTTAGACGATCAAACATGATGTACAACATGTCCAACATTTGATAATGTATAGCGTTGTTTTATGGCTATAACAAAAACAAATATACGGAGTCATTAAGCAATACTGTACAGCATGCTTGATCGTCTATTGGCCGCTTTAAACCAAAACTCATCTATATTTAACTTTTTTTTATTTATCTATGGAAAAAAATCTAGATCCTGAGGAATATTTATATATACAAAATCTAAGATTAAGAACAAAACTTTTCTATGAAAAAATATAAATTACACCTGGGATGTTTTAAGGGGAAGTTCTTTTCGAAAAGAAATCGCATTCGAGCAGAATATTCCCATTGGAAATAAAGTAACAAAAAATACTTTTTTATGTGAAAAAAATTTAAAAATGGACTTTCAAGAACGTATGTATATTTCTACAAAAGTTTTAAAACACTATGAACACTATTTTTCGAATAAGCTTAAAAAACCTGCGTTTTGTTTGAAAATGGGCGCCCAAGCAGGGACATTTAATTCAAATGTTAGCTTATAACCGGCTTTAAGTGGTGGCAAATGATTCCGTTAAATATTGTTCATCTAATTCATTGACTTTCTTTATATAATTGTACAATAAAAAAATTGAATTGAAGTGACTATAAAAAACTTTTTTCAAAAATGACATCTGTAAAATTTAAGTTTGCACTAAAATAAAAATTTCGTTTTTTTGACTAGCTACAAACTGGCATCACTTATACAAAATTAAATTCAAATGTCGAAGTTATGATGATTTATAAGAGATCAATATATTTTTAAATACAGCAATTAACATTTAACATTTTTTTCAATTTAATTTTTTTAATAAAATATAAACAGAATTAGAGCAACACACAGACAATCAATATTTATGAAAATGTTTTTATAAATCACTTAAAAAAATGTATATTATTAAATTTGATATTTTGGTTGACTTTTAAAAATATTTTAAAATATATTGTCAATTTTTTGCTTTACAAAATAAAGATTTTTTAAAATCTTGTCAATATTATTGATATTCTGTTAGACCTAATATAACCAAAACTAGAACTTTTTATTAAAATCTACTAGTTTTTGGCCGTAGTATAAATTGGACTTTAAGGATTGGTATTTTAAGATTTTATTTTATTTATGAAATTTAAATTTGTTATCTAATTTGAATTTATTTTATTACAAATTTTACCAGATTGTAGCCATTATTCTAAACATCTTTTCACTTTAATTTTTTTCTGTTTGAAATATAATTAATAATAAATCTACTGAATTCAATAATTGAAGACTTTGAAAAAAAAAAGATTCTTGCAAAATTAGATTTCAAGTTTTTTGTTTTCAAATTTTCATAAAGAAAATAATAAAAAAAAATGAACTAACAGAAAGTGTTTTGTTTCTTTGTTAAGATTAACTATAATTAACAAACTATGAACTATTTAACTTTTTGTTTACTAAAAATATTGTTTAAACTATGTTTTTGTTTAATTAATCGACATATTTAGTTACTTACAATTAAATATTTTTTAAATTAAATGGATGTAAACTTTTGTTGGTTTTATTTTTGTGTGTTAAAATAAAAACCTAATGTATGAGGTTAATTTCTTTTTGATTCAGAAACATCACTATCACTTCCTTTAGGCTTTTTTTCACATAATTCTATCAGATAAGAACAAATACCTGATAAAACTATAAAAACACCAGCAAAGTAAAAAGTATCATCCCATCTGAAAACAAATTAAATCAGTTTAAATGATTTTCTTTCTTAACTTGATGTTCGACTTACTTTAAAGTAGCTTCGTATATAGCACCTGCTATTGGAGGACCGGCAATCATGCCGACACCTTGCACTAATAGCACCAGCCCATAGGCACAAGTAAAATCATCTAAATCTACTATACTAACCAATATACTAGGTGTAAATGAAAAAGAGCTGGCAAATGTGAAACCAAAAATTATACACAATGTCAATAAGCCATAATAACTGGACACCAACAATGGCATTAACAGAACTGAAAGGCCACATACTGCAAAAATATAATAAAATTGAAAAGAGAATATGTACATTCAGTAACATCGGGATGTTAAGTTCCATGCGATAACTTACCTATCATACATCCTGAATAACAAATATTAACATTCATCCATGGTCGATCACCTGTATAACCTAAACCAATCATACCAATAGTTTGGGCTACTCCTATAGCCGATATCATTTGAGCACTAGCCGACGTACCGTAATCATTTATTTTGAGATATTCGGGTAAATAAAGATATGGTATAATAAACCTGTAAAATGAAATGGAAATTAAAAATGTTATAAAATTATTTAAAAAATTCAGAAATTTTGTTTATAAATTTGAGACATATCTTTTCGATAATTGTGATCTAATTACGTGATTTCGATTTCGATTTCAGTGAAAATCTCAAGATTTTCCATACAAATGAAATCTTGCAAATTCACGATATTTGTAAGAAAATTCCCGAAAATATCACAAATGTGAAGACTTGTAAAGTATACAACACTGCGTTTTCCTTCTTTTATAGAATTTTTGTATGAAAAAATTGCAGCGCTGGACAACAGCTGACAAAAAAAAAAAATAATCATTAAAAAACATAATAAAAATAAATTTAAACCCAATGAAAATTTGCTTATAATAAAAAAAAAGTATTGCGTAGTTTTATTTTTTTTATTATTTTTTTAAGAAAGCTTTTCCTTCCATCAATATATTGAAAATTTTTGACTTTTACTATTATAAATAGCCTTAGATGCTTGCATAAAAGAATGAAAATTGTACTCCGCAAAAGAATAAAGTGCGTTTTAGAAATATTTCCAATTTGAAGTTATTTTTTATGTTTTAGATTAGACTATAAGGGTTATGTATCATAATGAAGTACGTAGTGTACTCTGATACCCTTAGGATCCATTGTGATAAAAAAAATACTCGTAATAAAATATAAAAATACTCGTAGTAAAATATAAAGAATTGAGAGCCTCCGGCCTCAAAAGAAGAGAGCAATTATAGGTCGAGATGACTCCGAGACCGCTACCTAGAATAGCCAGCTTATCCCCCAGACAAAACCCAATTGGTCGCATAGATCATATCTGGCCACATCACCAAGCTCATCGTGGAATCTTTTCCCCAGCTATCTCAGTCTCAGACCCTGTAATTTAGGACAGTTGCACAAAATGTGCTCTATTGTCTCTAGCTCCATCATCGCACAAACTTCAAAAGTGCTGTGTGCCTCTTTCCAATTTACCAATGAAGGCTCCTATAGAGCAGTGACCGGTTATTACTCCTACTAAAGACATGAGATTTCTTCTATCCAATCCAATAAGTATTTTGGTTGCTTTTGCATCCAGCTTTGGCCAAATAGCCCTGGACACACTGCAATCTGTCCTACGATTCCAGGATTGATTAGTAGTCACGGAATCTTTCGGAAATTAACCCATAATAGTGACACAACGCAGGTTTTACCCTACAATCCCTACATATAAGGTCCAGACCCGAACCCTGTCTGGACAGTTCATCCGTCATCTCATTATCCTGTATGTTATAGTGTCCAGGTACCAAAAAAAAATTGATTGTGAATGACACTTCAAAGCCCTAAGTGCTTCATGATTATCCACATAAATTGTCACTAGGATTTCTGCCTGTAAGACACTGCACTCATCTGGGAGCCTGTATTTTTTATGTTGGTTTGATTTAAAAAAAATTCAAGATTTAAAGGCAAATGTAAACGCCTCATAAATCAAAGTGTTATCAGCAGAGAAGACAAAAATAAGTAAAATTGAAAGTATTTTAAGCAAAAAAAATATTGGCAAAAACCAAGCAAATGTAAAAAGTTGGAAAAACACATTTTTTTTAAAGAACAAAACTAGCAAAAAATATTATTACAAAAGCACTTTAAGGCAAAAAATGTAAAAAAAAATCAAATCAAAGCTCAAAAATCTTATACCCAATCCATACTGAACCCAAAAATAGGTATTTTCGTTTTTTTCAAGTTTTCAACTTTCAAATTCCATACAAATTTTAAATCGAATGGGGTTTTAAGAAAACGCTACTTTAAAGCTAAAAACTGCAAAATGAAAAAAGGGGAAAACGCAAATAAAAAACAAACAGTTTTTTTTTAGGAATTTTAACCAAATACCGAAATTTCGACAAAAATCGAAATTTCAATGAAAATCTTGTATAAAATTCCGCGAGATTTGTATGAACTCACATCAAAATCTCCCAAATCTAAAGACATTTACGCAATACACCACTACGTTTGGATTAATTAGCAGAAAAAATAGCAGCTCACGATTTTTAGTCAAAAAAATGTCACAAAATAATAAAATAAATAACTATTAAAACTTTATAACAAATTAAAAGAAGTATTGCATGGTTCCAGTGTATTTATACGAAGCGTTTCATCAATCCCCTTGTGGAGACTTCCTCAAAATATGTATATTCCTGCAAGGAGAAATTACTAAAGCGTGAGACTCGCAAAGTGTTTTGTCGCCATTTCTACTTTTTTGACAAATATTAGAACAACAATATTAATGAATTTTCAAAAGAAAAAAATTAACTTTTTTTCTGCATTTATGATTTGAATTCACTCTATAAAATATTTTGTTTTGAAAATTTCTTAAATTGCTATACAAATAAAAAAAATAAATAGATTATGAAATTATAAAATAATAAATAGATTATGATGTTGATCTATTCGTTTTGAATAGATCAACATCATAATCGTCATTTGAATTCTTACGGTCAAAAATTGTTTTTTATGATGTTCTGATTTCCCATAAACTAATTTTATTCAAAAATCTGCAAAAAAAATAATCTTATTCTTCTGCTTTAACGAGTCAATCGTTTTTTTTTTTTTGTAAGGAGAAGCAACGCTCAGGTAATTCTTCCTACTAGATATTGTGTTACTTTCTTCCGAAAGGGGAAAGAGAACAGATGAAAGGTGTTGAAAAATGAAGACCGTAAAAAATGGCAGCACTGTAATTGAGCGAGATAATAATTCGTAATTAAGTTCGTAGTTGGTAGAATTGTTGGAGCTTTTAGGTCGTAGCACTGTTATGTTATTTCACTTCGGTGGGGGAAGGAGGACGTTGCTTTATATACGAGAGTTTAAAACAGTGATGTTCATTGCATGGGACAATTGTCCCCTGCTCAACTCACATGTATTCTTACGCTCTTGCCTTTAGTCGTCACTGAAACCAAAAAGTATATAATTTTCTATAGAGTATTTTTCCCGCTCTACCAGAAATTCAACATGGTACAGAGTTCAGCGGCAACATTTTCAAAGTTGCTAAAGTGTTGAAAAACATTAAATTTGGTGTATGCAGTGCTGCCACATAAACAGTGTAATTTTTTATCCCAGTTTTTGGGATTCATAATTGTTAATGAGTTTTTTCATGAAAACAATTTTTTTTAAATTATTGCATTTTTTATAGGTTTTTAGTAATATGATGCAACTATTAATAGCATATTTATTCTCTTTATTATATATTTTTACCATAGAAATGGGAAATAGTGGATATGAATAGACATAGTTGGTCAATGTGTGTGTACACACTTTAATACTTTTCATGTCACAATTAGAGTATTCAAAAACCGAAACCGAAAACCGGTCAACCGGTTTCTTTATTTTTAAAAAGCGATCGGTTTCGAATATCTTGTGAATTCGAAGAAAACCGAAACCGGTTTTTTCATAAGGCCGATTTTTGAATACTCTAGTCACAATGTTATGTTTGAATTCGTAACTATTTTTTAACACAATTGCAAATTTTTGTTGTATTTTTTTACTTTATTAAACATGTCTAATTTTAGTAAAAATAAATAGTATATTGAACAAATATTATATTTTTATATGAAAAATCTGAAAAAATACATGAATAAAATAAAAAAAAATTTTTTTATGAAATAATTTGAAAAATCTCTAGCATCCCAAAAAACGGCAAAAAAAATACTTAAAATTGGTTATATGGCAGCACCGCTAAACACTACTAAAAGTTGCCGACCAAAACTCACCTTTGTTGCCGCCACACTATGTTCGTGTTCTAAGAGAGTACTAAAAAGTTCGTGAGAGAGAAACATACTCTATAGAAAATTATATACTTTTTGCTGAAACAGCGACGAATGAACACGCGTGGCGGATGTATGCTGATTTTTCTTTAATGCACTGAGAAAAATTAATAGCAATGTAAGAAAAATATTTTATGATAATACAAGATCTATAAAAATCTTTAATAAACCTAATAAAAAACTCATTTTTTTAATATAAAAGTTGAAATGTTTTTAAAAATTGGAGTCCGATCGCTCATTCATTTATTCCGATCGAATGTATTGTATTTTTTTTTCCTTCCAAAAATAGCATTTTTTTTATAGAATATCATAATAAATCCATACATATTACAGATATTTTATTAATATGTAAATATAATGAAATCATTAATATTAATGGAAAAAATTTACAACTTTTTGTTTTTTATAAAATGAAAAAAAGGCACGCCAATGTATTTATTATTTTCCTTTCAAAAATTTACTTTTTTACACAAAACATAACAGTTTCATATTTTCAATAAAAAATAAATTCATACAGATACTAACACTGCTATTAACCCATTGAACATTTCTTGCAGTGAAATTCTCATTTTCTCACTAACACAACGACATATTTTTTTTTTGAACAGCACTGGTTTAAAAACGCATACATATTATTTTTCTAAATTGTTGTTGTTTATTTGCGAGTTGAGAGAAATTAAATAAGAGTGTTGCCAGAATTCAACGAAAAATTAACAAACTGTTATTTCACGATTATGCACATTTTTATACCCTTCACCACAGGTGGAAGGGTATATATAAGTTTGTCATTCCGTTTGTAATTTCTACAATATTGATCTTAGACCCTATAAGGTATATATATTCTGGGTCCTTATGAAGAGCGAAGTTGATTTAACGATGTCCGTCTGTCCGTCTGTGTGTTGAAATGGGTTTTCCGAAGAACCCAGACATGATGAGGACTTGATTGTTTTTTATTTCTGTTACATGTGATCCATTTCTGTTTGCTATTAAAAATCAGACAGATCGGTTAATAAATGGCTGAGATATTAGCAAAAAACCAGGACTACCTCTAATTTTTTCAGTAAAATCCCTTTGTTTAAAATGTATGTAGAATTTTGAGCATAACAACACATCCATGTGTTAAAATTCTTTTCTTTCGTCTCCACCTTTTATACACAAACAACACACAAAGATTTGTCATTTAAATAAAAACTAAACAAATCCCTAATGAACGAAGACTTTTATATATGTACCTCTATTGACGATGATTTTGTGTGAGCTTCAATAGCTCAGTTGTCTAGAGGCTATGTCACAAATACTTTTTTTCTCTAAGCCCGCGGGGTTTGAGGTTCGAATCTCGGTCAGGTCAATTCACTTTTTTTTTTTGTACATTTTTTTATTATTTTCTTAAGACTTTTTTTTTGCTTATTTTTTTTTTTTTTTTTTTAACATTTAATAATTAATTTATATAAAATTTTATATTAATAATTAAAATTCTTTTCTTTCATCTCCACATTTTATACACAAACAACACACATACAAAGATTTGTCATTTAAATAAAAACTAAACAAATCCCTAATGAACGAAGACTTTTATATATGTACCTCTATTGACGATGATTTTGTGTGAGCTTCAATAGCTCAGTTGTCTAGAGGCTATGTCACAAATACTTTTTTTCTCTAAGCCCGCGGGGTTCGAGGTTCGAATCTCGTTCAGGTCAATTCACTTTTTTTTTGTACATTTTTTTTATTATTTTCTTAAGACTGTTTTTTTTGCTTATTTTTGGTTTTTTTTTTAACATTTAATAATTAATTTATATAAAATTTTATATTAATAATTAAATAATCCATAAATAGGCTAAAATCATCAACATTTTTATAAAAACCCTCTGATACAAACAAAATACAAACGTTTTTATACCTTTCACCACAGGTGGAAGGGTCGCGGGTTCGTTAAGATTTTTTTTTTGTTTATTTTTTGTTTTTTTTTACATTTAATAATTAATTTAAATAAAATTTTATATTAATAATTAAATAATCCATAAATAGGCTAAAAACATCAAAATTTGTATAAAAACCCTCTGATACAAACAAAATACAAACGGTTTTATTTCTATTTTTTGCTCCGATTTAAAAGAATTTATAAAAAGATTTTTAAACCATTTTATTTCTCACATATTAAGAAAATTTTATACATATTTTCCCTTTGAGTGCAACTATTTTAGGTCATAACTTATAATAATTTATAAAAAAAAAATTATAAACTATTTTCCTTAAAATTTTTAAAATTAAGCTAAGAAATTACAAATATTTCTAATAAAAAGCGAAATAAAATCCCAAATGCAAATTTGCCAGCTAAATCAAACTATTTTGTAGAAATAAAACACATGCAGTTCTAGTGATTTCTTTTAACGATTTGTTGAAATTCTTTTCTTTCACCTCTTCACCTTTTATACACAAACAACAAACACTATTCTAGAGCTGTATTATGACCTATGGATACGTCTTATATAGCAAAAGATCGAAAATTTTTGGTATAACATATTTGCTCGGAAATATCGGTTCAGATACAAAAAAGTTATGCCCAAAACATAAATTTTTTTTAAATACCTATTTTCTGGAACCATAAATCTTCCCGAGTCCAAGTTTTATCTCCAAACTAAATGGTTAATTTCCTCTTAAAGGCGTCCGTATATAAATCTGTCCATTTCATATATGTCCATATATAAACTTCAGTTTTTTCCCAACCATGGTGAAGGGTATATAAGATTCGGCATAGCCGAATTTAGCCGCTCTTACTTGTTTAATAAAGGTTTAATAGGGAAAATGTGTACTTTAACAAATGTATACCTTAACAGCTGTTCATTTGATGGGACAATTGTCCCCTGCTCAACTCACATGTATTCTTACGCTCTTGCTTTTAGTCGTCACTGAAACAGCGACGAGAGAACATGTGTAGCGGATGTATGCTGATTTTTTTTCAATGCACTGAAAAAAATTAATAGCAATGTACGAAAAATATTTTGTGATACTACAAGATCTATAAAAATCTTTAATAGACTTAATAAAAAACCCTTTTTTTTAAATTAAAGTTGATATGTTTTGAAAAATTCGAGTCCAATCGTTCATTCATTTATTCCGATCAAATGTATTTGTTTTTCCTTCCGAAAATTGCATTTTTTTAACATAAGAAATCCAACATATTAAAGATATTTTATTAACATATTAAAGATATTTTAATATTGATTAAAAAAGTCTTCAACTTTTTGTTTTTATACAATAAAAAAGACACCCTAATGTATATATTTCTTTTTTTCCTTTCAAAAATTTAATTTTTGTTCAATTTTCATTTCTTTAAAACAGTTTTACACAAAACATTAACAGTTTCATATTTACAATAAAAAAATAAATTCATTCAGATACTAGCACTGCTATTAACCCATTGAACATTTCTTACAGTGCAATTCTCATTTTCTCACAAACACAACTACATTTTTATTTTTGAACAGCACTGACCTTAACACAAAATTAAGAAATTTTTATGCACTCCACCCTTAAACTTAAAATGACTGAAAAGAAAAGCTAAACTTTACCTTTCCTTATGTCAATTAATCTAAAATTTACAAATTAACTGAAGGTGTAAAAACTTTTCATTTAGTCGAGAAGATTAGTAGACGAAAATTTACTTATTTTGGTACACCAAATATAAGATTTATCCTCAGTTGGGAAAGTATATGTGTTCTTTAATTTTAAATATCATTTATTACAGTAACCAAACATTTGTTAAATTAAAGATACAATATGACACAAAAGCTAAAATAAATTATTTGCTGTCTAAAAATGTCATAGGGCTTAAAACATGATGTGAAAATCCATTAAAAATTTAAATAAACTTGGTCATAAAAGCGTAACGAATTATTATTTTTTTTTTTTTAATTCATGCCAAATATGTGTAGATTATAGAGTATTCAAAACTGAAAACCGGTTTTTTTTTAATTTTTAAAAAAATCTAAGTGACGGCCCAGAACATGCCGTATTTTTCTATACATATTGACAATTAAAACTCGTTGAGCGCTGTAGTTTTTGGACAGAATCTATTTAATTTTTAAAATATTTCTCCTTATTTGATTCTAAGAAGCTACTGTTATATAACAAAAAGGGATACAACTGTGTTTTTATTTGCGAAAGAGTAGAGAAAATGATGTAAGATTTTTACAGTGTGCAGATATGATCACTGTATATCGTTTGCTTGCAAAAATTTAAATTTGAAAAATTTTGGGTTGACGCCCTTTAGAGGAACAGGTGCGATGTGATGAGTAAAATAAACATACGATATTCTATGGGTCTTATGTTCTCTTTGTATACCATCTTCATACACCATCATACTAAGAACCGAAATACGCAACATATTTTAGTTTTTTTTTTAAGTTTTTAACTTTCAAATTCCATACAAATTTTAAAACGAAAACTTGAAAATAACGATAATACGTATTTTGATGCTCAGTATGAATGGAGTATTAGTATGTTCGTTTCAAAATTTGTATTAAAATAATTTTTTCTTTTTATTGTTTTTATTGGGCGCATTTTCTCTCACAGCAACAATCGTTGTATGTCGCGTTCTTATTCTGGGCCGAAACTAAATTCGAATGTACAGAAAACCGGGTTTTTGGTTTTGCTAAAAATAACAACAGGCCCAGCAGAGGCCTAGGTGTATATCGCAACGATATGAGGTTGCATTCCGATGCTTTATCCTCCTTTTAACCTAACCTAACCATTTACGGTTGTATGCTTTATTTTTTCTTCAGCCTAAACTAGGAGTTTAACATAAGTAAAAAATTAACATTGGTACTAAATAATGCGAAATTTTAAAATATGCTGTTAAATTAATCACTCCTTTATTGTAAAACATTGATACAATAAAAATTTATTCAAAGTATTGGCCATTTTTTTGACAACATATGGATTCCGCGCCAAAAAACTGCTCATTTTTTGAGGCCAAGAACGAATCAAGCCAATTTCGGATACCTTGTTGTGAAGTGAAGCGTATTCCAGTCAAAACTTTCTGCATCGGTCAAGGTCGGGACTATAAGACAGGTGTGGTAAAACTTCCCAACCACTATTTCTAGTAGTTAAAGGCCGAGCGTTGCCATGATGGAAAATTACGGCTTCTTGTCTTGTCGCATATTCCGGGTGATAATCTGTTCCGATTTCGCAGCTCATAATAGGTGGGATCCTACCTTCGGGTCCACCAAACAGAGAGCATTACCTTGGCGGCATGGACATTTGGCTTTGTTTTGGCTGGTTGGTCGAGCCTTACATACGATTTCTTGGATCCATTTTTCATCGCCAGTAATAATTCGATGCAAAAATTACTTCTTTATTGTGGAGCCTAATTTCCTTGCTTTTGGATGAATCCTGCTGCTTGCAAACGTTTTGAAATAGCTGCTTGAGTGACTCCCAATGATTTTGCAAGTTCTTCTTGAGTAATGACTCCAATTCTCCAAATCACCACTTATGAACCGCGCAAGCCATCTCTCGCACGTTGAACATATTTAGGATAAGCTTCGGAGGACCATCGATGTCTTTAGCTGTACTTTTTTTGAAATTGAAGAAGGAAAACTTCCCGTAAATGATGCTTTGTTGGCAAAAAAGTGCTGTGTTCCTTAAACATTTGTGACACAAATGTGATAGCAATTCGACGTTGGAAATCTTACAAGACTTTTATTTTAATATCTTTATTGGATTTTTTTACAGCCGTTCAAAAATTTGTAAATACTATTTTACGAATAAACTGAAACCCGGTTTTTTTCAAAAGGCCAGAATTACTGTTATAGAATAGACAGATATTAGCTGTTTAAACGACATTATTTTCTTTTACTTATTGTTGGTTAAATAATATTCAAAACTACAGTGCAGGCAGTGGATAAAACCACGGTAGTTGCGAAAACTGAGGTACACATTTTTCTAAACGAAATGTGCTGATTTAATATATAATCGAATGCCGATTTGTGCCCCCTTGGTACTATCGTAAGTCGGTTTGTAAGTTTGGAAAAGATAAAATTCAAGCAATTTTGTTTAAATTTAAAATATTTTTCTAATTTCAAAACACATCATTCAAAATAAAACGTCTCAAGTTTTCGGCACAGGTGACCTGACACCTTAGGCACATCGGCAGTAGAAATGTCTGGTTTGCGGATTTACAATAGAATTTTAAGCTTTGTGGCTGCCGCATTTGTTTATGATTTTTTTATAAGAATTTTGTAGAATTTAAAAATAAATTATAATCCTAAATGAACTTACCATATAAATAAGAACAAAGTTGATAAATTAAATAAAGTAAATTTAAGATCCGCAAATAATGAAAAATCAAAAACTGTTTTCATGGTCTCGAACAGATTTTCATACCAAGTCTGCAATGAAAAGAGATGGAGAGGCAAATAAATCAATAAAATTATTTAACACTAAAGATTCTTATAATTAATTGAATACTGAATGTACTGATTAAGGTTCATAATTTATAATCACATCATATTTTTGTAGGTTTTTATATATAAAAGCCTTCATATACATTAATCATTTGCTCATAGCAACTATTTATTATTGCTGATAGTACAAAAGAGTGTTTTTAGAATTGAAATACAATTTATGAGTCTTTGTTAAACGGTTTCAATTTTTAAGCCTTTATAATAATCTAGTATTGACTAAATTTAATTAGAAATTGTATTTAAGCAAATAAAAGTAAATTTTTTATATTTCAATTAGATTTGCTGGACACCTAAGATATTGAATATTCAAAATAATTTGTATAGAGACAATCTTTATTGAGTTTAGGATTCCTAAGGGGATTGTTAAAAATGTTATACTTGAAAAAATGCTTCAATTTATTGGGAATATTCATATTACATTCGTAAATATATAAAACTGTGTCTACATTACAAGCTAAATCTATATTAAACCGGATTGAGCGAAATGTACATAAACGCAGTTTAAGGAGACTTAAATTCAACAATGAAGGAGACTTAAATTTATCAATTTAAATATGGATTGATGAACATTTTTATTCAATCGTAAATTTATAAAGGGTGGTTAATTTTTAAGGGCCAATGTTGAATGTGAACCACACCTCAAGCATACGTCAAGTTTTTTTTGCATTTTATTTGGCATTTCTCAATTTCAGAATAACTCAATTTGAACCAGTCTTGTAAATTTTGTATATTATTTGATCTATCTATTTTAGTTATATATTTTTAATTTTATCAGGCTCAAGATCATAATTTTTTAATGATACTAACGAATAGTAAACACTAACTTTTTTTTTATTAAATAGAAAAAATTAGTGTTTACTATTCGTTAGCATCATTAAAAAAATTATGATCTTGAGCCTGATAAAATTAAAAATATATAGTTATTCAGTCTTATTATGAAAATGGGCGTTCAAATCAAAATGCATATCGTGCACTTCGTGATTTTTTCGGTCAATTTAATCGTCCAAATGTGCGTACAATCGGAAAAATCGTGCAAAAATTTGAGCAAACCGGGTCTGTAGGAGATGTGAAAACATCAGTGCATGATCGTACAGCTCGTACTGCAGAAAATATTGCTGTTGTTCGCGATAGTGTGGCTGAAGAGCTGTCCACCTCAACTCGTCGTCATGCCCCACATGTGCACCTCTCACGCTCGTCGTTGATAAAAATTATGCATAAAGACTTGCATTTACACGCTTACAAGGTGCAATTGACTCAAGAACTAAAGCCTCTTGACCATTCCAAACGTCGTCAATGGTCAGAATGGTGGCAAGAAATGCAACAGTGGATGATTAATTTTTAAAGAAAATATCATCTTCAGGAGGCACATTTTCACCTCAGTGGATTGGTCAATAAGCAGAATTGCCGCATTTGGTCGAATGATAATCCAAGAGTGATTGTCGAAAAACCAATGTACCCACAAAGAGTGGTGCGGTTTATGGGCTGGCGGCATTATCGGGACGTATTTTTTCCAAAATTAGGCCGGTCGGGCAGTTACTGTGAATGGTGTTCGCTATCGTGAGATGATAACGAACTTTTTATGGCCCAAAATAGAAGATATGGATGTGCACGATATGTGGTTTCAACAGGAAGGTGCCACATGCCACACAGCTAACGAAACAATGGCTCTTTTGCGCGACAAATTCAATGGCCGTGTTATCTTACGTGATGGCGATGTCAATTGGCCGCCAAGATCATGTGATTTGACACCGTTGGACTTCTTTCTTTGGGGTTATTTGAAAGAAAAGGTGTGCGTCGATAAGCCAGCAACAATTCAAGAGCTAAAGTATGAGATAATTCGACACATTAACGGCATAGAACCTCAATTATGCCTCAGCGTCATCGAAACTTTGGACCATCGGATGGAGGTGTGCCGCCGAGGTCGCGGCGGCCATTTGGCCGATATTTTGTTCCATACATAATTGAACCATACCATATTATCATAATAAAAATAAATGACAATAATTTCCTAAATAATTTGTTTTTTATTTAAAATCAACATCGGCCCTTAAAATTTAACCCTTTAGATAAAATGAAATTGTAAAAACCCCTCACTACTGAGTGAAGGATTTTTACTTCACTCAGTAGTGAGTTTATAAAAATTCATGAAATTGCAAAAACGTGCATTCATAAAATGAGATCTGAGGTGTATATAGCATTTATTTTCCCTTCGTTGTGGATTTCTAAGGAAACAAAAGTTTAAGATTATCTTTATTGTGGATTTAAGAACAAATGCAATATTATAAATTTTAAATGCAACCGTCTCTTTTCGTGGATTATAGAAGATAACTTTTTATGCATTTTTTTTTTAAAGAGAAGGAGCACTCAGGAAATTCTTGCTATTAAGTAATATATAGCTTTGTTTAGAAAGGCGATGAAAGTTGGTGAAAGATAAAGGGATACATACATATATGGCACCATTATAATTGCACGAGATGTTAAATCTTAAAATAATTGCTGCACGCCATCTGATGGAGAGTTGGCGAAATTGTTGAATCTTTTTTAGTTCATAGCCCATAGCAGGAACACCGAAGGAGGGCATTGCGATATGTAGGAGGGACTGAAAATACAAATACCCTTAAATATAAAGTTTTCGCCGACAGGTCGTAACCGCTACAGACATTTTCAATATGGGGACTGAGTGTTAAGACCGATTTTGCTGTAGGAAATATGACCAAAAACGTTTTGGTACGTATACTTACATTCACAGTGAATATATCCCCTACATTGAAAATCTTTCCTTAGGAACAGAGTAGAAAACCTTAGACCAGTCGTAGGCTTTAGTCAGCGAAATCGTGGCTTCGGACATCACAGAGTGGAAAATACATAATCCCGGCCGCATAGAAGTATTATTGTCCACACAATGATTCTTATGTGCTTTTGAGAAACGGTCTTAATAGTTTTTAATTTCAGAAACCTCTCATATAATCGTGGATTCAAGAAGCTTAAGGTTGTAGAAAAAATTCATCATAAAACAATTGTTTATTTAAGAAGAAGCTGAATTTGTAGCAATATTTTATTCAATCGTCCATTTCTTAAGAATCTAAAGAAACATCTAAATCATTAACCTTTCAGTCCCAAACCCTTTCGGTTTTCGAAATATGTCGTCATGAAAATTGGCAAAAACGTCAAAATATCGGAAAAAGTGTCCATACAAAGTCGCCCATAACTTCTAAGCCATACAACCTAAAATTTTTCTGTTGGCACAATTTTAAAGGTGAAACAATGCCTTAAAAATGGCGTGCCAAAAGTTTTTTTTTGTATTAAAAGGTTAAATGTTATTTTTATAAGTTTAATCTTCAAAGATCCTTATCTCAAAATATAATTTTTCAAAAAAATATATGTTAAAATTTAAGGCCTCTCTAAATTTGTGGCAAAATTTCAAGGTGGGGACTCATGAAAGCAAATTACTCCATTAAACATTTAAAAAAGGCTCTTAAAGAACTTAATCCTTTCGTTCAATTGTATTTGCCAAGAGCCCAATATTTGGTTATTTCAATGGAAATAAAAGTTAAGAATTTTAATATTTAACTGTTGATTCCAAAGTTTAAGAATGCTTTCATTCAATTAAGGATTTTAGAGGAATAAGAATTCCTCTAATTTAATCGTGTATTCCTAAGAAGCTAAAGCTTAAGCCCTCATTTAAAAATTCTTTTTTTTTCATAGATTTCAATAAAACTAAAGTTAAATACCTCTCACAGTGTCTTGGATGGGCTACAAGGGGGTCATTTATTTATATTCTTTCGGGCAGTCAAGCGGCATTCAGTGCATTGTTGTCCTATGACGTGTCGTCTCAGCTTGTCCTGGACTGCATTTTCTCAATATACTTGGTGGATCCAACAAATTGATTCTTACCTGGATTCCTGAGCACGAGAGGTATGCGGGCAATGAACGAGACGACAGGTTGGCCAACTGCGGGGCCTGTCGTTACTTCTTTTTCCCTGAATCTTTCTGTGGTGTACCTATGGGTGATATCAGAGAAAAGCTTTAGATTTGGATGGAACCCAAGGCCATTGAGTGCTGGAAAGTGTTGAAAAGGCAGGCTAAGAGGTTCATCTTCCCATCCAGTAGAAAATCCAGGAGAGTTCTTTCTTTAAACAGGAAGGACTTAAGGGCCTTAGCAGGAGTTTTCACTGAACACTGTAATCTCAGATACCATTTGAGGATCAGACGTTTGTCTGACTCAGATACTTGTAGGTTCTGTGAGTTGGACGCTGAGACAGCGGAACATATACTCTGCGTATGTCCTAGGCTTCGCGGCAGAAGACTACAACTCCTTGGGACTTACCCTTGGACATTTGGAAATCTGTGCCTAGTAAGGTGACTGCCTCAATTGGAAGCCTCAATTTTAAAGGCAGGAAATTAGGCTGCACAAAAAATTAAAATCTTTTGGTCGCGGTGCATAGGGCCTTTTGAATCTAATCTAAATACCTTTATTTAATGAAGCGTTTTTTTAATTGTGGCTTAAAAATAGTTGTGAATTTCCAACAAAACTTAACCAAAGATATATTTCAATCAATCCTTTCAGCCTATAGTGCATTTCCAAGGAAACTTATGGCATCAGATAAATGACAGAACTTTCGAGTTAACGACAAGGTTTCAAATTAGTATTAAAGATTGCCTATCAAAGGATCTTTGAAGTCAATAGTAGATTATTTAGGAATTAATAATAAGTAAAGGACAGAAGAATCTTACGAGGATTATTGCAAGTCTAAATTAGGAATTAAAGTATTAAAAATAGTGTATAAGAAAAGAACTAAAATTAAATACTTTAAGCATTTTAATAATATTTTATACTTACATCTTCTTCCTCTTTCGCTATTGTCGTCATTGAATTTCTAAAGATATTTGGACATGATGATGCTCTCAAACGATAACGATGTGTATTTAACATGGCGCCACGATAATGTATCGAATTGCGATGTATTCTCACATCTTTTAAGAAATTTGAATTGCGTATGGAGATATTACGTCTTAAATTTGAACGATAACTAGGTTTTTTCGATTTAGACAATCTACGCACACCGGTAATACTATCAATTCGAGCTCTTTTAATGAAGCCCTTTGTCTGTTGATTCCCTAAGGCTTCATTTTCCGGTATCGTAATAACAGCTGGACCACCTCTATTAGTATTAACAATTTCATTGTGTTTTCTTAAATTAGATTCAATTAGGGCTGAACTTTCATCTTTAACAGAAGAATAAAATTTTTGAACATCATGATTAAGAACATCTACGGAATTGTGACGATGATAGCCATTTGATTTTAAATCTTTCATGGAGATTAAACCACTTTTACCAGCATAAAATATATTTTCATTGAGAGAATAACGAGAATTGGCACAATTTTCTGTGTGATTATTATGTTCACGGGAATATTTTTGTCTTAGATAACCCGCATCGTTAGAATAACGTAAGGAAGCCATCGATGTGTTAATAGGGGTTATATTGCCTGAAGAACGTTTCTCTGAGGGCGATAAAGTTTCTATAGAGGCTAAAAAGCTTTTCTTAGCATTTTCTGAAACTTCACTGGGAATACCACCTATCATGGTATCATCGGGTGAACCGATAATGGCAGCAGTAGGATTAGCATATGGATTACCAGTAGAAGACATCGATAACAGATTTTCCCTGGATGGCACTTCAACACCTTCCTTCAACCTTAAAGATCTTCTACTCGTACTTTTCACCTCGTATAGCTCCTCCAATTCTTGTGATCCCAAGAAGGTGGGCAAAAATAGCTCACTACGATGTCTTTTCATATGAGTCTCATTGAAATCTTCGATCTGTTGATTAGCTTCCGTATTGTTTTTAGTAACCAGGGTATCCAAAACATATTCCTTCGTGGCACCAGTGTCGAGTAGTTTCTTGATTTCTTCCAAACACACACTGGAATTCGAAAATGTAGTAACACTTTGAGATCTACTTTCCAAGCGATTTTCCTCGATCAACCAATCCGGATCACGCATTAAAGCACCACAAACACAGACATTTAACATGGTGCCGGCCAAAATCAATGTAGCACCTCTCCAGCCATAATGATCAATTAACAACTGTGTAAAAGGAGCATATAAAAAGGTACCAATACCAGTACCAGAAGCTCCTATGCCGGTGGCAAAAGTTCTCTTTTTATCAAACCAAAAGGCAATGGAGACAACGGCAGTAACATAGCCTATACCCAGACCCAAGCCAGATATAATACCAAAGGTGACCATTAACATTTCCACCGAATTGCATAGGGATGACAGACCAAAACCTATGGATGATACTACACCACCAATAATGGTCATTTTACGACAACCATATTTATCTACCAGATTGGACCATATCGGGCCCATTAGCAAAGGCACAGAGAAAAATAACGATGAAATCCAAGCTGTCTTCGAGGGACTTTCACCAAAATAGTCCAACAGCTCGGTGTTGATTAAACCAAATGAAAATGATAAGCCATCTGCTATCAATGATACTACCAATGAGGCGAAGACTACTACCCAACCATAGCCACCATCCGGTATTTCCGGTTTCTTTTTCTCCGTGGAACCTGATTCTATCGAATCTCCCGACTCGGATGATATTAAACGTTTTCTTCTCTTAACATTGTTGTCATTGCCATTGTTTCCACCACCACCGTTCGCCAATGATGCCATGGCTGTGTTATCGGTGTCACTTACGATTATAATGCTATCCTTAAGCATACTACGTTCATTGTGATCTTGATCTTCCAAATCCTCGGAAGATAGATTACAAAATGTTACTTCAGGAAATAAATCATGTTTTATAGATTTGTTAAGTGGTGTAGTTTTGACTGATGTCAAAACCGCAGGCGAATCTTCTGCTTTACTACTACTGATGGCTGTTGATAAAGGTTGATAAATGCTGCCATTTTGTTTATTACTAATACTAGGACTATTAGATTTAGAAATCATTTTGAATATAGGGATTTTTTTAAGACGTTGTCCAAGGATACAAAAAGGTGGGGTTTTTTTTATTTTAAAAGAGGGGAATATTCCTAGGGAATTTTGTATAATATTTTTCTTTTTCTAATTGAACACAATATTTTCAGCAAAGATTTGTATTTGTGGTCTTGTATTGGATTATTTATTATTGTACTAGATTTTCTGTTTTATTCCTTTTAAGAATTCTGGTTTTAATTTTTCTTTTACTCTCTTTATAGTTGCTGTCTCTCTGTAAGTACACTTTCTTCTCTTGTATTTTTATCTACTTTTTGAATCTCTGTAGATTCTTTTTAAGATTTTTCCTTTTTATAAAATTATTGAGCAACTTTTTCTTGTATAGGATTGTAAGAACACTCGAGGTGATGAGCCTTTGCTTTTGCAGCTTCCGTTTAGGTAATCTCCTCTCAATTTATTGCTGTTTAAAAGGTATTCTCACATAAATCAAATTTTGTTTTCACGTTAAACACTTTCAAATGCTGGTTGTTGTTTAAACTATGAAAGAAAAGAAAATAAATGTTAGTTTAAAATTAAATTAGAATATGTGTGTGTGTGTGTGTGTGTGTGTCAAAACTGTGTGTGTAAAAAACCAGAGCGTGTTTGTTATCCCCTTTGTTTAAAACGAAAAATATCGTATGTTTGTTAAAGATATTCGATGGTTTTTATGGAATCTTTTCGCTTTGGTGCCATAAAATAAGTTTATAAAAAAATCTCTATGATTTCTATTAAATTTTACTCTAAACAAATATTAGAAAATTATTACATCCTCATAATACTCTCAGCTACTGAGAAAAAAAATATATAAAATGTGGCTGCAAATTAGCATTTTCTTCGCGCCTTTAAAAGTTTAAAATTATAAAATTAATCGATTTCAAATCGATCGTTTTTGAAATTTCAATACTTAGGGTGTGTGTGCGAACAGGCTAAATTGAAACTAAACTAACATATTTTCTATATAAAAGTTGCCAACGCAGTTTAGGATACATGTTTTTTGAGCGAAATTATTTGAAACCCTAAACTAAATTTGTTGTCAAACTTTGAAAACTAAAAATGTTTTGTTTTGAAAATTGAAAAGAATTAATTTTTATAAAAATTTTTAATATAAAATTATTTTATAATTGTTTTCTTGTTAACCCTTTCTGAAAAAGTCGCAAATTTTTAAAATTCTGGAAAAGCTGTTTGACAGAAGAATAAGATTAGTTCAGCTTTAATTTAGCCAGTCCACATGCAGCCTTAATATTTCGCATTATTTATAATTTAAATAATATAAAAATATGTAAATTGATGCAGTAGATTCAACTAAAGAGATTAGAAATAATTTCAAAACTCTGCCTTTTCTATTCACCTTTGTAACGGGGATTCCGTGCTATGAACACCCGTGAACATGATCGCAAACTAGTTGTTGGTTCATAATATGGAGGCAGGACTTATTGTGTTATTTAGATCAGAAATTAAACTATTTGAATTTGGAATATCCAAAGTTAAGTCTTCATCGCAATCTATCAGACTTACATCTAAATCTTCATAACCAAACAAACGATTATAAGTGTTCGGAAAAATAAAAGAGACCAAGTAATCCAGTTGGTGATGTAATTAAAAAAACCGGTTAACCGAACAAAAAAGACCGGTTTTCGATTTTCTTCGAATTTACAAAATATTTGAAACCGATCTGTTTTTAAAAATAAAGAAACCGGTTGACCGGTTTTCGGTTTCGGTTTTTGAATACTCTACTCAAAAACTCAACTTATCTTTAACTTAATATTTTGTTGCGTAGTCTTTTTGGCATGGAGTCACCTAATTTCTTGCAAACATTTGGAGTTATTTTACTCCATTTTTCCTGTAATGCAGCAGCCTTTAGTTGTTCCTTATTGGAGCATAATCGATTTTGCATTGCAAGCGCTAGCTTACCCCACAAATGCTTGATTGCATTGAGATCAGGGCCTTTAGGATGTCGAGGTAAATGTGTTTATCCATTGTTTATTGAATAAAATGAAGATTTTCCACATCTGAAGCTGCTATACAACCCCGTACCATAACTTTTTACCGTTTTCTTTGTGTTTTTGGAACAAAATTCCTCATTACGCTTACGCCATACATAACGAAGACCATCGAACCCAAACAAATTAAATTTAAATAGAAAAAATCTACACAGTAAACAAAATTAAATTTACGATAAATCCTTTAACATGTGCTAGCGTGCGTAATCCAATCGTGCTTTTCTATTCTTCTCGCTTATGTACGGTTTTTTTCGAGCCACTCGGCCATTGAAATTGCTTTTCCGTAGCACCGTAGTCTTACATTTTCTGCATGAACATCTTTTCAAAAATTTGTTTAGTCAATTGTGGCAAGTTTTGGAGCCGAAACAATAGAATCTTTTTGTACTTCCCGAACTATGGAAGTTTTTTTATGGAGCTTAGTTTCTCTTTTGGGGCCACACGATGTTTATTTGATATTCTTTTGTTTCCTTTGTATCGTTTTATTATGTCATGGACCGTTGACTTACTTATTTTTGATAACATTTGCAATTTTACACTTCGTTTTTCCTTCTTAATAGTTCTCACACTCAAAAAAAAAAAAAAGACATGAAAAAAAAATGAATCCAAAATTTCCTTCACAATATTTTAAAAAATTTCCTCAGTTTAAGGTCAAAATAGTTTAAAATTTTCCTCAATTTAAGTCAAATTTTAGTAAAAATTTTCTAAAAAAAATAATAAATATTATATTTTCAGAAATATTTCATACCTTTCCCAAGTAATATTTCTTGAATTTAGGAAAAAAAAAACAACTCCATTAAATCAAAATTTATCAATGTTTATAAAAACATACTAAAATATAATAAAACCAAGTTTTGTTTAAAAAAAAAGTAGAATATAATTTATTCCCATTTAGTTCATAAAATGTGTCTAACTTAAAATAAGAAAGTATTTGAACTTAATGTGTGTTCGTTTAATTTTATTTTTAGAAAGCAATTTCTAAATTTAGTTCTTTCTAATTTTTAAGAATCGGTTTCTTAAAATTAGTTCAGAAAATTTAAAACAAAAAAAAAAAACTTTATATTTACTTTTAGAAACTGTTGAACTATTTCCAGGGAATATTTTCATACCACTTAGCTCAAATAAATTTTTAAAATAATAAACTTAGGTATAGGATTTTTTCATAAAAATTTCTTCCGATAAATAAAAAAAAGACTTGAGTACATTTTCCTTAAATCGAGGAAAAATTAAGTTTTCTGGGAAAACTTTTAACTTATTTGTAATATTTTTTTTTACATATAAATTTATTTTTAGTTTGTTTCGAGATCTTACAAATTTTTTTTTCCAAATGAAAAATTTTTCTTATTTTTTATTTAAGTAATCATGGAGAATACACAGAAAAAGTTAGTAGACACAAGCTGAATGGAATGCATTTTCTGGTCTGCTACGACTTTCATCAACATTCTTCGTGCCGAAATGCCAATTGTAAATATCTCTATTTAACTCACAAATCAACGGAAAACGCTATTTATGCTAACATACAGTTGATTTTTTATTATTGAGTTTAGATGAAATTTACTATTTTTGTGTTATTTATATTCTCCTTTGTTTACCGTATGTCCAACTTAGCTATAAGCTAATATTAAAGACATGTGTTTTTAAAATTGTTAAAATTTGTTAAAATTTGTAAAAAAAAATTCTATGATCTCGAACCAAACTAAAAATACATTTTCATACATATAAGTATTAAAAAGATCAACTATAAAATATAAACTTAATTTTTTTTTTTCAAAAAGAACAATAAATTTAAAAAAAAACTAAATTGTTAATTTTCCTAATTTTAATGAAAAAAATATTATTTTAGGAAATAAATTAAAGTATCAATTAAAACAAATTATCGTCCATGATTGTAATTTTTGGTTCGTGATCATAACAATTTTCAAAATTGAACTTAAAGTAGCTTAAAATATGTTTTAAAATTTTGTTAGTAAAAGGTAAAAAATTTCGGTTTTGCGCTTCTATGCAATACATAATATCGCAAGCACATTTTATATATTACGGCATAATGGCTTTTCTATAATTAGCATTGCACCTATTAAAATTTCGAAGACACTAAACTTTTTTTTTTTAGTTAATAATAAAAAAAGTCAAAATTAAAGTTTAAGTTAAAAACACCATAAAATAAGTTTATTACTTTTTTTCCATTTTCCAATAATAACAAGAAATGTAACTGTGATATTTTGTATTTTTGCAACGATTTCCTTTAATTTATTAATTTAAGAAGACAAAGGACCCCAGTGTTCCTTAGCCACAGATGCCGTGTGTCACTTAGGACGTCCCTTTTTGTAGGAGAACCATTAAGTAACTACGAAAAGGATCTGACTTTGTCACAATTTATTAGGTACATTTTTTAATTTCTTTACCTTTTTGCTAATAAAATTTAATTTCTATTTTAAATAAATAAGTTTAGTATAATTCAAAATTGAAATATATAGCAAAAGCAGTGTCCCCACAAAGCGGAAGTCCTCCGAAAGTGGAAAAATATGAGTGTAAAGTACTTTAAAATATATGGTTAAATATATAACCTTTATCATAGAAACAGTTTTGTATTTAATACAAAATTTTTACCAAATTTAAGGATAATTTTCACTTAAAAGAAGTGCTATTTAACTTGATGTTAGAAAATATTTTCTTATTTTTAGGTAAAAAAAAAATTATCTATTACATTTAAATAAAATAAAACTTTTCTTAAAACCAAGGAAACATTTCCTAAGTAACAGTAAAATTTAAGATGATATATGAACCAATTAGGAGGAAATAGTAAAATTTTTCTATAATTTAGACATTTCTTTCTTGATTTCAACGAAAGTTTTATGTCTGGCGGCGTTTTCATTTAAATTTTTCCTCCAAATAAGTTAACTTTTCTAAATTCTGTGTTTTTTTGGGTGTTAGTGATTAAGGGCGCGCTTTTTCCCTCTTTAACCCCATTTTCCCAAGTTCTCATACACTTTTTTGAATAATTTTGCGAAAAACTTTTTTAGTTGATAAGCTACGAGTGCGGATCAATAAGTCCGTAACTTTTCGAACTTCCCTAGTAGTTATATGAAATGCAATACTGCTCCCATCAAGTACCACCTTTTAATAGACTATTGTCAAATTTTGAGCAAGTTCCGCTATTTACTTTGCGTTTAACAGCTGTTCAAAACATACAATCTCTTAGTTTTTTTTTTTTAATGGAAAAAAGTGAAATTCGAGTGCTCAGTAAACATTATTTTTTGCTTGATAAATACTATGGGGACTCTGCACCATCGATTTCAATGGTAAAAAAGTGTTTTACTGACTTTCCTTGTGGTCTTACAAGCACGAAAGATGCCGAACGTTTTGGTCGCCCAGTTGAGGTCTCTACACCCAAAACAGTTGAAAAATTCACGATATGGTGTTGGCCGACCGGAGAATGTGCAATAGATTGTGGAAGACATAGGTATCTCACATGGCTCAGTTGTTTCAATTTTGAACAATCACTTGGGTATGAGAAAGCTTTCCGCAAGATGGCTACCGCGTTTGCTCACAATCGACCACCAACGGAATCGTGTGACAGCTTAGTTTCCATGACAAAAATCCATGAAATAGACTACGAATTGCCCCTTATTAGCCTCATTCTTCGAATTTAGCTCCCAGTGACTATTTGCTGTTTCCAAACCTAAAGAAATAGCTCGGTGGAAAGATATTTAGCTCCAACGAAGAAATTATTGATCAAACAAATGCTTACTTTATGGACCTCGAAAAATCCTGCTGCTAAACGCAAAGTAAATGACGGAACTTGCCCAAAATTTGACAGTAGTCTATTAACAGGTGGTACTTCATGGAAGCAGTGTTGCATTATATATAACTACCAGGGAAGTTCGAAAAGTCACGGACTTTTTGATTCGCCCTCGTATCATTAGGCAATGCTTTTTTTTTGTGTATAGTTTTGAAAGTGTTTTAAAATAATTTACTTGATACTGTAAAAAAGGGGCTTTATCATCATTTTAAGATTATTGTTTAAAAAAATTTCTAGTATAAATATTTAATATAAAATTTTGCATAATCAAATTAAAGCAACAATGTAAGAGAAAAAAAAATACATATATTATTAAAAAAAAAAATAATTAAAATACGTACATTAAAGATGATGATGTTGACAAATTATTATTGAAATTATTTCAGCATTTCAATATAAGCTCTTCATGAAAAAAATATATAGTTTATATATATAACTATTATTTATAATTAAAAAATTATCCCGAAACCAACAACGACAAACGTTGCATGTTAATTTTGTAATTATGTATTTTTTTTGTAATTAACAATTATTTTTTAATAATAGACACACAAATTGAGTTTTATGATTTTATAAACAATAAACAGTATATAATGTGACAATACTAAAAAAAATTATTTTAGATGCGTCATTTTTTTTTAATATTTTATTGTTTGTTTGCAAACAAATATACAGTATTTTGGTGTTTGTTTTTGTTTTATTAAATTTGCTGTTATTTTTAATTTTTTTTGTATAAAAATCGCGTGAAAAAATTACAAAAATAAAAACAAAAGTTGAAAAAATACCACAGACTGACTACTCGACCGACGTGTTATTAAAAATAAATCAGGCACTAGAAGAAAATATAATAAAATAAAATAGAAAAAATAATATACAGTTTAATTTCAGAACTGACGACAACTTTTGCAACACTACTAGACGAGACAACAACAAAACTAATGTTTGGGATGTGTTTGTTGTTGTAGGTTGTTAAAATAATTGAGATTTTTCTTTAGTTGTTTTTGACTAAAATTCATTCCCTTAACGTGGCCTCATAGAAATAAATTATGGGGGAAAACAAAATTCTTAAAACAAAAAGTATTAAAAAAGAAAAAAGCAAATCAAAACAAAAATTAAAATTGAAAATTAAATAATATTTTAACCGATCAAAGAGAAGGAAGAGTTGCCAGAATAGCTTGAAAAATATCAATTACGTTTGGATGGTAAAGGACTATTTTTTGTCCACTTTTATTATGAGTGATGAGGTCCATTCTCATCTGAGGAACAATTACGAATGTGAGAAGCTGTGAAGTAATAAAAGTTTTCACTATTTTGCAAAGAATCCGATTCTTGATTTAACTTTTGCCAAAACTATCTGTCAAAATTTTTCATATGAGTCTTTTTTCTTCGCCAAATAAAAGTTCATAAAAAATTGTAAGTGTTGCTATATTTTACAAACATTGTTAGCAACTTTTTTATAAATTGATTGTTTTTTAACTTTTTTTTTATTTTCTAATATATTTTTTTTTTTATTTTAATTACGAAATTTTTTTTTTTGTATCGGATTGATATTGACAACAACAATACTCATTTATTCTATATAGTTAAACTCTTCACACACATTATTTTCCCATAAGGATACGAATTCAAGCGTCAAGGTTGGATTAGCCAGACGTACACGTACCTCTGCATGGCAAATCCAGCCTTCATATGGCCTTTAACAATTTATATTAGAAGTTTTAAAACCATATATGGCAATTATAAGAGAAATTGCTAAAAACCTTTTTTTTTTAGTTGGAAAAATTAGCAAAAATATTAGATAAACCTGTAATATTAAAAAGTATGTTTTCTAAAAATGACCTTTAATTAACAAAAACAAAAATATATAAAACTACACTGATCTTAACTTTCTCTCTCTTATGTATTTGTAAAAAAAAATTATTCTCAAAAAGAAAAATATGTTTTTTTTTGTTTTTAGATTTGCTGCCAAAATTAAGTTGTTGTGTACTGTAGTCAGAGATGAAATTTTAAAAATTGTACCAAACTAAGATAAAAACTTTTAAAAGTTTTAAACAGATATGCGATTTTTACAAATACATCATACATCAAATTTACATTAAACCGGAATCCAGTTTTAAATTCGGTTAAATAAGTTAAAATGCTTGAACTTAATTTAAATAAGTCCATATTTAGATTTTGTCTTTCCATGCAATTTAAAATATCCTTATTTTTTTAAAAATTCTTAACATTTAAGATTTTTTACTAACAAGAAATAAATTTCTTTAAGTTTTTAAAGAACATTAACCCAAATCAATAAAGAAAAATTAATGAACAAAAAAAGTCTGTAATGGCAACTGAAAATTTTGCTGTTATTACGGGAAATTCTGCTAATTTGAGCCCAGCGGTATTTTTTGCTAATCTTAGCAACACATGTCTGCTGACGTGTAGTACAATGAAATTAGTAGAAAAATTAGTAGCCGCTACTAAATTTTAGTAGACTTTTTGTAAAGTGGAATTTAAAATCTGTTTGCTAAAATCAGCAAAAAAAATTACTTAATATTATTAATATTAGTAAAAAGCTTTGAATTTATTTTTCTTATCGAGCATCAAAAATTTTGAAAAAACGAATTAATCATTTTGTTTTAATTTGGTAATTTCTGTTTAGAAAAATATTTTGGTCAATTTTTTTTTTACTTTTAAGGTTATATTTTAATTGTTTTTAGGGCGGATTTTTAGAACTAAAAAACCTTTTTAGTGCTATTTTAAGTGGATGTCCTCTTTTTAGACATGAGTCGGTATCTTCACTTCCGATCCCTTTTTTAATATATGTAACATTTTAAGGAAATTAAAGTTTGTAGGTGTAAGTTTTAATTAGAAATAACATTTCCTTCAATTAGTCATATTTTTTGCTAATTTTAGCAAATCGGTTTTCAAAAATTTGTAAAATGATTTCTGAAATTAGCAACAAAAATTTGTAAATATTCTGTAAAAATTCTGTAATTTGTAAAATGTAAATAGCAAAATGGTTTGCTAAATAATAATTTTTTACTAAAAATCAGTACAAAAATAGTAGAGTGCGATTGAAAACCATTTACAAATTTTTCTACTAACTTTTTTTTCTGAGTGTAAAATCAAATAAATTTGCATTTTTATATTTTGTAAGTAAAAACTAATAGATTTTATTTTAGTAAAGTGTAAACTTATCATACATTTCTTTAAGTTTATTTTTGTATTCCAAGCCGTCAATACAATGAACTAGAATTTAGAAAAATTAACATATTTGGAGGAAAATTTGAAATGAAATTGAACTGAAAACGGCGCCAAAAACACTTTTTACCAATATATAATAAAATTTGACTTGAAATTAAGAAACAAATTTTACTTAAAATTTGATAAAATTATAAAAAAAATTATAGAAAAAATTTACTATTGAGAACTAATTTTTTATTCGAAAACAGCAAAATTTTCTCTTAATTAATTAATTAATTAATTTTACTATTAGTTAGAAAATGTATATTTGGTTTTAAGAAAAATTTTATTTTATTTAAGTTCTTTACATAATTTTTTTTTACTAAAAACTAGGACTTAACTCCCTAAAAATAAGAAAATATTTTCTAACATCAAGTTAAGTAAGTAGCACTTCTTTTAAGTGAATTTTATCCTTAAATTTGATAAAAACTTCTCGTATATGAAACTATTAGATAAAAAATCTAAATTTTTTACCTTTTGATAACAAAATTTGAAAATATATTTTAAGCTAAGTTCAATATTAAATACTGTTAAGATTAGAGATGGGGACTTGAGCGATTTTTGACTCACGGTACAATCAAATAGTTATTTTTAATGGATACTTTACTTTGTTTTCTGAAATAATATTTTTTTCTTTAAAATAAGAAAATTAATTAGTTAGTTAAATATTGAAAATAAGTTAAAACGTTTTCCCACAAAAACTAATTTTTCCCAAATTTAAGAAAAATTTGCCCCAGTTTTTTTTTTAATTTCTCTGAAAAATTTTTAGGAAAAAATACTATACTTAAGTTTATTATTTCCCAAAAACTAGACAACTTTTGCTTGAAAATAAAATAATATTTTACAAAAATTTTAAAAGTTTATCTAAAGTAGCATAAAAATTTTCCCTATTACATAAGAAAAAAATTTGTTACTTTTTCTTAAAAATTAGAAAGTGGTAGACTTAAAAACTGAAGTTAGATATTGTTTTCTAAAATTTAGTACTTTCCCATTTTAAGTTAGACACATTTTTTGAACTAAATGGAAGTAAATTATGTTCGAATTTATTGTAACTAAACTTAGTTTTATTATATTTTAGTACGGAAATTTTTTAAAACTAAGATGTTTTTTTTTTAATTGATACATTTTTATTTAATATACTCCTTTTTTCCTAAAATGAAAAAATATTACTTAGGAACGATATGAACTATTTTTGAGTATAAAAACTATTTAGTTTTTACTTAAACATAAGAAATTTTTAAACTATTTTAAAGGAAATTTTGTTTTTTTTTTAGTGTAGATTTAAGGCTATCGGTGTAAACTAACAACTTTACATAATCAAGCAGAAAATACTCCAGCAGGTCCCAATCGCAGGATATTTGCTATGTGACAAAGCGTTTCAATTTAGGAACCAATAAGTCATCGAAGTCACTGATTTTAAAAAAGAAAGGACCAATAATTTTATCAGACCATAAAGCACAATAAGCACTCGTTCATACTCAATTAATTTTGTAAATTAATTAAAAGATGATCAATAATGACTATTACATGTGAACATTTTAATACTGATTATTTTTTTTAATTAAATCAATTACAAAATTAATTGAATAATGAATTTCAAATTTTCGTCTTAAATTATATTTATTAACAAAATATTTAATAAAAACTCTCAACGATAGATGGCGAGATTTATAAACTCAGCACATTAGTTTACCAAAAAGTATGTACTAAATTGATCATTTTCGTACTTTAAAAATATTAAAATAATAAAACAATGTACCAAAATAATCATCACTGATTTACGTACTTAAAAGATGTTGCTATTTCAAGAATTATTATCATTTTAATATTTCGTCTTTTAATGGTTATTTTTAGATAAGGAAAATTTTTTTAGCCAAAAAATATTGTTTGTATGATAATTTAACATGGCTGACATTAGTTGGTAATAAATAACGTGACCAAATGTTTTTGCGAAAAAAGCGGGATTCGTCAAACCAAAACTGGGAATAATGATGCAAAAAGCGGGGTTTGTTTTTCTTTGTGGCTTGTCCGAATTCAACTAATTTTGCAAATTTTTTGGTTAAAATAAAATTAAGAAATTAAGATTTTGCTGATGCTAAATATTTTTTCAATTTATCCTGTAAGACTTAGGTAGTTTTTCTATTAAAATACAATTTGAAAAGTCTTTAAATTCCGAGAAACAACAGCGCTTATTGAATAATTGTTTAATGTTGTATTTGAAAATTTTTGCTAAAGAAAATCCAGAGATCGCAATAAAAAAATTCATATTTCCTTTAAAATCGTACCGAAATTCTAATTACAGTAAAATTTTTAATCGAAAAAGCACTTTTCTATAGATATCCTTAGATACTAATGGATTTATATCATTAAAAAAACTTCATACTTAGTTTTTTTTTTCAAACGACATTGAATGTTGAAATTTAAATGCAGGATCAGTCTTTTGGTCAGGTTAATAATAAATCTCAATGTTGCAAAGAATTTTGTGTTTAAATATTAAATAAGAAATAGTAAAAAAAAAAAATAAAGTCCGGAGAAGCGATCCAAATTCAGTTCATTTAAGAAAATACCAAAAATAGTCTGATTTTCAACAAATTTGGTAATGTAACATTAATAATCCGAATTACAACCAGATATTTATGGTTTTGTATTATGTCTAAATGTCACCTAAGCCCAATCAAGAAATGACCTTTCTGTGGGAGTTAGGTCTAAATATGTACTGGTTCTAATCAAATTCAATAGGGTTCGTCCATGGTTTACGTAACATATATATTTATATCTGCGAACTTTAGTTTAATTACAAGGTTTACATGGGCACACGGACGACAGACAGCGTTATATCGAATCAAAAAGTGATTCTGAGTCGATTGGAATACTATAAGATGAGTCTCAAACCGCACAAACTTATTACACCCTGAGGTGGTGTAGGGTATAAATACGAAAACAAAATCTATTAGAGAGAAAAATTTATGTGACACCATACAGTTGTCGATTATGATTATAATAATGATGATTTTCTTTGAAGCATTTTTTTTTTAAATAATTAAAAATATATTTAAAAATAACAACAAATCATAAATAGCCCTGAAAATACATTTAAGATTTTATTTATGCGTAGTGTCGTATAATAATTTTGTTTTATGTACAATATACCCTTCACACATATATGGTGATATAGTTTGTCATTCCGTTTGTAACATGTCGAAATATAGATCGAAGACCCTTTAAAGTATATATATATATATTCGTGATCCTTATGAAATTTTAAACCGATCTAGCGATGTCCGTCTGTCTGTTGAAAGAGTGATCACGGCGCGGTGCTCATTTTTACCTTGATTAATGTACATCCCGAGCATTTTCTTATTAAAAATGAGCAAAATCGGTGCAGCGGTTAAAAAGTTATGAGTGAAAATGCGAAGGTACCTCTAAATTTTTCATACATAATATATTTTTGTACATAATATATTTTTGCACCAGTCGCTTATAGTAATCACCTCAAAATTTTTTTTTACCCCTGAGATTTTTTTCACCCCTGAAATTTTTTTCATCTCAAAATATTTTTCCAACCACATTTCTTTACACATAAGCCTTTTTTACTTGTTTTTTTTATTTTTTTGTAAATAAATACATAAAAAATAATGGAGTAATTTGTTAAAAAAAAAGTTCTTGATTTTGATTTATATTTTTGAGCGAATTAAAACGGGGAATCATTCATTCGAAAATTCAGATAAATGCGCAATATCGTATTATTAAATTAGTTTTCTATTTAGTTTTTCGAAAGAGAAAAAAAAATAATTTAATAGCACTCTAACCAAAATACACTATTGGCGAACGCATTGGAACGGGAGTCGTTTAAAGGGAATTATTACCATGCATTTTGCATAAAATAAAAAAAGAAACATATATCAATCAACAAAGAATCACTTTTCAAAGTCAATTTAACCTTGTTAATGAATTCTGAAGATAGTTGGATTAAATTCCATACATAGTTCCCCCTATTAAAAATGGTTAAAATTGGTCCATGTTTTCGCACAGTATCAACTTGAATGTATTGAACTTAAATAGTATTACCAAACCAAAGGGATTTTATTCATAAAGTAGATAGTGCTCATTTTATCAGGTGGTTAACCAGATAGTTGCAAAACTGTTGAGTATGGTTGAATAATTATCATATTTTTTTCATAGTCAGAACTTTTGTTACCACAGTATGGTTACAGCCAATCATGTTATAAAATAGAAGGTGCAATCATAAAATAGTGAAATATTTACTATAATAATGATGGTAGCGACCATGTTGATGGTTAAAAAGCCAATAACATGGCTGTGACAACCATACCCGATTGCAGCAAGCTTAATATAGTAGCAGTGATCATGTTGCAACCATGTTTTTTCTCTACGTGTAATAAATAACCTTTATCTGCTGGCTGCAACTATTCGATAGGTTCCCCAAATGTGTTCACTAGGGCAAGGAGAAATAATTTATTTTAAAATATAACAAAATTAAGATACTTTTCCAATAGGAACAGAAGTCAACGGTATTTTTCTATATTAACAAGATTTTTAAGAATGTTCATTTCTCAAAGTAACAAAATTAAAAAAAAAATTTTTATTTGAATCAAAATAATAAATGCATAAGTTTTTATTTTTTTTAACAAATAAAAAAAGGTTGTATATCAGTTTTCAACCATCGATTTGCATGGAGTTCCATGCCTAGTAATCATCTAAGGATCTAACGTACTTCCGGGTGTACTTCAGTGCGACTGAAGCCGTGATCAGGACACGGTAGTACCGCGATCCTAAACGTAACTAATTTTAAACGGTTTCGAGAGTAACTCCGTAGGGAAAAGACTTTTTTTTATCAACAAAAGAATCATTTAAGTGCCTCAGTTTTTTACAAAGATACATCTTTCGATCTTCTACTATCAATACCTCCTATAATGAACTGAAGTTTGAATACAACGCCTTTGACAACCGGGCGACTTTTGGCAATTATCAATGCAGTAGGGTTTTAATTCTATTGATTTATTGGAGCATCATCGGAATATAAATTGTTTACCATAATTCTATCGATTTTACTTCTTCCACATCCACTTGCGAAATGCACAACACATAACAAAAAAAATATATCGTTTATCACTTAAACTAGACTTATGCTGAATAAACTCTCCTCAGAAGTCTTTTCTGCTACTTTTAATGTAGATAGATTCAACTCAACTGCCCATAAACATTAGTCCCACTGTTTTTCTCTTTCTCAATATACTATATTCTTAAATGAATTCCCAAAAATATAATTAAATTTCCTAATGGGCTTAATCTTTCGCTTAATTCTCTAAGAAATTAACCTTTTCGTTTAATTCCCTAAGAAAATCATTTTTTATCTTAAGTCCCTAAGGAATTAACTTTTTCGTTTAAATTCTTAAATAATAAACTTCTTTTGTTTAATTCCGATTAATTCCATCAATAGGACTTTATCGGAAATTGAACGAATTTATTTCTTATGGAATTAATTTCTTATGGATTAAATCCTTGACCAAAACATTGGTTAACTAGATTTTATTGAATTCCTTTGCGAATTAATTCTTATATTTTATAAATGAATTGGAATTTAATGACTCAATGAAGTCCTTCAAGATAAATCAAATGAAAAAAATGAATTCATTCCTTAAGTTTTTTTTATGGAATTCATTACCAAAATATTAGTTCAGATCAAAAAATAATTGGAGTTAGGGAAATTGAATTTCGATTTGACTTTTGTAGTAAAGTTTTAGTTCCCCCCCCCCCCCCCCCCTCAAATTCAATCCTAGAACACAGTTTGAGGCACAGTTACTAAGAGTATCCAAAACGCCATATTCAAAAACATTTTAGATACTAATATAATCACATCGTCCTATGTCAAGGGACAGCCTTTACACACTGTTTATCGAGTCGCATAAAATCAGCGGTAAGATTATCCACCTTGTGATGATTTTCTTATGTCGAATTTGATGCTTTGTTAAGCTTGAGATATGTTCAACATCGAGTTGCTATTATAAGTTTTAACTTTTAAAAAGGCACGATGAATTGCGTCAGTTCCGACGTTGTTGAAAGATCCTTTTTAATCTAGGAAGGCAGTGAAAGGATATTATCGAACTCCAAAGATCTCTCGAATTAATACTCTCGTAAGCTCGTAAGTATCATTGATTGCCAACCGGTGGTTCGTAAAGGTATCATCGAGTTTCTTAACTGGTTTACTGTTTGCGTCGTATTTTTACGACATTGAAAAGCTTTTATTAATTGTTGAAAATTATTGGCGTAAAAGAGGTAAATCAGCTTTCTTGCAATGTCTCTCTGAAATTTCTTACAGAGTCTGGCTGGCTCATTTGTCTTTTTTCTAACATTTATTTACTTACAAAAAATTAAAAGTATAAATTTTATTTTTATTTTTATACCCTTCACCACAGGTGGAAGGGTATATATAAGTTTGTCATTCCGTTTGTAATTTCTACAATATTTATCTTAGACCCTATAAAGTATATATATTCTGGGTCCTTATGAAGAGCGAAGTTGATTTAACGATGTCCGTCTGTCCGTCTGTGTGTTGAAATGGGTTTTCCGAAGAACCCAGACATGATGAGGACTTGATTGTTTTTTATTTCTGTTACATGTGATCCATTTCTGTTTGCTATTAAAAATCAGACAGATCGGTTAATAAATGGCTGAGATATTAGCAAAAAACCATTAAAATCCCTTTGTTTAATATGTATGTAGAATTTTGAGCATAACAACACATCCATGTGTTAAAATTCTTTTCTTTCATCTCCACCTTTTATACACAAACAACACACATACAAAGATTTGTCATTTAAATAAAAACTAAACAAATCTCTAATGAACGAAGACTTTTATATATGTACCTCTATTGACGATGATTTTGTGTGAGCTTTAATAGCTCAGTTGTTTAGACGCTATGTCACAAACACTTGTTTTCTCTAAGGCCGCGGGTTCGAATCTCGGTCAGGTCAATTCACTTTTTTTTGTACATTTTTTTTTATTATTTTCTTAAGACTTTTTTTTTTGCTTATTTTTGGATTTTTTTTAATATTTAATAATTAATTTATATAAGATCTTATATTAATAATTAAATAATCCATAAATAGGCTAAAAACATCAAAATTTGTTTAAAAACCCTCTGATACAAACAAAATACAAACGGTTTTATTTCTATTTTTTGCTCCGATTTAAAAGAATTTATAAAAAGATTTTTAATCCATTTTATTTCTCACATATTTAGAAAATTTTATACATAATTTTTGTTTGAGTGCAACTATTTTAGGTCATAACTTATAATAATTTATAAAAAAAAAAATTATAAACTATTTTCCTTCAAATTTTTAAAATTAAGCTAAATAAATTAAAAATATTTTGTAATAAAAAAGCGAAATAAAATACCTAATGCAAATTTGCCAGCTAAATCAAACTATTTTGTAGAAATAAAACACATGCAGTTGTAGTGATTTCTTTTAACGATTTGTTGAAATTCTTTTCTTTCACCTCTTCACCTTTTATACACAAACAACAAACACTATTCTAGAGCTGTATTATGACCTATGGATACGTCTTATATAGAAAAAGATCGAAAATCTTTAGTATAACATATTTGCTGAAAAACTCGGAAATATCGGTTAAGATACAAAAAAGTTATGCCCAAAACATAAATTTTTTTAAAATACCTATTTTCTGGAACCATAAATCTTCCCGAGTCCAAGTTTTATCTCCAAACTAAATGGTTAATTTCCTCTTCAAGGCGTCCGTATATAAATCTGTCCATTTCATATATATCCATGTATAAACTTCAGTTTTTTCCCAACCATGGTGAAGGGTATATAAGATTCGGCATAGCCGAATTTAGCCGCTCTTACTTGTTTTTTTAATTGTTTAATATTTTAACCAATTTGTCCCCATCTGCCAGATATATGACACAAATACGAGAGCGCATCAATAAGTCGTGACTTTTTGAATGAAACACATTTTTTTGCAAAAAATAAAATTAATTTTTCAACATAATCTCCTTTTAGCTCAATACACTTAGTTCAATGTTTATCTAATTTTTGTATCCCTTCCAAAAATAGGATTTTTCGAGGTCCATAAAATAGGCATTTGTTTGATCAATAATTTCATCGTTGGAGCTAAATCTCTTTCCACCGAGCCATTTCTTTAGGTTTGGAAATAGTCACTGGGGGCTAAATCCGGAGAATAAGGCGGATGGGGTACCAATTCGTAGCCCAATTCATGGAATTTTGCTATTTAGACTACACACGTGTGGGCCCCTGCATTATGGTCAATTGAGAGCAAACGCGGCACCGATCTTGCAGACAGCTTTCTTAAATCCAACTGATTATTTAAAATCGAAACCACACTACCATATGAAATGCTTATGGCATCAACAATCTCACGCACTTTTACTCGACCATATCGTGGATCTTTTCGACATTTTTGGGTGTATTGACCTCAATTGGCCGTCCAGAACGTTCAGCGTTATTTGTACTTGTGCGACCACAACGAAACTCAGTAAACCACTTTTTTACCAATAAAATCGATAGTGCAGAGTCCCCATAGTATTTATCAAGTTTTTCCTTGGTTTAATTAACGGTTTTTTTCGCAAAAAAAAATTTTTAATGAGCACTCGAAATTTACTTTTTACCATTTTTAAAAAAATCAACGATGTTGTATGTTTTAAACAGCTGTTAAACGCAAAGCAAATGACGGAACTTGCTCAAAATTTGACAGTAGTCTATTAACAGGTGGTACTTGATGGGAGCAGTATTGCATCTCATATTACTACGAGGGAAGTTCGAAAAGTCACGGATTTATTGATCCGCTCTCGTATATATTTTTCACAAATATCAGCAACACAAAAGAGCCTACCCCTAAGAAGGGTGCGGCCAATAACCATGAAAACAGTCGCCCAATCGCAATATGCTCTCTCGAAGCTGATGGAGACCAAGGTTAATTTCTATCTTGTTAATTATCCACAGTCCAATTCGACAGTACGGCTTTCATAGAGGTCGTACCACGGGAGACTTGTTAGCGTTCATTTTAGTGCGTTGAAATCGGTCTATTCATCAGTTTGGGAAAAGTAAAGTGGTTGTTCTGGGTATTTACAAGGTCATCGACCGTCTGTGTGACTTCTTCCGATTTATTTCGAGCTTTCTCAGAGATCGCACGTTTGGTTATAGATGAGTTTTCATTTAACGATTTTCAGCTTATTTCAGAGGTACCTGCTAGGTTCGTTTTCTTTTTCTATCTCTTTTTCTCATCTTTATTAATGATTTACTTGATCAAACTTTCAACCCTATCTAGTCTTTCGCTGATGATAGCAATATTTGTCAATAATTTTCCTTCGGTTGTAGGCCAAGCCTCTTGGAGGTTGGCGTCAAAACGCAGAAAATAAATGACACAAACAATCGGGTCTAGCTAATATAGGTTATTTTCAATGCTAATAAGACCCAATGTAAATTTTTATGGTATAAGTATCGAGGAATCGAGTACTCTTGATTCCTTGGGCATGAGAATTCAGTGTGATGTCCGTTAGGATAAGCACGTATTTAAAGTGTCAAAAGAAGCATTTAGGTGTCCAAACTTCCTAAAAAAGTGTAAGAAATATTTCACTCCTTCCGATCTCCTTACTATTTACACCACTTATGTATATACGACCGAAAATGGAATACAACTACCATATATGAGTAGGAGCCTGAGAGTCTCATTAATGACAGTAGGGTATCCAGCTCTAATGCTCATTGGGGCATCGTCGGAATGTGGGTTGTGTATTATTGCTCTATAGAACTGATCCCTAGAGTCGGGGTTTATATTCGGAATACACGTTTATCTAGTACAGCACATCCATTTGTGGTAGACGGTCCAATAAATCGCACAACTAATTACAGAGAAAATTCGTTTATTGGTCTCACAAGTCGTATGTGGAATAAGCTCTCCTTAGAGATTTTCCCTGTTACTTACAATATAAAGAAATTCAAGTCAAATATCCACAATCACTACTGGCTTTTATCTCCTTCCACTTTTTAAGTGGGGGCATCCCCTGAGTGTTGGTCTATCGAAAGAAAAAAAAAACAAAATGTGAAAGAGGAAAATTATTTTTAAATACTACTTGGAAGACATCTTCTAAATGTTTACAGGTAATTTGAAGAGCTTTTCTTTGCTGGGATATTTTGTTTAACAGCATTCGACATTGTAGCGGATATTTGAAAACCATAAAATTCTTACACATTGGGTAAAATCTTGTTGTAAATTTATTTGTTATCACAGGGTCATTAAAAAAAAAGGTTGATAACAAACCACGTTCTAGTTTTTTATTATTATATGTACTTAAGTATGAACCATGTAAATAAATTTATACCACACTTACCTTAATAAAATTCCAATAAAATTAAACAATTTCTCAGTGTATTTGATAACAACAGCAATAATGATAATGTTGACAATATTATTGACGGCTGCAACAGAAGTTGTAGAAGTTGCAGCATCAGCAGCAGCAACAACACACTTATCACTAGTTTCAGTTAGATTATCACAAATTATTGTTGTTTTATTATTTTTGTTATTTAAACTATTAGCACTATGTAAATTTTTAATAACAATAACTTTAATTGTTTTAACACCACAATTTATATGTTCACTACAATTACTATTTTTGCTAATATTACAATTAATAACACCACCTCCAATTAATTCACCGTAATTACATAAATCTTCAATTATTTTACATAAACTATTATTAGTGAACACTTTTTTACTAGAGAATGATATATTTTTGCACTGAAATTGATTTGACGAGAATACGGGTCTATTGAATAAATGTTTAGTTTTTAAAAAAATCCTTAGACGTGGATCACGTGGTGTGTAATAGAGAAAAACTTTATTTGATTTACTACTATTGTTGTAAGTACGATTATGATTGTTGTTGCTGCCTGTTATCGATAACGATGACGACGACGACACTGATGTTATTGATGATGCAGATGAAAACGTTAATGTTGTTTTTGATGTTGTTGATTGTTTGGTTAGTTTACAATAAAAAGTTTTGAACCGAAAATCATTCATTAAGACCGTTAAACGACTTAAAACGATAATATTCAATAAAAAATCAATTAACACTATTACTGCCGATGCAATTGTTGCAACAGCTAATTTTAATGGTGATGATATTAATAATGTTGCTAAAAATGTTGCTAACGTTTCTTTAATAATTCTATTGAATTTTAAGTAATATTCCAAAGATTTTCTTTTATTGCTGGTATTAAATTTACTAAACACTTTCAAACCGTTCATTAACGTTTTTGAAATAGATTCCTTATACACGTTAACCCTCATGCGGTAGGTTTTATTTTTTTTAACAAGAAAAAACCGTTAGAAAAAAATGTTATCACTGGATTGTGTTTGAAAAAAAAAATCACAACTATTTTTACACTCGAAATTTTAGAAATCTCTTTTTATAACACTTTATTTGCTTTTTAATTAAAAAAAAATGTTTAAAATAAAAATTTGTAAATTACTTTTTTGTTAATTTTAAAATAATTTTCTTTTTATAAAAAGTCGTATATCCAGTAGTTGTCAAATGATGTCTTTACTATTTACTCGTGGTATGAACATGTTGTTGGCAAATTTGTAAATATTTAATTTCAAAATTTTGCATAGATGAGGAAAAAGGCGTTTAGTGACCAAAAAGAACAATTTATTATATTCTTAAAATAGAATATTAGCAGATTTTACAAAAAGGTTTTTTTTTTACTATTTCTTTTTTATTTTGCTGAATTTAATTGGCTGTGATTAATGTGATTTTATATAGTCGACTTTTCTATTGTTTATATCGTTTATATTGTTTATATTTTTATTGACAGACAGATAATCTTAAATGTTGTTGACAGTTCTGTAAAGAAATTAAGAAAATAGATAAGGAATTAATAAACAAAGTTGTATTATGTATTAGGATTGATAAATTGTTGGTTATTAAAAAAAACTATGATTATTATTAATAATAAATATTATAGAAATTTACTAGATTCCAAACTCTCTAAAAGTTATATACGCTACATTTAAAATTATATAATTGTAATTGTATACAATTATTTATTCATGTTTTATTTGTGATTATTGTGGACAATCAATCAATCGATAATTTAATTCGGGAATGATCAAATTGGTACTAACTGCAGTTCTTTTTTGGTGCAATCACAACAATTAGTTCTTTATATTATTATAAAAATTATTTTTTGACTTATCTTACGAATGAATAAATAAACTCACAGTCAGTTTAAAGCAATGATGTGAATATTGAATAAAGTGAGATTGATTTCTTAAAATTGAAACAATTATTTTGAAAAGAATCAATAAAAATATTTTTTTTTTAATAAATAGAAAAATAATTTAATCAATAATATGAGTTTTGCGAATTGATTTCTTAAAATTTGAATCATTAGTGAAATGGAAATAGCAGGAAAGTTAATAACCGCTACTCAACATTGATAAAATTCTATACAAAGTTTATTAAAATAAATAAACTCTACTTAACAAAAATTGTTGATAAATTATTGTGAACTAAACTTAATGAAATGTAAAATATAGAAAAATTTCAATTTATAAAACAAACCATTAAAAATATACTTTAAGCTACCAATTTCTTTTAAAATTGCCTTACAAAAAAAATTAAAAATTAATTTTTTTTGTCGAGCGACCACATTTTTTATTTTATTTATAGCCTCTAAAAAAATATTTTAGAAATATTTTAAAATTTTAAAAACATTAACGAATTTATCATTTTGTTTCAATTTGGTAATTTTTGTATTGAAAAATATTTTTAAGAGTCAAATTTTTGGATTTAATGGTAAAATTTTAACAGTTTTGAGAGCTGATTTTTATACCCTCCATCATGTATGGTGAGCGTATATATCAGTTTGTCATTCCGTTTGTAACATGTCGACATATAGGTTTCAGACCTTATAAAGTATATACAGTGGCTCACATCGTAAGTCGGGCAAGTTATTAGGAAAACTTTATCAACAATTTTTAATATTGCGACAAATTATTTTTTCAAATATTTTTCATGCATTGTATTAAGTATTTAATAAACAACAAAACAAACTATCAATGACGTCACACAATTTTAATGTAACGGACAATTTTAGGCATATTACAAAAATTCTTACAAATTATGCTCACAACGAAAGTCGGGCAAAGAAGAAGTAACAAGTATGTGATTTGAATTACCGTTATAATTTAGCATCGCTAATAATATTTGAATTTGAGTGTTATTAGTTGACCTCGAGCTGTCGGTACAAGACAATACATTGCATTATTTTTACAATGCCACGTGCAACTAAGCAATCAACTTTGGATGAACGACAAATCGTTATTAACAACCATTTCGAGGGAAAAACGGAACGCGAAATTGCAAATATTGTCAAAAAAAGTAAGTCAACGGTCCATGACATAATAAAACGATACAAGGAAAGCAAAAGGATATCAAATAAACAACGTGTGGTATCGAAAAAGAAGCTTAGCCCCAGAGACGAAAAATGTATAGTTCGTGAAGTACAAAAAGATCCTTTTGTTTCTGCTCCAAAACTTGCCGCAATGGTCAAGACAAATTTTGGAAAAGATGTTCATGCAGAAACGGTAAGACGGGTGCTGCGAAAAAATAATTTAAATGGCAGAGTGTCTCGAAAGAAGCCGTGCATTAGCGAAAAGAATCGAAAAGAACGCCTTGTTTTTGCACGCGAACACATGTCAAAGGATTTTTCATTTTGGAGCACGGTAAACTTAATTTCTTATGTTGTGTAAATTATTTTTATTAGTATTTTAACATTTTAAAGGTCCTCTTCACGGACGAAAGCAAGTTTAATTTGTTTGGGTCCGATGGTCGGCGTTATGTATGGCGTAAGCCCAATGAGGAATTTTGCCATAAAAACACAAGAAAAACGGTGAAGCACGGGGGCTTATCAGTGATGGTATGGGGATGTATGGCAGCTTCGGGTGTGGGAAATCTTCACTTTATTGAAGGTATAATGGATAAACACATTTATCTCGACATCCTGAAGACTCACGTAAAGGAAAGTGCAAGCAATTTGGGTATTGCTGATAATTTTAAATTCTATCAAGACAATGACCCTAAGCACACATCCCTTGTAGCCAAAAACTGGCTGTTGTACAATTGCCCTAAGGTCATAAAAACGCCTGCCCAAAGCCCTGATCTCAATGTAATTGAGCATTTGTGGGATGAGCTAGGGCGTAGAATGCAAACACGATTGTGTTCCAATAAAGAACAACTAAAAGCTGCATTACAGGAAGAATGGAGTAAAATAACTCCAGATGTTTGCAAAAAATTAGTTGACTCCATCCCAAAAAGGCTTCAAGCTGTAGAAAATCAAAAAGGATACGCAACAAAGTATTGATTGTTATATGATTAATAGAGCTTTTGAGCTTGCCCGACTTTCGATGTGAGCATAGGTATAAGTGTTGTTATAATTTTTTGTTTTTGGTTCCTTTATATTAAAGTTGAAATATTTAATTTTTGATTTTTAATGTTCCTTAATAAATGCCTCATTAAATGTATTAAAAATATTTTGGAAATAGCTAAGCAGTTTTCTTATTTAAGGTCTTAAAGTTTTTGTGATAACTTGCCCGACTTACGATGTGAGCCACTGTATATTCGTGATCCAAGTCGATTTAGCGATGTATGTCCGTTGAAATGGCGATTACGGCGCGAAGAAGCAAGCGGGATACTCATTTTTACCTAGGGCATCCTCCCGAGCAGTTTGAAAATTAGCAAAATCGGTCCAGCGGTTTAATAGTTTGGAGTGAAATGTGAAGGTTCCTCCAAATTTTCCATACAAATTGGTGTATTTTAGTACAATTTTACAGAAGCGACCCGCAAGTAAAATGTATCCTCTTGTGTTTTCACCAGTCGCTTAGAATTGAACAATATTTTAATTCACCTCAAAAAAAAATTTTTTACCACCAAAATGTTTTTAACACAAAAAATTTTTTTACCTCAAACAATTTTTTTCACCTCCATCATTTTACTTCAAAAGTTTTTTAAATTATTTGTATCAAAAACAGAAGAGAACCTTTTTTTGGTGAAGGATATTCAAAGATTCGACATAGCCGAATTTAACCCGCTTTTTTACTTGTTTTTTATATTTATTATACATTCACCTCAAATATTTTCATCTTAAAAATTTTTTTCACCACTAAAATTTTTTTCACCACAAATTTTTTTTTTCACCACAAAAAATTTTTTTAACTCAAACATTTTTTTCAACCACAAAATTTGTTGTAACATCCAAAAAAGTCTTTCACCTCGAAAATTTTTTTTCATCCAAAACAGCGATAATTTTTTTTAGGACATTGGTATTGAAAGATTTGGCACAGCCGAATTAAAACTTTCTTTTACTTGTTTAAACTTTTCAGTACTATTTTAAGGGGATGACCTATGTTTGAACATTAGTCGTTTGTGAAAAATATCTTTTCTTACGAGCCTTTTTTTCAACCTATGTAACATTTTAAGACAATTTAAGTTTGTAAGTATACGTTTTGATTATTAGAAATAAAATTTCCGTTAATAAAATTAGTAAATATTCTGTAAAAATTTTGTAATTTGTAAAATATAAATAGCAAATAAATTTACTAAATAATAATTTTTTTACAAAAAATCAGTACAAAAATAGTAATGTAGGATTGAAACCCGTTTATAAATTTGTCTACTAACTTTTTTTAAGTGTAGGCCACAGACTAGACAAGTGACATATGTCAAAAACGTTACACAAACCATATAAGTGTCGACCCAGAATAAGAACGCCACCTGCAAAGAGAACCCGCTCTAAATAACGACGTGCAATGGTAAGTGCAAAAACTGTCATATTTAATATCGGGTGTTTTTATTTTTTTTTTTTACAAAAAATTTTACAATGCGGGAACTTTGTTAAGAGAACAAGAAAGAAAAACCGTATATTTTACAACTGCAACGCCCGGCGCGTTTTAGTTGTCAATTTGTATGAAAAAATACGGTACGTTGTTATTCTAGGACGTCACTAAGAAAAAAAAGGGTTTGAAAATAAAATAGATTCAATTAAAAGCCGCAACCAGGTTTTTTTTGGTTGTCGCTATTTAATTTATTCAAAGATATTGAATAAGCTGATTGTCATCTTAAGTTTAGCTTTAAACCGAAAAATTGTTCTATCATAATTCCGAATCGAAAATCGAATTTATCATCTTTGGATTCATTGTATGTATTATATGTGGTATTTTTTCATATACAGCCACCGATTTAAAATCCTTTCAAAGTACTATCGACTGACATAATAACCTTGAAATATAGGTAACGAAATAACTTAAAATACCGTTTAACTTAAATTATAACGAAATAACATTAATATTTTTATTTCTTTCTCTCATCAACATCATAAAAAAAACAAGTAAGAGCGGCTAAATTCGGCTATGCCGAATCTTATATACCCTTCACCATGGTATTCTGAAGGAGATGAATACATCGTTGGAATCTACTACCTCATAGCTCTCCACAAACAAGCGGTATCCCCATTTATTTTTTCTTAAATGTCCAAAAATTTTAATCCAAAATAATATGTCATGTAAAATCTCAAATTTATATTTTTCCATATGTTTCAGCGCTTTTCTTGTCAAATTTGGCATTTTCTAGGCAAAAAAAAGTTGGCGACACTACTATTTATTTTTTATTTATATCATTCACAATAGTTGTGAAACGTATTTAACCTACGTATTTATCTTCACACTCTTATTAAACAAAGGGATTTTACTGGAAAAATTAGAGGTAGTCCTGGTTTTTTGCTAATATCTCAGCCATTTATTAACCGATCTGTCTGATTTTTAATAGCAAACAGAAATGGATCACATGTAACAGAAATAAAAAAGAATCAAGTCCTCATCATGTCTGGGTTCTTCGGAAAACCCATTTCAACACACAGACGGACAGACGGACAGACGGACAGACGGACAGACGGACAGACGGACATCGTTAAATCAACTTCGCTCTTCATATGGACCCAGAATATATATACTTTATAGGGTCTAAGATCAATATTGTAGAAATTACAAACGGAATGACAAACTTATATATACCCTTCCACCTATGGTGAAGGGTATAATAATTTAATTTTAGCTTTTATTAGTCAGATTTAATCTAGTAAAAAGTGGATTAACTGCTAATAGTTGCACGGAAATTAAGCAGCTAATCCACTTTTTATTAAATACCACTAATGAAATAAATCAAAAAATACCGTTAGCCTTAAAATACTCTAATTAAATAATTTTTTAATAACGTGATTCGCTATTACTAACTGTCTGAATCGGTTGACAAAACTGCTTTCTACATTTATACATATTTTAAAATGTTATAAATATGTTGTTGTAACAAGTTTTAGATTATTTATAACTTGTGTATGTTCTCGTTATCTTTTGTTTTACTTAAAAATACTAATCTACCAGACTGAGTAAATTTCGTACGTCAACGTACAAAATTTGTTGTTGCTTCACATTTCTTTGTTGATACAACACGCCTAACGCCAGAGTACTGTGTTTGGTCGTTAACTTAAATACTAATTTCTTATTTCCCTTATAATTCTCATTTTGTTGATTTTTATTTTGACTTAAATGATCGAATTTGTGTGTTGTTAATTTGTCATTAGTAGTGTAGATACTGACGTTCTACCCTATTAATATGGATCGTGTGATGTTTAAAGGATGATGATATATATATGGTCATATATGAGATCATGTATGGACGTATATGACCATGTATGATCATATACAAGCCCATGTATGATCATGTATGTTCATATATATTTCGATTTTTACATGGGTTGTTATAATTTGTTTATGAAAATATTGGGAGTAACATATTAAGTTTGACATGAAGTATAATACTTTAAAGTTAATAATTGACAAACAATAGATGTATAAATTTTATTTTATTGAAAATTGCTTTGACACTAAATATATTTAATGTGTTTAATTATATATATTTGTAGGCAAACTCAAATATATCCATATACACTCACCAAAAAAAGTCTGTAATGGCAACTGAAAATTTTGCTGTTATTACGGGAAATTTTGCGGTATTTTTTGCTAGCGGTATTTTTTGCTAATTTTAGCAACACATGTCTGCTGATGTGTAGTACAATGAAATTAGTAGCCGCTAATAAATTTTAGTTAACTTTTTGTAAAGTCGCTTTGCTAAAATCAGCATAATAATTAACAAAAAATTTTGATAAATACTAGTGAACTTAATGAATTTTAAAATATTGAAACATTTTAAAAAAAATTATCAAAAATGCTCAGATTAACTCAATTATTTTTAGATACACTTGTTACACTTTAAGGTGCTAATTTCTTTTGAAATTGACTTACGGAAAAATTAAATTTTTTTTATCGATCAATGACATTTTTCTATTTTTTTTCAAAAAATATTCAAGAAAAAATTAAAAAAAAAAATCAACAGTTAAAACTTTTGTGACATTCAATGCAACGAGTTTGCCGTTCTTAATATATAACTAAATGATCTCTCCCATCAAGTCGGGAGTGCGAATGAAAGGTTGTGCCATGTCTTAGTGCAGCTGTTGATGATGACTTTTTCAATGTTTCTAAAAGACCTGTTGCGATTTGTCGTCGAAAAGCTAGACCATCCAGTTTGCCGCCACTATTACGGTAGATATGCCAACCATTTTGCACCGACATGTCTAGACAGTGGCTTATAAGAGGAAAATACCATTTCTTTCCGCGTATACTAGTTCTATACAATCCAATGTTTTGATCGGCTCTATCAACCCCACCCATGTTGTCATTATATTTTTTGATTAAATTTGGCTGTTGAACGATTATTTTTTTTTCTCTGCTTGTGAATATCTTTTGGCCGTTATAGTTGGAAAAACCATATTATTGTTGGAAGCTAAGCTAGAGTCATTATACTGTTATCAACCCACTTTACAACAACAATCGAATTATCAGAAGATGATACATAGTCATAGAATCCTCTACTCTTTGTTTTTAGCTCTCGTCCTTTCTGTAAAGGAAATGCCTTTCCAAGACGATTTTCTCGGACCGTTCCAGTTCCTTTCAATTTTTTGGCTTTCAGTTCCTCTTGTAATTTGGTAGAAGTGGAAAAAGTTGTCAAAATAAATATTAAATGGAATATCAGGCCATCTAGTTTGCAAGACATCCACAAACTGTGGGACAACGCTTGCTCCTAAGCCAAGATGCCTGAAACTTTCGTGAAGTGGTGTAGATTTTCCTTGGTATGGCTCGAACCATTCTATATATCTGAGTCGGTTCGTCGCCATCCATATTTTATAGCTCCATCTAATTGGCTTTCCTCGGATGAATTGCTTGATGCCGTGGTTTCCATAATATGGTACCATCGATTCATCCACGCAGTGATGTTCCTCAATTTCCGTGAATTCAATGAAGTCTCTTCCAAGTATGTCGAAAAGTGGACGAAGTTTTGCAAACTTACCGTTTTGCTGTTAGTTTAGATTGTCACAGCAATGGATGTTTTGCATAATAAAACGGAAACGGCTTCTTGTCATGGCGCTTGAAACGAGTTCATTGTGAACATCTGGTGAACTTTCCCAATACATTTCCCGCTGGGGAACAATAACGTAGCCACTCAACAGCAAAATTCCGAAAAAACAACGCATCTCATCACGATGAACATTCCCTTCGCGGTTATGATCTGTAGCGTATTTATTTGTGTACTTTACGAATGGCTCTATAGTTTCATCGTCGAAGAAGCACGAAAAAGCTTCCATTGGAGAGAGCTCAATTTTACAGCCTGAAACTTCCTTCCAAATCGGCGAAGATGGTGTACTTCACGAATATGGTGTACTTCACGGGCTTCGTCGAAGAAGCCCGAAAAAGCTTCCATTAGAGAGAGCTCAATTTTACAGCCTGAAACTTCCTTCCAAATCGGCAAAGATGGTTCTATATCTCTCTTTTCCCAAGTATACTTCTTTAGTTGTGATGCCTTGACAATGCGGGTGGTTGTTTTTATTCGTTTACGAAAGTCCGCTAAGCATATGTCATCGTCGTTATCAAAGTCTTCATCGGATACACTATTCACAGCAGCTTGGGAAAGCAATTGTGAACCTGGAAAGTTTTATAAATCCACATTATTTTCTTCACCACTATCTTCATCTGTACCGTCGTTATTGCAATTTTCTGGTGGCAATATAAAAATTTCGCCTGGCTGATCTTCGCTGCTCAAATTTTCAACCTCTTGCAATATTTGGTTCAGAGTTAACGGTTTGCGCATATATCTGTTTAACATAATAAGCGAATGTTAATGGTAGGGTATTTTGCCACTGTCCTTTATAAAGAACATTAAATTTTATGAAATAAAAAGCAAACAAAAGCAATGTTATGATTTTCATTGCACAAAATTTAAAGATTGTAAAGCAAACAACCTAAAAATAAAGTAACAAAATGTGTTTTCTTGTTTGCTATGTTTTTTATACCGTTCGTTCTCCATCGTTGCCAAAATTATATTTTTTTCCCCAAAATTTATGTTTTTCTTATCGCTAATTACAACTGACCGCACTATTGCAACTCTCACACTCAACAAAAAGTATATAATTCTCAAGAGTATGTTTCTCTCTCACGAACTTTTTAGTACTCTCTTAGAACACGAACAAAGTTTGGCGGCAACAAAGGTGAGTTTTGGTCGGCAACTTTTAGTAGTGTTTAGCGGTGCTGCCATACAACCAATTTTAACTATTTTGTTGCTGTTTTGTGGGATGCTAGAGATTTTTCAGATTATTTCATAAAAAAAAATGTTTTTTAATATACTATTTATTTTTACTAAAATTAGACATGTCAAATAAAGTAAAAAAATACAACAAAAATTTGCAATTGTGTTAAAAAGTAGTTACGACTTCAAACATAACATTGTGACATAAAAAGTATTAAAGTGCGTACACACACATTGACCAACTATGTCTATTCATATCCATTATTTCCCATTTCTATGGTAAAATATATAATAAAGATAATAAATATGCTATTAATTGTTGCAACATATAACTAAAAAACTTATAAAAAATGCAATAATTTGAAAAAAAAAATGTTTTCATGAAAAAACTGATAAACAGTTAATGATCCCAAAAACGGGGATAAAAAATTACACTGTTTATGTGCCAGCACTGCATACACCAAATTTAATGTTTTTCAACACATAGCAACTTTGAAAATGTCGCCCTCTCATTTAAAAATGTTGCCGCTGAACTCTGTACCATGTTGAATTTCTGGTAGAGTGTGAAAAACACTCTATAGTAAATTATATACTTTTTGCACTCAACTGTTACATGTTCTGTTTGTATTCTGTAAAAAAGCAGATCAATAGATCAAGTGTTGGTAAAGAAATAGAAAAAAAAATAACGGGACCTTTTAAAAGGACGGTGGCGCCAACTGGGTTAATAACAAAATAATATAAAAGTAAATGGAGACAGTACAATTTTAGATGATGTATGAACTAATTAGGAGGATTTTTTTTTTTCTAATAAAAATTTACTTCTCAGTAGTAAAATTTTTCTATAATTTAGAAATTTTGACCAAATTTTAGGTAAAATTTGTTTCTTAATTTCAAAGAAAATTTTATTAAATATTGGTAAAAAGTGTCTTTGGCGCCGTTTTCATTTCAATTTTTCCTCTAAATAAGTTAATTTTTCTAAATTCTAGTTCATTTTTTTTAGTGTATGGTGAGCGTATATATCAGTTTGTCATTCCGTTTGTAACATGTCGAAATATAGGACCCTATAAAGTATATATATTCGTGATCCAAGTCGATTTAGCGATGTATGCCCGTTGAAATGGCGATAACGGCGCGAAGAAGCAAGCGAGATACTCATTTTTACCTAGATTAATGGGCATTCTCCCGAGCAGCTAAATCGGTCCAGCGGTTTAAAAGTTTGGAGTGAAAATGTGAAGGTACCTCCAAATTTTCCACAATTGGTATTTTAGTACAATTTCATAGAATCGACCGGCAAGTAAAATGTGTCCTCTTGTGTTTTCACCAGTCGCTTAGAATTGAATAATATTTTATATCCACCTCAAATATTTTTTACCTCAAACAATTTTTTTCACCTCCATCATTTTACTTCAAAAGTTGTTTAAATTATTTGTATCAGAAACAGTAGAGAACCTTTTTTCAGGATATTGGTGAAGGATATTCAAAGATTCGGCACAACCAAATTTAAGACGCTTTTTTACTTGTTTTTTAACCAGTGTCTTAGAATTGAATAATATTTTACATTCATCTCAAATATTTTCATCTTAATAATTTTTTTTCACCACTAAAATTTTTTTCACCTCGAAAAATTGTTTTCATCCAAAACAGCGAGAACTTTTTTTAAGACATTGGTATTGAAAGATTCGGCACAGCCGAATTTAAGCTTTCTTTTACTTGTTTAAACTTTTCAGTACTATTTTAAGGCGATGACCTATGTTTGAAAAATATCTTCAACCTATGTAACATTTTAAGACAATTTAAGTTTGTAAGTATAAGTTTTGATTATTAGGAATTTCCGTCAATGAAATTAGTAAATATTCTGTAAAAATTTTGTAATTTGTAAAATATAAATAGCAAATAAATTTACTAAATAATAATTTTTTTTCAAAAAATTAGTACAAAAATAGTAATGTAGGATTGAAACCCGTTTATAAATTTGTCTACTAACTTTTTTTCCTAAGTGTAGGCCACAGACTAGACAAGTGACAGATGTCAAAAACGTTAACACAAACCATATAAGTGTTGACCCAGAATAAGAACGCCACCTGCAAAGATAACGCGCTCTAAATAACGACGTACAATGGTAAGTGCAAAAACTGTCATATTTATTTCAGCGAAAAGAGTACCGTTGAGATTATTACCTCTCCAGTGTCTACCCTTACTAACGACCTATTTTTTTTTTTTTTTTTTTTGGTCTTTACATTTTAACATTATGAAAACAATACAAAGAAATAATTATTTAAATAAAAATTTAAAAGCGAACATACTAAGTTGTTCATTAGCTAGTACACAAAGAGAACATGAGAGCCATACAATATCGTGGTTTTTTTTTTACAAAAAAATTTAAAATGCGGGAACTCTGTTAAGAGAATAAGAAACAAAAACCAAGAGAATGAGAAAAAAAGTTTTGAATATAAAATATATATTTTACAACAGCAACGCCCGGCGCGTTTTAGTTGTCAATTTGTAGGGAAAAATACGTTGCTATTCTAGGCCGTTACTAAGAAAAAAAGGTTTGAAAATAAAATAGATTCTATTAAAAACTGCAACCCAGTTGTATATGGTTGTCGCCATTTAATTTATTCAAAGATATTGAATAAGCTGATTCGTCATTTTAAGTTTAGATTTAAACCGAAAAATTGTTCTATCATAATTCCCAATTGAAAATCGAATTTATCATCTTTGAATTCATTGTATGTATTATATGTGGTAATTTTTCATACACAGCCACCGATTTAAAATCCTTTCAAAGTACTATCGACTGACATAATAACCTTGAAATATAGGTAACGAAATAACTTAAAATGCCGTTTAACTTAAATTATAACGAAATAACTTTAATATTTTTATTTCTTCCTCTCAACAACATCATAAATAAAATAATTTAATTTTAGCTTTTATTAAAGTCAGATTTAATCTAGTAAAAAGTGGATTAACTGCTAATAGTTGCACGGAAATTAAGCAGCTAATCCACTTTTTATTAAATACCACTAACGAAATAAATCAAAAAATACCGTTGGCCTTAAAATACCCTAATTAAATAATTTTTTAATAACGTTATTCGCTATTACTAACTGTCTGAATCGGTTGACAAAACTGCTTTCTACATTTATACATATTTTAAAATGTTATAAATATGTTTTTGTAACAAGTTTTAGATTATTTTTAAGTTATGTATGTTCTCGTTATCTTTTGTTTTACTTAAAAATACTAATCTACCAGACTGAGTAAATTTCGTACGTCAACGTACAAAATTTGTTGTTGCTTCACATTTCTTTGTTGATACAACACGCCTAACACCAGAGTACTGTGTTTTTGGTCGTTAACTTAAATACTAATTTCTTATTTTCCTTATAATTCTCATTTTGTTGATTTTTATTTTGACTTAAATGATCGAATTTGTGTGTTGTTAATTTGTCATTAGTAGTGTAGATACTGACGTTCTACCCTATTAATATGGATCGTGTGATGTTTTAAGGATGATGATAATTTGTGATTAGAATCATTCCTACTATTTCGATGGGGTTGCTCCTATCTGGAATTTGTAGCTTAACTGACGACCAATGACCAATATTTTAAATTAATCAATTTCAACAAATATTTATATTTTTCTAACAACACAACATGTAACTGTGATGCCGTACTGGCCGCTTGTTTTTTTCCACCCAGAGGGCGCTGGGGTTTTTTATATATTTTCTTTTAAATCTCATCCTTGAATTTAACGAAGAGTTTTTCATTATGTTTTTTTTTATTATCGTTGTAATTTTCATAAAAATCAAGAAGTGTACTTTATTCGTGGTAATTTTTTCGAGCTTTTTTTTATTTATAAATTAAAGGAGAGTATTTAATACTTAATTTTTATTGAAAAAATATAACAAATTTTCAGTAACTTATATTATTTGGATTTCTTTTTTGGTGTTCTTGGGTTCCAGTTGGATAGACCAGTCTCTCCCCTTTTGTTGTTGCACAAAGAAAACATTGTATTTTTTCAGAATTATTACTCTCAAACTAGCATTAAATAAGTTTGAAATAGAAGTTTTAAGATGTTCCATCAATTATCGAAAAATTTATCGGGTAAATGTTTCTTTTCTTGAGTACTTTGATTGTTTGCTCCTTGATATTAACGTGGCAATACGAAGTAAAATAATAAAGAGAACTTACGCAAAATAATCAATTTGGAAAATATTTTCATACAAATTATACATATTTTTTTAATAATTAAAATAATGTTTAATTGATTTTCTATTAAACCGTTTGTAAAAGTCATCCTAAAAAATGTCGTTAACGTAATTTTTAAATTGAGCACAAAAATTATATATAATATAAAATGTGAAATAACAAAGTAATATACAATTTAAAAAAAGTCTACCTCAGTTATAGGTTTCCCGATATTCAATTTATTTAACTACTATTTAGGATTGATTTTTCTGTATTGGTGGACTTAAAATTAAGTCAATCCGTTTTTACTCTATTTCAACAACAGAAAATGGAAAACACTCCTGAAGTATAGAGTCAAAACACATGAACTCAATTATCATTCGGATCGTCCATCTCCGATTTTAATGAAATTCATCATAACTGTCTTACCATACAAGTTCATGAAAATGGCAAAAAAAAAACGTTAAAATTTGACTAAAGTATCGTCAGAATAGTCCCTTACTTTTAAACTATACGAAATAAAAAAAATCGTGTTGGCCTTATTTTTTAGGTGAGAAAGAGTTCTTTAAAATGATAGCATATCAATTTTTTTGCTAGAAGGATCAAAGGTAATTTTTTGGGGTCATCTTTTGTTTTTTCTTAAAAAAATATACAGGGTGGCGCAAATATAACCTTCCGATGTTTTTTGGCTGTAATTTAAAAAAAATGAAAAACTTTGATTCTTCTTGTGGATCATTTTTATTTGGTCTTTTAATTTTTTTTACGTCAAGTCGATAATATGATGTCATCTAAATGGCCGCCGCCACAGTTGATTGTCATTTGAGCCCTTTTTATGTCATTTTTCATCACTTTGGCCAAAACTTCCGGCGATAGGTCCTCACATTCTTGACGGATATTGTCTTTAAGAGCTGCAAGAGTCTGAGGCTTGTTGACATAAACCCGCGACTTCAAAAAGCCCCACAAAAAGAAGTCTGGAGCGGTCAAATCAGGCGATCTTGCTGGCCAGTGCAAATCGCCAAAACGGGAGATTAGGCGCCCGGGAAATGCATCCTTCAGCATATCGGTTGTGGCACGTGCAGTGTGTGGTGTTGCACTGTCCTGTTGGAACCACATGTTTTCCAATCCCAATTCATCAAGTTGCGGCAAAAAGAACTCGTTGATCATTGCTCTGTAGCGCTCACCATTCACAGTAACCGTTTGGCCCGCGACGTCTTCGAAGAAAAAAGGTCCGATGACTCCTCCAGCGAAAACAGCACACCATACAGTGACTTTGAGCGGGTGTAATGGCTCTTCGTGGGTTACACGCGGATTTTCAGTGCCCCAGAAGCGTAAATTTTGCTTATTTACGTACCCGCTAAGATGGAAATGGGCTTCATCACGAAATTCACGTTGTGCCAAAGTCACCGACCGATTATTGCTCAAATAAATAGTCACCAATATTCCGCGTTCTGGAGCAGTGTAGCGTAACATTGTTTATTAACGTGTATTTCGCATGCAAAATTTAAAGCATTTTCTGATAGGAGGATTACTTTTGCGCCACCTTGTACGTATGTTTAATATTGAACCTTTATATACTTTTATGTAAAAAATTAATGTCGGTTCTGAGGTAAAAAGAGTAATTCAGGTACCTACTACTACTGTGTACTGTACTGTAATAACAAACAAAAGTATAGGCTTGATAGAACTATGAACTCATGCTTATGGTACATGAATTACTCTTTTTATAACATACTTGGGACTACGTTTTTGGTTATAACCCAGAAACGAATCTAGTGTCCACCTTAATTTTTTCACATAAATATAGATAAAGGTTCAATATTGAACATATATTTTTTTAAGAAAAAAGAAAAGATGAGCATTTTTAAAAATATGGATTTAAACTCAAGACCACAAAAAATTACCTTTGAACCTTCCATGATATGCATATCATTTTAAAGTACTCTTTCTCACCTAAAAAATGAGGTCAAGACGACATTTGTATCTTTTACAATTTAAAAGTTATAGTCGAATTGGTGACGATACTTTAGTTAGTTTTTGAAGTTTTTTTTTTAATTTTCATAACGTCATATTTCGAAAACCTAAAGGGCCCATGATCTGATTTACCATCAGAGATGGTAAGTCCAAAAATTCCCTTTTTTTTTATTGAGTTGACATGGTTTGACTCTATATTTATTTGAAAATTTTAAAAGTTCTAAATGGTTCAAAAACCATTTGGACCTTATTTTCCTTCATCTAGAAAATTTTGGCCAGTATATTTTATAGTCCATTTATCGTATACTGCACAGAACTCATAAAAAAAGTAATACTCTAAAAATTCTATCTTTTAATGATCAAAAAACTGTTTGCGCCATATTATTTTGCATCTTGTGACCTTTAAAAGAGGTTAGCCAATTTTTGATCCATTTCAAAAAGCGAACTTATGTAGAAAATAAAAAAAATTAAAAAGCCTCTATTCAAATAATATTTTCCCCCTATGTTTCACCTCCTTTGAAAAAACTATTCTTGCAATAAAAAAAATAAATGAGAAAAATATATCAAAATTTTCCGGCTCTTATTAAAACACAAGTTGAGCCAGATTTTCCTTCATCTTCTAGTGGACTTGAAAATGAGAAAATAATTTTAAAATTAAAAAATCTTTCATTATAAAGTTTTCCCTACAAAAGTTTCCCGATGTAAAAAAGAGACAATGCTATTCACCATATTTGGGAATTTAAAAAAGGTCAGTCTGTTTTTGCTCTATTTCAATAATTGGCAATAAAAAAAATGAGAAAAAAACTTATGAAAAAATAGGTCCAAAAGTGATCCTAATCAAACCAATATTCATACCCAAATTCCCTGATCTAGTGGAAATTCATACACCAAATCTCAATCAAATAACATATTTTAACATTTACGACCTGTAGAGAATTTTGAAAAAAACACATACTCGCCCAGTGTGCACTGGTTTTAGAAAATGCGTAAATGATTTACTAGCGCCTTATCATTTACTTAATACAATTGAATTGTTGTATACTTAATAAAATTATATAAAAATATTTATATGAACCGATTACCAGATGATAAGACTAGAAATATGTGTTAAAGTTATAAACTAAGCAGTTGTTTTTTTTTTTTTTTTTTAATTAAAATTTACCAGCTATTGTTTGCCCCTGAACAACCAGAAATAATTAGTTTATTACAATAATATGTATGTTGGAATATTGTAAGAGATAAAATTAAATTTGACTATAGAATTCCGATATAAGCAAATTGAATTTTACTAGCTACAATTTTTTTTTTTTATTTTTTTACAATCTTTATCGAAACAACCAGTAAAAATAGGTTAAGTACTTCTACGATACAATTAAAAATTTTCTTAACAAGGGTGTGGACAATAGTGTTTCTAATTCGATTAACCGAAACAAATAATAAAAAACTCAAATAATTATTCGACCCGAATCGGTCGATCGGTTAAAATAGGTCGATTAATAGCTTAAATGGTTAATACAGATCTTTTCCGTTATTTTATCCTAAAACTTCCTAATTTTTTTTTAATTTTGGGTAAAAAAATGGCAAGAAAAGCTTGGCAAAAATTTAAAGAAAAATACATACAATCAAATTTTTTTAAGAAGAGCGAAAAAGATCCTTAATGATTGGATAACAAAGCTAGTGCTGCATGGCCTTAAAGTGGGGTTTAGACTATAGGATTTTTTATCGGATTTCACATCGGACAAATCAACAAAAAAAAAATCCGATGAAATGCAACGCTTGTCAAAAAATATTTTCTAAAAACCTTTCGAGTTTACACCATCGGATGCAAATCAAATGCAATCAGATGAAAACAGCTGTTTTGAAGCAAACAACAAATCTAAGAAAAATAAAATATAAAAAATAAAAAAATTGTGTTCTAGAAAGACGTGTTTTATAATCTAAAGCTAAAAAGGGTAACTTTAAAAGATTTATGTTATGTCTATTGATATTCTAATAAAATATATAGGGTCCGCCAAATAACTTTTTTTTGAAAATGCTATAAAAAAACTACTGAATATTTTCTCAAATTTCTTTTTTTATTTGAAAGTACAATCCTTCCGGTTAATAATGGAAAAATTTCATTCGGCTGGCCATGCAGTAGCCTACACGATCGGTCCAATTTTCAAGCACATTATCGATTGTGTGCAGCTGTATTTCACCAATGGCTTCACGAATATTGTCCTTTAAAGCGTCAATTGTAATTGTGGCGTAACACTTATCTTTGACGGCACCCCACAAATAATAGTCCAACGGTGTCAAATCGCAGCTGCGAGGTAGCCAAACGATATCAGCTCTGCGGCTGATAATGCGATCTTCAAAAACAGGGCGCAAAACATCGAGTGTAGCTTCGGCTGTGTGGCACGTAGCGCCGTCCTGTTGAAACCAAATTGTTGCCAATATCCTCCTCTTCAATTTTTGTGAACAAAAATTCGTTCAACATGGCCCGATAAGGATCGCCATTGACTGTAACGGCCAGCCGAGGCAGCCATTTGAATGAAATTATTTTCCATTATTAACCGGAAGGATTGTACTTTCAAATAAAAAAAGAAATTTGAGAAAATATTCAGTAGTTTTTTTTATAGCATTTAAAAAAAAAAAATTATTTGGCGGACCCTATAGAAAAAAACATATTAAGGGGGAAATTTGTTCTGGAGATTCTATTTCCTTTTATATTGTTTTTACTTTCAAATTATTTATTTACTTAAAATTTATTTCTTTACTTTAAATTTATTTCCTTATGTTTTTTAGTTGTGTTTCCCTACAATTATTTTACAACCGTTTTTGTTTGTTGGTGTAAAAACTCAACCCTGATACCAATGGTTCTCACAGTTTTTTGAAAAATTTCATACAATAAAAAAGTCAACTTTTGTAATCGGGTTTTTTGTTTGTATCAGTCAAAATGTGTTTACACTATCGGATTTTGACTATCTGACAGATTCGTTGACTTGTGGTATATGTGTCTAAACCCCGCTTTAGGAATTAGAATAAACAATTCGTCATTTTTATTTTAATTCCCTAAAAAATTCCAATGACATTTTAGTTTTGTCGGAATGTTATCTTTTTTAACAAATTAAAATTATTTTACAGTCGGTTCCCAACCACATCAATTCTACAACATGTTCTACAAGAACAAATTTCATGGAGATATAACTACAAAAAGTTACAGAAGTGGTTCCAGAAACACCTGTTTGGTTACTTTTGGAATAATTTCAAACAAAAATTGTTGATACTAAAACTAACTTGTTATAAAGGACAAAAAGTTCTTCTGTTAAATTATTGTGCAAGTTCCGAGAGATTAATCACTTTCAAAAATTCTCAGATTCCGAAACTATTTTAATCTCGAGATATATGTAAAAACTTTTTGGTTTATTTTTATATGAAACCAACGCTCAGGTAATACCCGTACAAATGCAGTGCATTGCGCTGCCGAAAGGAAGTTAGGTTAAAGGCCAGAGAAAAGAGAACATTTGAAAGACCTGTGCGAGAAGATATACATACGCATAGTACGACTAAAGAAAGAATTTTTCCCTGTTATGCGTTGCGCGATCCACTTGTTAATTGACAACAAACGGATGTGATCTAATATATAAATATTTTGAACAAAAGCCCGGGCGCTGTGGATAAGTTCACTTATCTCGGCAGAACTCACCTCCCATGGTAATATCGATAAGACAGTGAAACACAATCCATGTTGCGACTATGCTCCAATTAGTCAATTGAGCTGGTTGCCCCACTATCATTAATAACGCCGTCCTTTGAACACGGTCCAGAAGCTGCAAAATAGATTTTGAAGCCACTTCGAATATAAATGATATAGATAATGAGAGCATCCGATGAAGCGAAATAGTTTTTGCATCGGTTAAAAACTCTAAGCACTTGAATGCTTCTTTCGACGCCTGAGTAATGTGATTTTTCGAGTGGATATCACATTGAATTCGTATTCCCAGAACATCAAAAGCATCTTGTTAATTTGCTTTCTGTTTTGCAGAAATCAAACTAGCATGTTTTAAAAATAGAAACGCTAGCTGACTATGATAGCTTTTTTAATAAAAACAAGTAAAAAAGGGGCTAAACTCGGCTGTGCCGAATCTTTGAATACCCTCCACCAAAGGGGATCAAGATGATATACGTATATACTAAATTTTGCATGAACTGTAATATGAATATGTTTTGTCAATTTATGTAACAAACTTTTGTTAGCGACTTTAACATTGTTGCTTCTTACGTTAACATAGTTATTAGAGTAACACACATATGTATAGCTCTAAGAATGTTATTATTCTCATATATGTAAGACAATAAATGTAATCGAAACAAGAAGAAGACTTAATAACATTTTTACTTTCTTAACAGAAAATTAAAATAGATACAGAAAAATTGTACAAATTTGTATGGAAAATTTAGAGGTACCTTCACATTTTCACTCATAACTTTTGAACCGCTAAACCGATTTCGCTCATTTTAAATACCAAACTGCTCGGGAGGATGTTCAATAATCTGGGTAAAAATTGGCACCCCCGCTTGCGTCTTCGCATCGTGATCGCCATTTCAACAGACAGACAGACAGACGGACAGACAGACGGACATCGCTAAATCGTCTTAAAATTGCATAAGGATCACGAATATATATACTTTATAGGGTCTTAAACCTATATTTCGACATATTACAAACGGAATGACAAACTGATATATACCCTCACCATATATGGTGGAGGGTATAAAAAGGCTTAAATTCGGCTGTGGCCGAAGCTTTAGAAGTGAAATTATGGAGGGGAAAAGATTTTTTCTGAGGTGAAAAACTTTTTTGGATGTAGAAACAAATTTTGTGGTTGGAAAAAATTTTAAGTTAAAAAACATTTTTTGAGGTGCAAAAAATTTTTTGTAGTGAAACAAAATTTTAATGGTGAATAAAATTTTTCAGGTGTATAATATTTGAGGTGAATAAAAAATAGTTTTCAATTCTAAGCGACTGTTTAAAAAACAAAAGAAAATATGAAAAATTTAGAGGTACATACTTTCACATTTTCACTCATAACTTTTTAACCGCTCGGTCGATTTCGTTCATTTTCAATACCAAACTGCTCGGGAGGATGTTAATTAATCTAGGTAAAAATAAGCACCCGCACTTGCGTCTTCGCGCCGTGATCGCCATTTCAACAGACAGACGGACATCGCTAGATTGGCTTAAAATTTAATAAGTATCATAAATATATATACCTTATGGGGGTTTAAACCTATATTTCGATATGTTAAATACAAACGGAATGACAAACTAATCTATGTATGGTGGAGGGTATAAACAGATTCAACGACAAAATGTCGCATTATAGTAAAACACTGTTTACACTGCGTTCATCTATTTTAGGCTTAAGAGTTTACTTCCGCCGAATATATCCGGCAACACTTTCTTCAGATTCATCCAATCCCCAAAGATTTCAAGGTCAGATGTCTTTGAATTACCCTTAACAAACCCCAACGAAGTAGACTTAGCTTGATATTAAAAAACAAAAGCTCTCTGTGTTTTTCCGATTAATCGACCCAAAGAACCGATAAAATCGATTTTCGTAATTTATCGAATAATATCTTAACAGGTTAACCGGAAGGATTTTAAATAAATTAAACAAAAATTTAAAATAATTTGTTATATTTCGAATTGATTATTTAAAAAAAAACTCAATTTTTTATCTATTCGTTAGGTAACTTTTTAGTCGTTTATGCCAAGTTTTTTTTCATTTTGGAAATGTTATTATTATTTTGACGAAATTTCCTATAGAGTATGAAATGGGTATTGACCTCTTGTGACATGCAACAGAACTAACCTAAAACATGTCAGTGTATTGCTTTTTTTAAGAGAGTTAAGTTTTTACAGACAGCTCAGTGACGTGATCTATCTCAGTTTGGTGGTCAATTACTATTTCTATAGCAACGTCCGGTTTCGTGGAAGTTTGCATAAATTTTCGGTAGGCTAAGTTCAACATTACATTTGAGTGGATTTTCCAGCAAAATAATTTTCAGTTTTTCCCTGTTGAAATACTTACATTTTGTAGAATTTAAACAATTCTATTAAAAATAATGCAAACACTTTTTATTAACACCACACAGACGTTAATGGATTTAAATGATTTAATATTTTCAGTATATTTGACAAAAATATGCGTCTTCTTAATACTTTGTTTTATAAATTCTAAACACGTTTGTTTGATGTTTATCACACACGATTACACACACACAGCATGAAAAACACAGATTTAATAGCCTGAAAATAGGCAATAAAATTTATTATTCTTTTCTAAATTAACCAACACTAAAACAAAAAATAAATAATTGTAATTAACTTGAAACAAACAAAAAACTGTAATTTAAACCAATATATATTTTTTTAACCGTTATTATTGTATTGTTTTTTTTTATTCGCCGTGTTAAAAAAAGAGCCCGCGATTTAAATGGCGATTTATAACGCCAACTTTTGTCGCGTGCTCGTAAACGCTTCCATTATGGTGTATTTTAAAACGACAACTAAAATAAATGTTTATAATTTTTAATCATCATTGACTAACAGACTTAATTGAATACAACAACTAACGACAAAGACATTTAAGGCCTCTCAATTTGGAAATGGAAAAAAAACAACAACAATAAACACTGAGAGCCAGACAACTAATATATGAATTAAGATTAGTATTATTGTATGTTTTATGTTAGTATGTATGTGTATGTGTTTCACGAAGTTTATATTGTAGACTAACTAGTAAAGGGTGATTTTTTTTTGCAATTTGGTTTTTTAGTGTAAATTTTTCAGTGGAAAAAAAAGATTCGTGACATGTGGCAATGCCAAAAATGCTCATTAAGGTTTGCCATATCACCATGAATGGACTAATAAACGAACAATGCTTGCAAATCATTGAATTTTATTATAAAATTTTGTGCTAAGTGAGAAAAAAAATTTGTTTTTAGCGACGAAGCTCATTTTTGGCACAATAGGTACGTCAACAAACAGAATTACCAAATTTGGTGCGAAAAGCAACCAGAGGCAGTTCAAGAGCTACCAGTACACCCTGAAAGATGAAATTTTTGGTTGAGTTTTTGGACCGTATTTCTTCAAGAATGATTAAAATAGCAACGTTACAGTTAATGGAGCAAGATACCTTGAGATGATTATCGACTTTGTTTTTGCTCAAAATGGAAGAATTGGACTTTGTAATTATGGGGTTTAACAAGACGGTGTCACTGTGAGGACTATTCAACAACAACTTTTGTTAGCATGGTGGGTGGGTTAATCACGGGTGAAGCAAATTACACCTATCGCTACATACAGATCATCAGCACTTATTCCTCTATATTTTGTTGTGTCTTTTTATTCTTTTCTTTTTCTGTATTAATAGATTATTTGTATATTTAGGTACGTTAATATATGTAAAATTGTTTGTAACTGATTCACCGAAATTTCTATTTGGGAACAAAACACCCCCCCCCCCCCCACCCTCCCCACCATCAACGACGAGCGCAGCCGAACTAATCGGTAGCCCCATTCTCAAGGTATTAGACTTGGAGAATCATTACACACAGCACTCGATACTATGAACCTATTGAGAGAAGAGTTTGGTGAGCAATTAATGTCACGTTATGGAGCAGTTCATTGTCCGGCAAGATCATGCGATTTGACCTCACTAGACTATTTTTTGTGGGAATACGTGAAGTCTCTCGTGTACAGGGATAATTCCAGCCCTGGTAGACAACATTAAAGCTGCCATTAGTGGTATACCGGCCGAAATGCTGAAAAAAGTACGCCAAATTGGAGCTCACGGATGGACCACCTACAGCGTAGCCACGGAAACATTTACATGAAATAATATTTAAAAATGCGATAAATATTTCATTAACTTTTCCAAATTTTCTGTTTTTTTTTTTCAATTCTCCAAACCCAAAGGGTTAAAAAATCACCCTTTATAATAATCGTAATGTGTATTACAACCACATCCATAACGGAAAATATTATAATATTAAAACAGTCGGTGGAAAAGGAAAATATGTGTAAAGAACATAAAAGCAAACTATTTGTAAGAGATTTTTTAGGTTATTTTTGACTTTGCTTTATGATTTAGTGATGCCAACCGTTGTGTTAAAGAAAATCGTGTAAACTGTCAAAAAAACAAAGGAATACGAATTAAGCAGTTCCAATTTACCCGCATTTGGGATCCACATTAACCCCTAATTTATAATTTTGATGAAAACTTAGTGGTACCCAAAACGGCGAAAGAAATGAAACATTATTTCTCAATAGGGAGAATAGAAATGATATTATTAACCTCTCAGCTGCGTGAGATGTATTAATATATGCTGTGGGCTTTAAAAGAAACTCTATAAATTTTTAACTTTATTTTAATAATTTACTTTATCATCATATAATTTGCTTTATCATCAAATAAAGTGGTTAAAATACTAAAAAGTTCTGAAAGATAAAAGTATTGAAGACTTTTCAAACCAACATCACATATCCAAATTTCATTGATATCTAAGAAAACTCTAAGTTCGATTGCAAATTCGATTTGTACAACATTTCATATACTTCCCTAATAAACAGAATCTTCACCAGAAAGAATCACCAATGTGTTGTAAACAGTCCTTTAAAACATATTTCCTTAAATCAATTTTTAAATCTGATTTAAATTTTGACGAATTAATTCGTGAATTAATTTTTCTGATTAAGTTATGTATTAACATAATTCAATGTTATCTTATTAGAAGAATCAAGTTAATTTAATAATTCTTTTTATAAATCAAACGAAATAATTCAATTTTAAATCAAAGCATTAAATCAATTTTGATTTGATTCGCGAATTAAAAAAAAATTATTTTGATTCTCGAATATGATTTGATTCGCGAATTAAAATAATTTTTTAATTTAATTTCTTTTTCAACCCGAAAGGTTTCATGGAATTTTTATAAAATAGACTCCTACTTTACTAGAGCAAAAATTTTTTCTGTTTTGCCCTATCTCGCTTAGTTTCCGAGATACCGGCCATTTAAAAAATTTAAATTTTATAAAATAGCGAATGTTTCGGAAACTAAGCGAGATATCGTAAAACGGACAAGATTTTTTCAAAGATCGACAAACGTTAATCTTCGATAGAATAGATTCGAAAGAGTTTCATGGAACTTTTATAAAACAACCACAGGGTGACTATTTTTTTGATCAATTTCTATGATAATATAAATTAACAAACTCCAATAAAACAAATTTCTGTTCCAGTTCCATTTCGTTTGCATAGAAAATTAGTCACCCTGTGAAGCATATTAATATCTCGGAAACTAAGCGAGATAGCGCAAACGGACAAAATTTTTGCAAAGTTCGACAAAGGTTACCCGCTTATATTTCGAGATACCGGTCATTTTAAAAAATTAGCATATCTAGAAAGCGAGCGAGTCAATGTTAATGTTTTTTTTTTTTAATTCGCAAATCAAGTCAATCTTTTTTTAATTCGTGAATTAAAAAAAAAAGAATAATGTTTGAAATGATTAGATTCAGTTGAATCAATAAAGATTGAAATAAAATTGATTAATCAACTATGATTTTAAATCTGATTTAATAAATTGATTGAATCAACTCGCTGATTTAAAAAAAGAATTATTTTTTCGCACTTTGTAAAAAACTTGGAGGATTCATTATCCAGCGTTCATCTTTCTCAATCCAAAAACTTTTTGTATAAAAAGCACAAAATTTACATTACTGTTATTATTCTTTTAGTATCACTACTAAACACCAAAGATATGAATTAGTATGTACAGTGAAGTCTCAAAATAATCAACACCAATGGTCGCTAAAAATTTATCAGCATAAAATCGTTGGAATATTTTGTCAATAAAAGTTAAATTAATGAAAAAATTAAGAACATTAAAAAATGGTTTTCTCGTGAAAATTTGGTTCATTTTTTTCACGCAAAATTTACAGGACTATAAATTTTCCGATGAAAAAGTGACATTTTGAGTTAATTGTGAATGTGACTTTCTTATAAATTCAAAAAATTATTAAGTTTTACAATTTAAATTACATTTTGAGGCCATTAAAGTTCGAGTAAAATTTTTTCACTGGAAAAACAATTTACTACGCTTTAATGTCAAAAGTTTCGTAGTGAAATTGAGATTTTTGTTAAAATTTAAAAAAAAATTAATTGACCGGCAATTAGAGTTTTTTTGGACAACAAAAAATTACCTCACTGAAATTTGTCAAGTAAACTGTGCCTCTATTTTGAATATCCATTTTTTGATGGTTTCACTGTACCATGAAAAAATGCGTTTACGTTTATGTGTATAAGTATTAAACGAACTAAATTACTTACGATGCTTTTTTTGTTGATTTTAGTTTGAAAAAAAAAATTTTGTTTGTATTATTAATCTTTATACCCTCCACTATATATGGTGGGGGTATACATCAATTTGGCGTTCCTTTTGTAACATGTCGAAATATACGTCTAAGACCCCTTATGCAATGATCCTTATGTAATTTTAAGGCGATTTAGAGATTTCCGTCTGTCTGTCTGTATGTTGAAGTGGTTATCACGACACAAAGATGCAAGCGGTGGTGAAGTTTAATATTAAAAATGACCAAAATCGGTCCAGCAGTTAAAAAGTTCTGAGTGAAAATGTGAGGGAACCTCTAAATTTTCCATACAAATTGGTGTACAATTTCATAAGAGCGACTGGTAAATAAAATATTATCTCTTATTTTACACCAGTCGCCTAGAAGTGATTAATATTTTATATTGACCTAAAGATTTTTCACCTCAAGAAATTTTGTTTCTCCACTAATTTTTTTTTTCACCACAAAAATTTATTTTTACCTCAAAAAATTTTTTGCACCACAAAATTTTGTTTTCACTTCCGAAAAAGTTTTTCACCTCAAAAATTTTTTTTCACCTCCATAATTTCACTTTGAACGTTTTTTTCATTATTTGTATCAAAAATAATAGAGAACAATTTTTTTATAAATTGGTGGAGGGTATTCAAATATTCGGCACAGCCGAATTTAAGCTTTTTTACTTGTTTTTTTTTTTTTTTTTTGTTTCTGTAAATGAACACAGTGCAAAAAATTATTGTCAATGTGTTGTTGATATCATTATTTGATTGTGATGCGTTGTAATCGTATCGTTAAAATTTAATCTTAGAAACAAGTACTAATAGACGAAACAACAACAACAACAGCAACAATAAAAAGTAAAATAATCTTATCAGCAAAACATTAGTATAAAGAGAATTATAATGTATTTATTGATGGTAATATTGAGTCTTTTGTAAAGATTGTAGGGTGTACAAAACATTATGTCAATTGTACGAGTTTTCCGCCGAAAATATGAAGGGTATTTATTATCAGTAAGTGGGCCAATCGATAAGGAATTTGATAACAACAGATATTTAGGAATTTTTTGATCGAAAATAATTATAAATCAGAATAATGAACACTTATTAAAATATCAGATATAAAACTTTCGTCTGTGATTATAATTAAAAAAAATGTCAAAATAATTCACAATAACCTTTACATAGAAAAAAAAATTACAAAATTCCGTTTTATTATTAAACATATTTCATAAAAGATTTTTGTAAATAAATAAATATTTTTTTGGTGCCTTTTTAAAAAAAAAAAACTTTTTTTGTCTTTAACAAAAATGTTCTATGAAATATGTTTAATAAAAAAGGGTGTTTTTTAAGCCCGAACTGTCATACTGCGCTAACTTTTTGACATTTTGGATCAGTGTTCAGCAATTAGCCTTATTTTTGGCTTCACGGGTTTGTTAAAAAACAAAATAGACGCATATGGAGTAAAACAAATCTACAACAGACCCTACAGACTGCATTACATCCACAAAAATTCTTTCTTCACTTAGAAAAAAAAGCTAGTAGAAAAATTTGTAAACAGTTTTCAATCCTACTTTATTATTTTTGTACTGATTTTTAGTTAAAAAATTATTATTTAGCAAATCTTTTTGCTATTTTCATTTTACAAATTACAGAATTTTTACAGAATATTTACAAATTTTTGTTGTTAATTTCAGAAATCATTTTACAAATTTTTGAAAACCGATTTGCTAAAATTAGAAAAAAAATTACTAAAAAAAGGAAATGGAAACTTAAATTGCCTTAAAATGTTACATGAAAACAATTTTAATTTGACCTTTAAAGTAAAAAACTTTACTAAAATATTTTTTGAAAAAGAAATTAAAAGAAAATGATAAATTCGTTTGTTTTTACAATTTCTAAGCCTTTGATTTTTTTTTTAATTTTGTCTAAAATGTTTTAAAAAAAATAAATAAACAAAAAAAATTGATGTTCGATTAAAAAATAAATTTTAAATTTTGTACTAATATTAATAATATTTTGTAATTTTTTTTTCTGATTTTAGCAAACAGATTTAAAATTCCACTTTACAAAATGTTCACTAAAATTAAGTAGTGGCAGCTATTTTTTTAAAAAGTTTCAGTTGCCATTAAAGACTTTTTTTGGTGAGTGTACTAGATAATGTATTACTTTTTTTGGAAAAAGAAAAGAGAAGAGATAAGAGTTAACAACTCATACATATTATGTTTCTAAACTAAAGTTTTCGTCGGTGGGAATCGAGCCCGCAACCTTCTGTGTAACAGTCCAATGCGCTAACCATTACATCACAAAATTTCGATTCAACTAACGGTTTACACGCTGGCGGCATCATTGGAAATTATTTCTTCAAAAATGAAGCCGCATCGTTACCGCACCATGATAAATGATTTTTTGTTGGAAAATTATTAAAATCAAAATATGGTGATAGGTTGATGTCATGCGATTTGAGACGTCTCGTTTATTTTCTGTGTGGCCATGTGAAGTCACTGGTTTTTACTGATAAACCAGCAACAATTGACGTCTTGTTTGTGATTTTCGTGACAAACGGCCATCAATGTAAACAAATCTCATGTGGACATTTAATTGTGTTAAACCTAATTTTTTAACAATTAAAAAAAAGACCAAAAATTTTTATATGCCAGTTTTGCATTCCATTTAAAACATGTCGAAATATACACAAGTCTAAGACCCCGGATATCAAGCAAATAATCGAAAATTATACCAAGGTTGGAGCTCGAATGTCTCAAAATACATTTTCTTCATTCCCTTCTTGATTTTTTTCCTGAAAACTTAGGTGATATTAGCGACGAGCAAGTAGATCGAATACACCAAGATATCAAAATATAAAAATAATATAATATTTTATATTATTCGCGGCTCTATGGTTGATAGAATGTATTGAAATTGAAAAATTTTAAAATATATATACTGAAGTTTGGCATCAAAAAAAAATTAATTCAAATACATTGCACGGAATAGGTTATTGCTTACCCTACCATTAATTTTAACTGTTTTTCGTGCTTCTTTTGTTATCCTGTGCTATACGTGCTATGTATTTGCCAGCGAGGGCCAGGATGCCGGACCGCAGGATGCATTTTAATGTTTATCTAATATTTGTATAATTTGTTTCAAAATTTAAAAAATTTTTGCTATCGGTTCCAAAACTCGTCTATTTTAAAACTGACTCTACAATATCTAACTAAATGTAAGTTAAAAAACAGAGCGATAGAACCGGATACTTTAGGACAATTTTACACAAGACTAACAGTATAATTAATAACCTAAAGAACGGTTTATGAAGGAAAGGAAGTTTTTCTAAACCCGTTTTTGGAAGATAATAATTTAATAAGTATTAAAAAAAATGGTAAATGCTCTCTCACCTGATATCGAAAATATTTATACTTTGGATTTGGAATTGAACACTAACACTAACTATGGCAAAAATAATAAATTTTTGATTTATCGATATAGCACAATAAAGGTTGAAGGAGAAACAAGAAATCCAATAATCAAATAATATAAGTTTTCGCTATAAAGAAAACTTTCTATAAAATAAAATCATTTACTGAAAATTCTAGATTTAGTTTTATTATTTTAAAAGTTATTGCGATTGTCGCTTTTAATCAATTGCTAAATTGAGCAAGTTTTGGAGTTAGATAGATATTTGTAAAACGTGTTCCGACAGTAGCCTACTAATTGCTAATTTGAGCCCAGCGGTATTTTTTGCTAATCTTAGCAACACATGTCTGCTGACGTGTAGTACAATAAAATTAGTAGAAAAATTAGTAGCCGCTACTAAATTTTAGTAAACTTTTTGCAAAGTGGAATTTAAAACCTGTTTGCTAAAATCAGCAAAAAGAATTACTAAAAATGTTTTTTATTTTATTTATTTTTTTTCAAAAAATATTTTAGACAAAATTAAAAAAATAAATCAAAGGCTTAAAAATCTTAAAAGTTGTTAAATTATAAACGAATTTATTATATTTGTTAATATTTTTTTTACTTTTAAGATCAAATTTTAATTGTAATTAATTGATTTTTAGAACTAAAAAAAACTTTTTAGTGCTATTTTAAATGGATGTCGGTATATTCACTTCCGATCCTTTTTTTAATACATGTAACATTTTATGGCAATTTAAGTTTGTAGGTGTAAGTTTTATTTAGAAATAACATTTCCCTCAATATCCACTTCTTTAAAATTAGTAATTTTTTTTTTGTTAATTTTAGCAAATCGGTTTTCAAAAATTTGTAAAATGATTTCTGAAATTAGCAACAAAAAATTGTCAATATTCTGTAACTTGTAAAATGTAAATAGCAAAAAGATTTGCTAAATAATATTTTTTTACTAAAAATTAGTACAAATAGTAAAGTGGGATTGAAAACCGTTTACAAATTTTTCTACTAACTTTTTTTTCTGAGTGTATGTGACCTGGAAATAATGACTCATTTTCGAAGTTGGGACCCCAAACTAGGTTTGCTATTATCAATAACTACAAGAGCGTAAATATATTTTTGAGGATTTTTTATCTATTTTTTTTCTGTTTTAAAAAGTAATTTTTCCAAATTTACGAAAGTTTGACTTTACATCCTTTTCGCTTTTAAAGTCGCTCATTGCAGAAAAAAAATGTTTGAAGGCGATATAATAAAATTTCTTTAATAAAATGTTGTTATTAAATCAAAAAATATTTAAAATCCGAAGACCACTTTTTAGCAGCCTTGAGCATTAGAGGGTTAATATATTTACTTCTTTGTCAACACTCTTGTATTTATTAATATTTGTATAAAACTTAGCGCTTGTTTGCAAAATTTTAAATAAAAACTGTTGTTTTTCCCCTAAATTTTCTACAGAAGTTTTAGTTTGTTTAAACGAAAATTTTTGGATAAATAAAAATTTTTAAATGTCAAAATAAATACAGATTAAATTAACTCATTTCACGTCACTAGGAAGTTTTCGTTTGTGTGTTATTACAATCGCTAATTAGTGATGCAAACTTAGAGACTTTGTAAGTTATTAAGTGCTTTTTGATAAGTGATGCAAACTTGAGAAAAGGGGAAAAGCCTTTCCTTCGACGGCCTGCCAAACCCCCTTTGGGTAGAAACTTTCGTGTGAAGGTTCTTCCTCCGGTGTTCACTCACCAAAAAAAGTCTGCAATGGTAACTGAATTTTGGCTAATCTTGGCAAAACATGTCTGCTAACGTGTAGTACAATGAAATTAGTAGAAAATATTAGTAGCCGCTACTAAATTTAAGTAAACTTTTTGTAAAGTGGAACTTAAAATCGGTTTGCTAAAATCAGCAAAAATATTTAACAAATATTATGCATATTAGTACAATCAAATTAGTATACTAAATTAGTAGTAAGCGGTACTAAATTTTAGTAATTAGCTGTAAACTCAATGAATTGAAAAATATAGCAAAATTTTAATTTATAAAAATTATTTATTGAAATGCAAAAATTAACTCAATTATTTTTAGATACACTTATTACACTTTAAAAGCTGCTAATTTCATTTGAAATTGCCTTACGAATTAGAGCAACATTTTTGAAATTTTTTTTTTTTTCAAAAAATATTTTAGACAAAATTTAAAAAAAATATCAAAGGCTTTAAAAATAGTAAAAACATAAACGAATTTATCATTTTGTTTTAATTTTAGTTTTGATAAATAATTTAAGAAAATTTTTTGTATTTTAAGGTCAATTTTTAATTATTTTAAGGGCTGATTTTTAGAACTAAAAGAGTTTTTAATACTATTTTAAGTGGATGTTCTATATTTGAACATAATATGGCTGTGAAAAGTATCTTCACTTCAGATTCCTTTTTTTAACCTAAGTAACATTTTAATTAATTTTTTAATTTTATATGGAAAAGTTGTAATTATTAGAAATAACATTTTCTTTAATATCAACTTTTTTAAAATTAGTAAATTTTGTTTGCTAATTTTAGCAATCGGTTTTTAAAATTTTGTAAAATAATTTCTGTAAAAATTCTGTAATTTGTAAAATGTAAATAGCAAAACAATTTAAATTTTTTTTTACTAAAAATCAGTACAAAAATAGTAAAGTGAAATTGTAAACCGCTTACGAAATTTTCTACTAACTTTTCTTTCTGAGTGTGGACATCAGCTAAGATGGAATTTTTGGAAAATCCTACGGGGGAGGTGCAAAAAAACGCGAAAATTCTTTCCCTGCTGGACTGTCAAAATCGCTGAAACTCAGAAGTTGCTGAAGCAAAAGGGGGAAAAGCTTCCCCCTTGACGGCCTGCTGAACCCATTTGGCTAGAAACCAGAAATTTAAAATACGTATTTCTACTACTAACTTATATTCCAAAATTTCTACGAGGATCGAAAAAGACTTCCCTTTTGGCTACCTACCCAAATCTATATGCCTAGAAACCTGATATTTAATAAAAAACTATTTGAATCATTTTTATCTTTAGCCCGGTCAACATTGTGTCTACGCTAACAACTTAGCGGGCTCTGTGCGCTAGTCATATATAATAAGCTTGAACAATTCAACCTGATAACAAACTTTATTTGTTGTTTATTATATAGTCGTCGTAAATCGTCGCAAAAAAAAACTATTTTCAAGTTGTATTACTAATCTATTGTTGTTCAATGGTATAAAAAAAAACATAATGCACATGCGAAGACTATATTTTACAAATATCTACACAGAAAAAAATTCACAAAAATCTGTTTGTATTATTTAATATCTTTTACAGGCCGTTTTTGTTAATACAATTAAAAAAAATTAAAAAGGCACCAACAATGGAATATGGTCACTAACGGTGCCCAAGTTTATATGGCAATTTTAAAGGGCGAATTTGAAGAGTGTTGAAGTCTAGTTTGTTTCCTTTCTACATAAAACTGATAAATATGAAGTTTGGGGGCAATCGGATTTAAAGAAAGTCGAGGCCGAAATCGATTGAAAATTTCAAGAGTGTTTATATGGGGAAAAATATGACTTTTTTCAGTTTTCGTTCTATATTTTAATTTTTTTCAACCATTTGTGTTGTGAATCGATGTCAGTATAAACATATATTTTCAAAAAGCTACATAACTTCAAAATCGGTTAAGAACTCGCCAAGAAATAGCAAATGCCACAGACCAAAACACTAGGTCATGAAATCTGATGGCACTTTTTTAAACTTTCCGAAATTGATTAAAGCCATAATTGCTTTTTGCTCTCTATACTTATAAATAGTCAGATATGAAATATTGTATTATTACCTGTCTTTTAATCTGTGGCGCAATAAGGCAAAGCACGCATACATTTTTTGGCATAATTTTCAAAACTCCATTTTCGATTTTTAAAATATTTTCTTAAAGAAATTTGAAAAAAATAGATTTTGCACTTCAAGGGCTTATTAAATACATCCTTGGGATGAAGTATGTCAATTTTGAGGTAAATGCCTCCATGGACCTATCGGTGACAAGCTCTTATTTTTTGTGTATTTCGAGTAAAGTGTGATTTTTATAAAATATTAAGTAAATTTAATCTTTTTAAGTACTTTGTATGAAAAATGAATTAATTTTGTACTTTTAAACTTTATATTTCATCTTAGCGGTTTGAAAAAAATAATATCACCTCATTAACCCTTTTGTGCATGGGGTCACATATGACCCCATAAATAAAAACTAAAATTACTTTAATAATTTTCTTAAATGTCATGTTCTCGTTTGGCTTTCAGTCCTTCTAAAGCTTCTGAGCTCATGTTTTATTTCATCTCAACCCTCAAAAATGTTTTATCTGAGATACGAGAGCGGTGAGATGCCTATGTCTGCCACAATCTCTTTCACTTTTAATCTCCGATTGGCCAACAACATATCGTGAATTTTTTTAATTGTTTCGGGTGTAGAGACCTCAACTGGGCGTTCAGAACGTTTGGTATCTTCCGTACTTGTATTTATAGTATTTATCAAGCGAGTGACGGTTTTTTTTCGTAAAAACTAATGCTAAATCAGTACACGAAATTCACTTTTTTCCATTTTCTTCTCAAATCACGCGGTAGTCTGCTATCAATAGCTGTCAATTACAAACTAATTGACGCAAATTGTTCAAATTATGACAAGAGTCAACTGACAGATGCCTGTTGACAGGAGCAGTGTTGCCCTTTCAATTAAAAGGCGGAAAATTAGAAAAGTCCAGCACTTATTGACCTATCGTCGTATATTTACAGCATTGAATTTTACTGTTTATAGCATTGTTTGATTTGCTGCAAGAACAAAATAAACCTAATCCTACAATTTGTTAGATAAATTTGTCAACCAAGTAAAAACCTTATATGGCGAACATGAAATGTTTATGTGTCGAGCATTGAGGACCATTAAAGGCAACGCCTACCTTTGCATTTGATTTTAATATAAACAAATATTTTTAATTATTTAAAATTTTGTGAAATTTTTTTCTGCGTATTTTTAAATGGAAATTTTCTGTTTGCCAAAAAAAAAACTTTAATAGTTAAATAAAGACAAAAATCTAATCAGTTCAGTTTTGAATAGGTAACTACGACATTAGAAAGCAGCCTGTATTTTGAATGTCGCAGTCAAAAAGATAACAAACTTTATTGATAAAAATGTATTTATTACCATGCGAAATGTAAGCAAGTAAAAAAAATCGAAAATACCCAGACAGAAAAATGAAAACCGAAAAACGCTGTCAAGGCACCAAATAGTGAAAGTGCCAGTGAGCAGAAGAAGTTCTGCCAAACTTTGTTCTTAAGCTTTGGGGAAAACTTTTTATATTTGAAAAAAAAAAATAATGAATTTTGAAGGCAGCGCTCTTATTTATGTAGAAAATAGAAACCACCGTCGACATATTCGATATCGATATGTTTATCTGGTTTGGGCTTATCAGGTGGTACAAGTGCTGTCGAAAATTACCAACGCTGAGAAATGTTGGCAAAATCAACATTAAAAAATAGGTGGTGTAAAAAAAGATTTTCCAAAATTAAAAAAAAATAACTTGGATATTTTTTAGCGACCCAATCTCACGTTTAAGGGTTAAAAAAGGGATAAAAAAAATTACCATATTTTTGTATGGTAATTTACCGTTACCGAAATAACTAAAATAGGGTTATCCCTAAAATACCGTTACCGAAATAATTAAAAAATCGTTACCCCTAAAATACCGTTATCGAAATGACTAAAACATCGTTACCCTTAAAATACCGTTACCGTAATAATAAAGATATGAACTAAAAATTAATTCAAAATTTTCTTAAAATAGTTTAAAAATTTTCCTCAATTTAAGTCAAATTTTATTAAAATTTAAAAAAAAAATTTAAATGCATAAAAATTCCTATGTTTGGGTAAAAACGAAATAGTTTATATACTCAGAAATAGTTCATACACTTTTTAAGTAATATTTCTTAATTTTAGGAAAAAAAACAAGTATTCGACTGTACTTGCCCGGTATAACGAATACTGGGGATAACGAAAACGCAATATAACGTACGATCTCATTGTTTTCATTAACTATCTTACATATATACCGAATATTTATAAAAATTTATACTCGTTATAAAGAACAATTGGTAAAAAATAAGAAAAAAAAGTTAAAAAAGATTTTAAGTCTTTCTAATTTTTAAGAATTCTTTTCTAAAAATTAGCTCAAGTAATTGGAAACAAAAAGTAATACATTTTTTCCTATATAATAATAAAAATTTATTTGGTTTTAGAAAGTGATTAGCTATTTCTAGGGAAAATTTTCATGGAACTAAGTTAAGATTTCAAAATTTTAATAAAATATTTAAATAATAAACTTAAAGTAGCTTAAAATATATTTTAAAATTTTGTTAGCAAAAGGTAAATAATTTTAAATTTGCGCTTTTATCTAATAATTTTGTTTGCTGACTACACTACAAAATATCGCAAGTACATTTTACACATTACGGCATAATGGCTTTCCTATAATTGACGTTACGCCTATTAAAATTTATATTTATCGAAGGCACCAAAACTATTTTTTTTCACTTTATTATAAAAAAGAGTTTAAATTTGTATATGTCAATTAAAGTTTAAGTTTAAGCCATAAAATAAACTAATGACCTTTTTCCATTTTCCAATAATAGCAAGAAATGTAACTGTGATATTTTGTATTTTTGCAAAAACTTCCTTTAATTAGTTAATTTAAGAAGACAAAGGACCCCCAGTGTTTCTTAGCCATAGATGCCGTATGTCACATAGGGCATCCCCTTTTGTAGTTCTCTCAAGGAAAACCATTAATTAACTACGAAAAGGTTCGGGCTTTGTCACAATTTATTACGTTTCAGGATATCCTACAGTACATTTTTTTAATATGTTTACCTTTTTAATTACCTTTTAAAAGTTTAATTTATATTTTAAATTAATGAGTTTAGTATAAATAAATTTAATTTAAGACAAAATGTACAACAAAAAGCTTGTTAAAAGCAAAGCGGAAGTCCTCCGAAATTGGGCAAATACCTACACAATGAGTGTAAACTACTTAAAACTAGATGGTAAAATATATTACCTTTACCTATTATCAAATTTAAGGATAATTTTCACTTAAAAGGAAATATTTTATTTGTTTTAGGGAGTTAAGTCCTAGTTTTGAGTAAAAAAAAATTATCTAATGAACTTAAAGAAAATAAAATTTTTCTTAAAACCAAGGAAACATTTCCCAACTAACAGTAAAATTTAAGATGATACACTCAGAAAAAAAAGTTAGTAGACAAATTTGTAAACGGTTTTCAATCCCACTTTACTATTTTTGTACTGATTTTTAGTAAAAAAATTATTATTTAGCAAATCTTTTTGCTATTTACATTTTACAAATTACAGAATATTTACACAATATTTACAAATTTTCGTTGGTAATTTCAGAAATCATTTTACAAATTTTTGAAAACCGATTTGCTAAAATTAGCAAACAAAATTACTCATTTTAAAAAAGTCGATATTGAAGGAAATGTTATTTCTAATAATTTAAACTTATACATACAAACTTAAATTGCCCTAAAATGTTACATAGGATTAAAAAATGGATCGGAAGTGAAGATACCAACTCATGTCTAAAAAGAGGACATCCACTTTAAATAGCACTAAAAAGAGTTTTTTAGTTCTAAAAATCAGCCCTAAAAACAAGTAAATTTAACCTTAAAAGTAAAAAAAAAAAATTTTACTAAAATATTTTTCAAAACAGAAATTACCAAATTAAAACAAAATGATAAATTCGTTTATGTTTTAACAATTTTTAAGATTTTTAAGCCTTTAATTTTTTTAATTTTGTATAAAACATCTTTTAAAAAATATAATCAAAATTTTTGATGCTCGGTAAAAAAAATAAATCTAAAACTTTTTACTAATATTAATAATATTTAGTAATTTTTTTTGCTTATTTTAGCATACAGATTTCAAATTCCACTTTACAAAAAGTCTACTAAAATTTAGTAGCCGCTACTTATTTTTCTACTAATTTCATTGTACTACACGTCAGCAGACATGTGTTGCTAAGATTAGCAAAAAATACCGCTGGGCTCAAATTAGCAGAATTTCCCGTAATAACAGCAAAATTTTCAGTTGCCATTACAGACTTTTTTTGGTGAGTGTATATGAACTAATTAAGAGGAAATTTTACTGTTTTCTAATTTAAATTTAGTTCCCAATAGTAAAATTTAGAAATATTTACCAAATTTTAAGTAAAATTTCTTTCTTAATTTCAAAAAAAAAATTTATTAAATATTGGTAATAAGTATATTTGGCGCCGATTTCATTTTAATTTTTCCTCAAAATACTCGTAAGTTTATTTTTCTAAATTCTAGTTCATTTTATTTTTGGTGTGGCGCTAGCTTTACCGATAACCTCATCGTTTCGGTTACCATTCATATCTAGAACCGAACGAAGAACATCTCCTAAACTTTTTAAATTTTGTTTTAGATCACCATTTTTTTTTGTGACTACGTTATAACAATGCTTTGAACAACTGCTCCGAGCGTTTAATGATGTTATCATTTTGAGATGGGCGAGCACTTTTTGCCAGCATTTTGACCAACTTTTACAGTGCCTTGCCAACGCTTTTCCGTTTGTATTTTTCTGAGTGAGAAGTCAAAAGTATTTTATACTTAAAATTAAATTTGATAATATTAATAGGTTTAAAAGGAAATTTACATTTTGAAGGACGTACTTCAAGACAATAGAAGACCACTCACTTTGCAAACAACAATAGACTTAAAAAATTTGTTGGAATTCTAACGAAAGTTACACAGTATTTTTGTATTATATCCCAGCAAAAATAAATGGAAGTGATTCTTAAGGAATTATTTTTCATTGATTCTAAAGTATCTTTTAGTTCTGATTTTTCTCTTCTAAGGAAGTTCTTTTTCACAACTTATAAAAATGTGATTTTTAATGAAATTAAACACTTTTCAAATCTATGACGCTACAAAAAGTAAAAAAAATGTATTGTAGTAAAAGTTGCAAGCATTTCGAATAGAGATAAATAAGGCCCGATTGCTGAATTTCCCGCTAAAATTTAACGAACAGTAAAACTCAAACTTTGTATAGGAAACAACAACAAATGTGTCAGTTAAATTCCCAGGTAGAAGCTAACGGGAGATTGTGAAACTGAGGCTAAGGCTCGATTACTGATGTCCTGTAGAAATCTAAATTACAAATTCAAAATTTATTTGGGAAGAACAAAAGATTTAATTTTTCACTAAACCATAAGAAGGGCTTTAGATGCAATGAAAAAGGATCATAAAAGAGAACTTCCACCCTATGACACCTCTATGTAAAAATCATTGGTTCCGATCCAAATTTTCACAACACCGGAATCAAAATCACTGCTTCTTTTTCTCTTCTTTTGCTACTTTTTTTTTTGCTGGGATGCTAATAAATGCATATTTTGTTTTGTTATATTTTTCATTATATTTGCTATATTTTTTATAGTTTGTTGAGTGAGATAAGATATAAATAGTAAATACATAAATATAATATTATTTAGATAACATATATCATTGAAAATAAATACAGGGTATTTTAATAATAAATTATATTTTGTATTAGAAACAAAAATCCACTCCAAATTAGAAAAAATAAAATCTGCATGAAATTGATTTATTAACTCTGTAAATTGGTAAGATTGATATGCTTAAATGAATCTTTCTTAATTTTTATTGAATTTATTTTAGAAAAACAACATTTTTTTTAAATGTATCATCTCTTAAAAGTAGAAGAGTTACAGTAAACAAAATATTTGACAACTATTGGGAAATAGGACTGTTGGATTTGGTTTTTTTTTTGGGAAAAAAATACATTTTTATTAAAAACTAAACACTTGTATACGTCTCAAAATATTTAACACTATTGATCATTGAACATTGTAATGAAGAATAGTGTCAAGTACCTGGGAGTTGTTCTGGATAGAAAACTCTGCTGGGGTGACGATATCGGGATTAGGAATACTAAATCTTACCGTGTGTAGAAGAGTAGAGGGCTCTAAATGGGAATTGAAGCCAAGAAAGACTCACTGGCTTTACACAAATATCGTTAGACCGATAATGACATAAAAGGAGATGTAATGTGGGAAAACTCCACTATGTTGAGACGATCAGACCGATATAGCACATCGGCTGAAAATTTCGTAAGATAGCCAATAAAACAAAAAATTTTTGTCAAAATTCGACTGTTTTCATTAACATAAGGCATGTTTTCTTTGTACACTTAAGCTAGCAAGTTATTTCATTTATATGGAGAATTAAGCGAGTTAAGAACTAGTCGCTTAGTACTCGTTTAATTATCCATATAAATGAAATAACTTGCTAGCTTAAGTGTACAAAGAAAACATGCCTATAATTTCCCTCAAATGCCTTTCTAACACTTCAATATATTTTTTATAGAATGATTTATTTTTGGCCTCAAAATAGGTCTCTGTTTCGGCAATTACCTCTTCATTCGTACCAAATCTCTTTCCCTCAAGCATTTTTTGAGGCCTGAAAACAGGTAAAAATCACTTGGAGCAAAATCTGGCGAATACGCTGGGTACGGAATTAATTAAAAATGTAATTCCTGCAATTTGGCCATGGTAGCCGACGACTTGTGACACGACACATTGTCTTGTTAAAGGAGCACTTTTTTCTTCTTTATGTGGGGCCTTTTTTTTGAGATTTCCTCCTTCAAACACTTCAGTTGGGCCATGAAGCAATCGCAGTTCATAGTCTGGTCTTTTTCAAGGTAATCAATGTACGAAATTCCAGCCGCATCCCAAAATACTGATGCCATAACTTTACCAGGCACTAAAACAGCTGTAACTTGTTCATTAATGAACGAATTGCCATTAAATTTTGACAAGTAGTTCCAAAAAATCCTATGGATTTTTCATTAGTGGCGCCCCCTATGTATCATTCTACGAATTTTTTTTAGACAATGTGTTATGAAAGTTCTAGCGGAGTGGTCTCTTGGAGGACGGCCATGCCAGGCATCAGAGATTCCTTCAAAATCTGCCATAATATCGCGGTGGAGGAATTTGGATAAATTCATTTCTACACTGTTGAGTCTAAACTGGACAGAAGAACTGGTTTGGGTTTCCTTTGTGGAGATCTGGGAATACTTCCGACTTCCGGACCACATCATCTTTTGAGGTAGAGGTTGTGGCTTTTACAAACTGCATTCGATTTTTAATTATGACTGATTATTCTGAGAATGAGAGGGTTGACGAGGTGGCCAGGAGTGGAGCGAACCTGGTCTCTGTTAACCTTCAAAATCCGACACCTATTTTAGACGACGAAAACGAAGCTTGGACAATGGACCACCAATAAGCACTAGGAGATCTGGAATTGGTGGTGGATGTGGACAGAACAAGGGTAATTTTAAGGCAGGGGAAACGGGAACTGACCAACATGATGGGAATTCTCACATGCCACTCTACACTACGATTAGGATGGAGTGACTCTGTGGAGTATTTGCTTCGGAAAACTGAAGGGATGTCAGTGGGATACTGAATTATTCAGATATACTGGAAAGTATATTCACCCAGTTTTAGACAGCGCACAACATGCCGATTCTCTGGCATAGGTATATGTCACCCATTTTTGGGTGATCATAAAGGACGAATGTCCCTTCCTCTTTTTTACCAAACCTAATCTATTGATCATTAGCCCACTAATGCGCAAAGTTGATACACTGTTAATGTTTTAGGCTATTCGAAAATTTTTTTACGATTAATCGATTGATTAAAATTGTTAAAAAATATCATTGTTGGCATTCAATTCCTTTTCATAATAACGGTAGTTGGCTACCACAGCCACTTTAAGACCGATATGAAAATTTTAAAATCGCAATTCCATTAAAGGCATTTGTCTTTTTGTATAATCGGGTTTATTGCGCTATTTTACCAGCTTAATTTTAAAATATCTTAAAATACCTTTAAAATAACGCTAAACTACCGAAACACGAAAAGTATTTTGAAGATATAACCCAAAGTAACAGGTAATATTATGAAATAAATCCCGTGATATTAGAAGGCACATGTCACTATTGGAATCGTAGTTTCAAAATTTTCGTATCGGTACTGATCGGAGCGTGGTCGACAACTACCGTTATAATGAAAAGGTAGTGCTTAACAGCCATTAAAAACATACAAAATGTTTTAAAAATATTTTCTTTTTAAAGGTTAATATAACAGATAATCATTAATTTTTTAAATGCAATTTTAAAAATTAAAACAATTAAATCTACAAATAATTTGTTAACAAGATTGTACTTAGTCACACAAAATACTTACTGAGAACTAAATAACTTTTCAAACATATGAGCGTTTCAGAAGCAAATTGAGCCAACTATTTTTTGAAAAAATTTTAACAAAATTCATCAGGTTTTTTTTATTTTTCTCTGTAACGAATCAAATTCCCGAGACAAATAATAATAATAATAATATGTGAAGCGAGATTCACAATGAAGAAGGACACCACGCTGCAGAGTGGAGTACTCCATATTTGTGAAAGAGTCTTAAACTTTGAAAGCTCTGGACCGATTTAATAAATATTTAGTACAAAAAATATATTTTAAATTATGAATAAAGATCAATTTTAGTATTTATGTAGAGTATCTATTTACATACATAAATACTTTTTAAGATCTTATATAATAAATAAATTTTATTAGATAATTTAGTTTACATTAATTAGTTAAGTATTTCTTTTATTATTTCTAACTATTATAAGTATTATCATCCACTAAGTATAATTACATTTTATTTATATTCATATGTGTATAAAATATTTAACTCTATCATTAGATAAATTGGATTGCGACAATCAAAATAATTCTTAAATAAGCATTTTTATTATTTTAACTTTTCTTTTTTTATATATTTTAATGCAATCAAAGCAATTTACTACTTGAGATGAAATTTTTTGTCGTTGCTTATTTTTGATTTGATGATGATTGTTCTAGACATATATAATTTACTTCTAGACAAGTATAATTTGATTAACAAGGAAACTATTCCAATGGGTTCCCATCGATCTTAATGAAATTTAAATATGTGATAAAGGAGGAAAAAAATAAGAGACAAGTATTCATTTTACACCAAAAATATCTCGGTTTTCAAAATAAAATTCCGTCCCGAATGGATTAAATAAATTTTTTTTTTCTCAAACAACAAAAAAAAATACTTCATATTTACAACGTCAAAAGGAATTGTACAGTAATAATGACAAACAATTTAAAAGAATTTTGTATCTTGTTTGCTTCATAGGCAACGATTCCACTAGAATTCTGATTTCTTTTTACCATTCCTCCATTAACACATCGGCTGAAAAAATACTAGTAATGATAATTCATTCATAAATGAACAAGTTACAGCTGTTTTAGTCACGCTACTTTTGAGATTTTGACGATAATGGATTCAAAACAATTTCGTGTGTTGATTTATCATTATTCAATGGAAAAAACACCGCTCAAGCCAAAGCTTGGCTTTATAGGTGTTATTCGTACTCTGCCCCATCGAGACAAATGGTAGAAAAGTGTTTTGCTGATTTTAAACGTGGTCATACAAACACCGATGATGCCGAACGCACTTTTGGTCGCCGAAAAGAGGTGGTGATACTGGAAAATATAAAAAAGTTCACAAAATCGTTTTGGCAGATTTCAAAGTGAAGTTTCAGGAGATATGTATAAGCTGTCTCCTGAAAGAATTTTTCACGAACATTTGTTAATGAGAAAGCTGGATGCCGTGTTTGCTCACAGTACACCAAAAACAACAACGTGTCGATGATAGTGAGAGTTGTTTAGAGCTGTTTCACGAAAATAAAAATAACTTTTTGCGTCGGTATATAACAATAGACAAAACTTGGATCTGCAATTTAACTCCAGAGTCAAATCAGTAGTCAGCTAAATGGATGCTGTCTACTTAGCTGACGAACCTTGCACGAAGATGCTAAAGGCGCAACTGGAACTGGCTGCGACTGGAATTTTTTACATTGATTACCTAGAAAAAGGCCAGACCATCAAATGCGATCGTTACTTGGCTCCACTAGTGCGTTTAAAGGAAGAAATCGTAAAAAATAGGCCCCATATGAATAAGAAAAAAGTGATCCTTCAACAATACCATGTGCCGTGTCATAGGTCGTTGGCCAACAAGGCCAAATTGCACAAATTACACTTTAAATTGCTTACGCGTCCATCGTATTCGCCAGATTTAGCTCACAGCGGTTTTTACCCGTTTTCAGACCGCAAAAAATGTTCGCTGGAAAGGGATTTGGTTCAAATGAAAAGGTGATTGCCGAAACAGAGGCTTATTTTGAGGCCAAAGATAATTTATTTTTTCTCCCTCTGCCAGGGTTGTCAAGACATATTTGTCGCTGTCCCCGAAATAATTCGAAAAAAACCCACACAATCGCCACGCGTGTTATAATTCTATTAAAAATAACATTATTTTATATTCAAATAAAAACTTAATCTAAAATAAACACACCATGAAAGCTTGGAAAGTTATATATAATTTTTTTATTATTTTAAAAATAAACCTGTTTTGTAAGATTCTTGTCAATCATTAATTATTTTTTCATAAAAAGTTTTCTTAGATTTAAAACTCAAATAATAACTTTTAATTATTTGATAATTTTTCGTACTCGTCATACTCCAATCTTTATCTTTATCTAGATTAAAGGACATAAATAAATTTAAATAATTAAATTTTAAATCAAAGAATCAAATCGACTTTGATTCCGTATCAAAAAAAAAATATTTTGATATGATTTGATTCGCGAATTAAAATATATTTTTTTAAATCACGATTAATTTAATTTTAAAACCGAAGGGTTTCATGGAATTTTTATAAGACAGCCTCCTCGGGATGCCTTTCGGACCTGGCCTATTTTTATTATCGGAGTATTTTAATACTCTCTCGCTTAGTTTTCGAGATACCGGTCATTTTAAAAAATTACCATTTTACAAGTCAATTTTAATGTTTTTTTTTTATTTTGTTTTTATTCACAAATCAAATGAATGTTTTTTTTAATTCGCGAATTGAAAAAAGAATTATGTTTGAAATGATTTGATTAAATAAAATAAAAAAAATTCAAATGAAATTGGTTAATCAACTATGATTTTAAATCTGATTTAATAAACTTATTTATAAAATATTGAATCAACTCGCTGATTTACAAAAAAAATTTTTTTTTTCGCGAATTAATTAAATAAAGATTTATCTTTTTAGAGGTCTGATCACACATCACAGTGCGTTGGCATACTAGCCACTCAGCTTTACCGAAGTCATTTTCGGCAAATAAAAAAGCATATTTTTAATAAAAAAATTAAATTTGCACTCGCCGCTAATGTATTCGCTTCATTTGGTTACTTTCTGGCGAAATCCTGACGTCGCTGCTGATTAATTTTCGATATATACAATTTTCTTCTTGAAACTTGTCTACATAGTCCATTTGCATGTAGTCATTAGTGCTGGCGGTAATGTTGACACCTGCGAATTCCAAAATGTTCTCAAATATTTTAACAGCACTTTCAGTTGGATTTTTTTTTCACTTTTCGGACAATGGGTCGTAATTTAGTTCAATATACTTTGCCTTGACTTTTTTCAATCAATATGACAAGTTTATAAAAATCCGGGAAGGTATTTTTACACTTCAAAAAAAAAAATTATTACGCAGAAATCTTCCAAGTGATCATGATGAGATCAGGTCAATTAGTAATTATTCTAATTGGTTTATATTATCTAAAATATGATAATAAAACAAATCCCTAAAAATAACGGGTACTTTTTTACCGTTAAAATTCTTTATTATAACTGAGGCACAATTTGTACAGTTTATTTTGACGCCAAAAATATGAAGATTTTTGAAATTTTAATACTGTTATTTTTAATAAACTTAGAAATATTAAATAAAGTATAATTGTAAAAGGGTGAAATTAAATTATAAACATAATAAATCAATGTGTACAGTTTCTTTTGACGCACACAGTATGTACGTAAATAATCAAGATTAAAAAAAATTAAAATCAAGTTTAACGAACTTTTTCGAGCTTTATAAAAGAGATTCTGATACTGAAATTTTTAAATAAATATGTGACAACATTTTAATGATAATTTTATTTGTGGTTATTTCTGCGTGTTGCTTTGCTATTATAACAGTTATCGATTTGGGCAGATCAGTTTTTGAACAAGTGTTGTCATATGACAATGCTTGGACAATATGGGTTAAGGTACCAATGCCTGTTTTTGTTAATAGTGTTTATGATGGTTTTATGTCAGTTGTCAAGCTTAAAAACAAACTGATAATTTAACTACATAAATAATGATATTGAAATTCTGAATTCGGTAGAACAACGTGAAATTAATTCAATTGTTTAATTAACAAATTTGGTTTAATTTACAAATTTTGGTTTAATTTACAAATTCTATCAAAAACTGAAAACTGAATCATAATTGGCGTAAGTGACTAGGCCTCAATTTTTGCTAAATAGAACTTTTAGTTACACATTTATTTTTGATTTCCCATAAAAAAATTACAATTTAACTATTTGTTAAATTTTAACCGGACATTAAGTAATCGGGTCATAAGTTTTGTGTATAAAAAAAATTTAAAAAAATTTTCAATTTTTGATTAATACTGATACTTAGTATAAGCCAGCTATGCCCCATTCATACTGAACCCAAAAATACGTATTTTCGTTTTTTTAAGTTTTCAACTTTCAAATTCCATACAAATTTTAAATCGAAAACTTGAAAATAACGAAAATACGTATATTGGGGTTTAGTATGAATGGGTCATTAAACTAATTCGGGTTTTGCCTTTAGAATGCTCTAATTCAATTTGAATATTTTGTAACATTTTTCTCATGGCTTTGTGAACAAACAAAAAACCAGCAATTTCCTTCTTTTTTTTTTGCAACAAAATATAATGAAAGAAAATTACAGGAAATGCAAACAGTTAGTTGTAGTTGTGTGTAATCAGAACATCCGAATGTTTATGTCATCCCAAAGAAATGCTATACAAAAATGTATAAGATATTCCCAGCAAAAAAAATTGCATTCGAGCTTTACAAACCTTTTTTTCCATTGCTTCCAAAGTATTAATTTTTACGGCTTTTTTTTTGAACAACATTTAACAAATCAAGTATAGTTTTTAAAGACTTATTGCTCTAATATTGATCCTTATAAGTGATTTGGATAATATGAACCAATATTATTTAATATTTCTAATTAATTTGTAAAATTTCAATATTCTTTTAATTTTAAAAAATAAAAATTATGAAAAATTGTTTTTTAAACACATGAGAAAAATTACTGAAAAAAATATTGCATTTCACAATACTTTTATTTAACAGGATAATAAAGCAGATCTGGGCGATCTCAATTACATTTTGCAACTATTCACTTGTGTGATTTGTTCATATCAATAATCCTATCAGATCTATGCTCACATTTGTGGGATTAAATGTTCTCCTTGGAAAATTTGCTAAAATTTTAATATCACACATGGAAAATAAACAGTATTTGTGTTTACTTAATTACAGCCCAATCACTTAATTACATCATTTACATGTAACTGAAGTAAATGTGTTCAATTGCATGCTAATTAAGAACACAAAAAAATATACATTACATACATTATAAAAAAAATTTAAATTTTTGAAGAAAATGTTTAATCTCACTAATATGGGCGTAGATCTGATAGGATTATCAATATGAACAAATTAAACAAGTGAATAACTGCAAAATATATTTGAGATGGCCCAGGTGTGACAGTTATTGTATCCGTTAACACACAACAAAAAACTTAAAGTCCACAAAAAGTGTGTTTTAAGGAAGAACTTAAACATTACGTTTCTAATGAACGTTAACTTTCTTTTAAAAGCCCTATAGAACTTACGAAAGGCTTAACTGTTATACAGCGCTCATTTTTTGACATTTATTATCAGTATACTCTGGCAAATCATCATAAATAGATTGACGCTTGAACAACGCTACCAAATTATCCAGATTTACTTTGAAAAGCAGTCATCAATTTGCGAAAACTGATGCGATGTTTTATTGCAAAGTTGTGTTCAGCAATAAGGCTGTTTTTGGCTTAACAGGTTTGTGAAACCAATCCATAACAGACCCTACAGATTCAATTTTATGCAGAAAAATACACTGTTATTTCTTCAAAAATAAAGCCGGACCTCGAGTTACCATCAATGAAAACGTTACTGCACCATGATCAATGATCTTTTTGTTTGAAAATATGTATGAAACTTATCTAGGTGATGCGTGTCATTCGGCGACCATAAATTAATTTATTGTAATCAAAATTTGGCGATAAGTAAAATTTGTAAAATGGACCTGGCAATTGGCCTTAAAGGTCGTGCGATTTAACACTTCTCGATTATTTCCTATGTGCCACGTGAACTGCCTGGTTTGTGCTGGTAAATCAGCAACAATTGACGCCTTGAAGGCCAACATTGTTCGTCTTATTCGAGACATACGGTCAGCAACGTTCGAAAAGCTGTCCCAAAATTGGATGTCCAGAATACGCTTCGTTAAGAAAAGTCGCAGCGGCTATATGCCTCTAAAACTGCCCGAGCAAACATCCCAGTCTACTTAAAGAATTCAGTATCCCTTCAGTTTCCCTAAATCAACCCCCTGCAAAATACTCCCCGCAAAATCCGGGCAAAAAACAAGGAAGTGATCCAAGGTATCATCGCCCTCCCTACAGGCCCTACACACTACAGAATCACTCTATCCTGATTTTGAAAGGTATGATCCCAGTGTAAAGTAGCCTGTGAGAATTCTCATCATGTTGGCCACTTTTCGTTTTCCCAACCTTAAGATTTCCCTGGTCCTGTCTACATCCGGGTCACCTAACAGCACTTTGGTCCCACCATGCACAAAGATTATCCCCACTTCAGGTCTCCCTGTGCATGTTGGTGGCCTATTGTCTAAGCTTCTTTTTCGTTATCCGAAACGGTTTTGGCTTTTGAAGGTTAACAGAAACCGGGTTCGAGCCATCCCTTGCCAGGTCGTCAGCCCTTTCATGCCCCTCAACTCCACAATATCCACGTACCCATACCTCAGACGACCCCAGCCAGAATAAACGTTTAGCACCCTTTTGCACCCCAAAACCGTCTTCGATTTCAGAGACTCCTCTGACAGAGTCTGCATTCTCAGAATAATCAGTCATGGAATGCACTCCGTAAAAGCTACAACCTCCGCCTGTTGTGGTCTGGAAGTCAGAAGCACACTTTCGCTCCCAATCTCCACAAAAAAAAATCTAAACTGGCTCTTCCGTCCAGTTTGGAGCAACCGGTGTATAAATAATTTCCATTGGTATCATCCAATATACATACCTTCATCCCTCTACCGCTCCTTGTTAGGAATAAGAAAATTGCAGTCCGCCAATATACGTTGTTCCGCCAACCTATTACTTTCCATATCCAAAATATGTAATAGCCTGGCAGATTTTGAAGGACTCCCTGATGCTGGCTACCACGGTCTCCAAGAGACCACTCCCCGAGCACCATCAGTCTGTAAGCCGCAAGTGCAGCCTCATATCTAATCTGAACATCTATCGGTCTGATGGAGAGTATCGCCTCCGATGCCCTTGTAGATGTCGATCTAATAGCGCCGCTAACGCCAAGACAACATAGCCGCTGAACCCCCTGAAGTCTTACCACATTACATCTCCTCAGGATCGAAAGCCACCACACAATAGCGGCATATGTTATTTGTTTAACGAGAGCCTACTGCTCTTATATACACACATTGCCCACACACGGAAAGCTTTAGTAATCCTACTCTCGATATGACCATCCCAGCAGAGTTTTCTATCCAGAACAACTACCAGGTACCTTACATTATCCTTAAATACAATGTTCAAAACCCGTTACATAATAAAAACATACCGATGATAGAGTTTCTGGTAAACAAAAGGAGTACATCCAAAACATTAATTTTAATGCTTTTTCTGCTACTTTTCTTGCTGGGTTTTGACAAACACTAAAAGAACCAAACCCATTTAAAATAATGACACCTTCACATTATGGAATGCTGTGACAAAAACAGTCGGAAGAAAGACGAGACAACGGCAATAATAATACATTTTGTAATTTTGCTGTTATTATTGATGGTAAAATTTTAAATCCTTCTATAAAAATACATTTTTTCACTTTAAGTGTCTAACATCCGTCCCTTAACGGAAATAAATATTTATAACATTTCATGGGTGTTGCTAAAAAAATAGCTATGTGCTTTTTAAAAATATTTGTGGAAATCCTAAATAACATCTAGCATTTGTGTCGTAAATCCGATTTTTGGAAAGTTAAAAGTTTTGTTGATATATTTGTAAAAAAAAGTGGAATTTCTAAAAAAATGTAGCGAAAGGCTGAAATAAAGCTGTTTTATAGGTCTTTTTATAAAATTTGTTTTATCCATTTAGCCATTTTCTTTGGCGCAACGACGATTTTTTTTTTTTGCAATTTGTAATGTTTTTTTTCTGAACATTACATTAATGTATTTATTGTAATTTTTGTAATAATAAACATAAAAAATTATATTAAACAGACATCATATAGTCCTTGAATTTTCTTTATTAACCTTGTTGTTTATGTTGTCATGACATAAAAATTAAATCAAACCTACTGTCCCGTCCATTCATACATCCTTCCTACCATCAATTTATTAAGTTTAATTGTTGTTGTTATATTTACCCTATATACACTCAATATTTGAGAGGGTAGCTGTGTTTATGCGGCAAGCTATCAAAGTTGGCTTATGTCATTCCAATATAAATTTGACATAAGCCAACGTTTAGTGGTAACGCTTAACATTACTTATGTTAAATTTATATGGAAATGATGGAAGCCACCTTTGATAACTTAACGCATAAACACAGCTGGTATTATCACTTTGATACTCCGTTAGTTGATCCGAGGATTTCCGAAGAGTCCATTGAAATTGTGTTTACGCCTTTAATAAGTGAGTAAGGTTTAATTATGTGATGAATTAAAAATATTTGTTGATTTTATCAGTTTTGTATACAAAATCAGCAAAAGTCGACCGAGCGGTTCAAATATAGAGACCTGAAAAATGTTCATATATGTAGATTTCAAACGTTTGTAACTTCTCCTTATTCTGCAACATTAATTTCCATGAAAATTTAACGCTTAATTTTTTTTTAATTTTCAATATCCTGTTAATGTTGCAAAGAGTATAAAATATTCGACTCGACCGAATTTAACAGTTTCACTTGTTTTGCCAAGATTTTGAGTAGAAGATGACGATGTAAAGAAAAATAACAATAATTTGTATTCATGTTTACTATTAAAGAGCTACATGCTTTTAAGGGGTTAAGTGGGTTTTGAAGGCTAAAAACAGCGCATTTTTCTTGAGTTTTTCTTTTTATAAATATATGAAATAAAGTATTTTATTCAAACAATTTAGCATATCAATGATACATATCTAACAAGTTGATTGTTAAATTTTAATTCAATAATTTTGAAAATTCAGCCATTGAGATCTTATTTCCCTTGACCTCTCAAAAAAAAAAATTCTCCGTGTAGTGAGGATAACTCATGACTGGTTCATTAAAAATTAAAAATCCAATTTTCTTCAATTAGTAGATGTAGTATAAAGCTGGTAAGTGAACTTTTTGGCGAAGTTGTGAACAAAAAGTTGCTTCATAAAACAAGTTGTGATAAAAAAAATCTAACTGAAGAAGTGTGCAAAATTTTAACATGATCTTTTCATAACTTTTTGGGAAATCATGAGTACCGACTTCAAAAATAGAATTTTTAGAAAAATGCGACTGAAGTTTAAAAATAAAACAAAAATAAATTTAAACTTACATAGAATCATCGATTCCGGCACCATAAAGTAAAGAATCTACTGCAGTGGCAATATCCAGGGCATCCTTTTGATTTTGCCTGTGACGAAATCGAATTTTCAAACCCCCCTTAATATATAAAAAATAAAGTCTGGTACATTTTATTATTTTTTTTTTTTTTTTTTGTAAACAACAGAAATTTAATGTTTAAGTCTCCAGGCATTACAACACTGACTGGCGTCTTATCCATGAAATTTAATTGAATTGTTTGTATGTTATTTCAAAGTAAAAATCAATTATTTATATAAATATAAATTCTTTTTACAAATATTATAAGCGGTTTTGTCTTGGAAACAACAAAGTTTAATTTTTAAAATAATATGAATTCTTTATGAAATATTTGAACATTAAGCATAGTAAATTGTAAAGTAATAGTCTTGTATATTTTAATTAGCGTGGAAAGAAATTGTACACAATTTTCAAGTGAAATTCATTAACGTAATAAATATATATTTTTTTATATTCAATATAACAGATTTTCCACATGACAACCGAACAACTTACTGTGATTTACATGAATTAATCAGCTTTAAAGCCCGTTACTTTGTAACCGTTAGTTTTAAATTTTGGAATATACAAGGTGGGGAAATTTGTCAATTTGATTTTGCATTCGCGAAGTAGAAATGTGCGAAATTTATAGTTAATAATAATGAATCGCTATTGTGACAATGTTGAAGTGAATGATTTTTTGAAGATCTGGATTTGGAGCACTTTAGGTTCCATCAGGGCGGGACCACTTGTCTTTACTAGCAGTTAAATTTAAGATGATATATGAACTAATTAAGATGATATATGAACTAATTAAGAGGTAAAATTTTGCTATAATTTAGAAATTTAAAAAAATATTTATTAAAATTTGTTTCAAGAAAAATTTTATTAAATATTGGTAAAAAAAAGTGTCTGGCGCCGTTTTCATTTCAATTTTTCCTTCGAATAAGTTAAATTTTCTAAATTCTAATTAATTTTTTTGTGTATTTTTAATTAACTGTTTAATCAAGCACCAACCAAGACGATTAAAACTTTATTTAATCTGTTGGAGAAACAGTTTGCCATTTCTAAATGACAATCTATTTACACAACTAGTTGTATACAACTCTGTATTGGCACACACAAGGTCAAATAAAAATTGGCGATAAGACGCCGCCGAAAAATATTTGATGCTGCCGACAAATTTTTTCCTAACGCCGACATTTTCCATATTCATATTTTTAACTGACAAAGTTAAAAATGCAAATTTAAACGACAAAGATTAACAATTTGGATTAACTTTAATTAAGTAGATTAATTTCGCAGTCTAAACGCATAGAAATGGTTAGAGGCTGCTTGCTAATCACAAATTTGAGCTCAAATTTGATAAACTCAATATGGCGGTAGTGGATTTTAAAAAGTTAAAAGTACACTCAGAATATTATGTGGTTTACAGTTTGTAGTTTAATAAAAAAGTTTTCCGTTCCATTAAAAAAAAAAAAGGAACATACATTTATTTTTTAAAGAAATATCTATTTTAACTTACTTATACTCTTGTTCAAAATAATTTACTATTATTTACCGATTTTTTTCAGTTTCATTTATTTTTTTCATTTATTTTAAATTTAATAAAAATTTACCCACAAAACGGAAATTTGTGGTTTATTTGTGTCCGTAACAGTTATTACAAATTTGAATTTTGTTTGCTGTCTGTTTCAAAAAAAATATTCAAAAAATTTCAATTTGTTCTTTTATTTAAATTGGTTGTATATATATAAAATTATTTCAATTCAAATTACCAAGAACTTCATAAACACACATATATACACAAACACATTCACACAAAAAGTGTCTATAGCTATGCATACATACATTTCGCATTGTAGATAACAAAAAAAAAATATACAAAAAGGGAAATAATTTCAAATAAATGATAAAATCCTTTATTTTTTAAGGAATTGGTAGGTAAAATTTTGACATTTATTTTAACTGATTATATCATTTGTTTCTTTTGGATGTGTCAGTTGTTTAATCAACATTTAAAAATAAATAACAAAAGGCATTTAATTTAAATGAAAATTAAGTGGACCGGTTTTTAAATGAAATATCATTTCTTATAAATGACATTTTCTGTTATTTTATTTATTTACAAACTATTTCAAGTGTACCAGCACTTATAGTTTATTTTGAATTTTAAAATCTTTAGTTTTTACCTTGACTTTTTTAAGGTTTTATTGTCAATAAATTTTTCATTAAAATTTAATTTGTGCCATTGCTATAACTTTTCGAAAAATTAGAATGGCACATTTTTTAATAAACTCAATTATACAAGGACGGATTAATAAGTCTGTGTCTTTTCCAACGTCCCTCGTAGTTATAAAAAATGCAACACTGCTCCCATCAAGTACCACCTGCTAATAGACTACTGTCATATTTTGAGCAAGTTCCGTCATTTACTTTGCGTTTAACAGCTGTTCACAACATACAACTTCGTGTTTTTTTTTTTAAATGGAAAAAAGTGAATTTCGAGTTCTCATTAAACATTGTTTTTTGCGAAAAGAAAACCGTCAATCAAATCAAGGAAAAGCTTGATAAATACTATGGGGACTCTGCAATATCGATTTCAATGGTAAAAAGTGGTTTACTGAAATCCACGATATGGTGTTGGCCGATCGAAGAGTAAAAGCGCGTGAGATTATTGATGCCATAGGTATTTCATATAGTAGTGTGGTTTCGATTTTAAGTGATCAATATCGACCACAAACACAATCGTGTGACAACTTCATTTCCATTGCAAAATTCCATGAATTGGGCTACAAATTGGTACCTCCATATTCTCCGGATTTAGCCTCCAGTGACTTTTCCTCTTTCCAAACCTAAAGAAATGGTTAGATGGAAAGAGATTTAGCTCCAACGATGAAATTATTGATCAAACAAATGCCAATTTTATGGACCCTGAAGAATCCTATTTTTTGGAAGGGATACAAAAATTGGAGAAACGTTGAGCTAAAAGGAGATAATGTTGAAAAATATTTTTTTTTTTTGCAAACAAAAACTGTGTTTCATTTAAAAAGTCACGGACTTATTGATCCGCCCTCGTATCATTGCTAAACGGAGTGATTTTTTTTTTTAATTATACTTTTAAAGGACATATTTAAACATGGTATTTTGTGCACAAATAAGAAGCTTTTTTATATTTTTTTACAAATTTTACACATGATTTATGGTGAATCAATTGAGATATTCTATCTGTAATAGTTTTCTGCATCGCGTATAAACCTAAATTTTTGGACTGTGTAATTAATACATTCTGAAATGTTATTTTACTAGCAACCGTCTTAGTGTTCAATATATTGGCTACAACTATAAAAATAAATGTAAATTCTTATTCTTAAAAAATCGCAATTTCGGATTTAAAAAAAAACTTAAAAAACGAGAAAATTACAAAATTTCTTTGAATTGCGATTTAAAGTTTTTTAAAGTGTTTATTATTACGCAGATTAGAACAAAGAGAAAAAATAAAACTTTAATTTGAAAAAATCTCAATTCACTGAAAAATTTTAACCCATCAACGTGTTGACTTTGGTTGCAAATATCTCCGCTAGAGGGCGCAGTAGGATATTATAAAATTTATACAAATCTAATTTGGGCATTAGTGTTTGGCCATAACAATTATGGGTTAATAGAGGTTTTTTTTAATTCAATTTAAAAAATTGTTTATGTGTACATTTTTTATTGCAAATATATTTTTTCATTCATTCAATTTATTCAATCAACCACTTAATTAATCGTTTATTTAAGCATTTATTGATGACACATACACGAGTAAAAAAAGTTGTATTTAATCATATCCAATTATATATTCTTTAATATCTGCTGTATTATTTAGCTGATCTTATTTTATCTGAAAAATGGCAGACGAAATTAGGTGCAACAATATATTTAGGGATAAGAAGGATCTAAATTGATCCGAAAAATGACAGATAAAATCAGATCCAGCAATATATTTGGGGGATTGAGTAAGATGAAAATTTATATAAAAAATTTTTACTCGGGTAGTTTGTTTGCAACTACCGTTGAAACCACAAACGTTTTCTCACATTTCTGATATTGGCAGCCTACATCAAGCCAAAGTAGTTCTTTGAATTGATACCACAACTTTTTTTAAAATTCTGTTTGTAACGCACGTATTATCACTTATTTATATAAACTGTTATTTTGTCTATTTGATATTTTATTTTATATTGACTTGCCTTATTTTATGTCATGTTTATTGATTATTTTGTCATTAATTTAATTATTTGATTTTAATTTCAAACTTTACATAATTTATTAATTGTTTCCTTTTTGATTATTTTATATGAGTTGCATTATTTCAATTAATAAGTTCAATGATTAACGATTTAAAGAATACTTCCTAAAAATGCAGCTATGTTTGTAATAATTATTGTTCTAAACATTGTTCTAAAAAGAGAGAAGAGATTAGAGTAATTTCATTTTTGTCATTGCGTAGGCTTTATGTTTGATAACCATAGTTTAAAAATTCATTCGATGTTCAACTGTTAAAGAATAAAGTCATATATATATTTAAGCGGACATCTGTCTTTATTTTAAATATAAAATAATAAACAGTACTTTATTTTTTTTTTTTTTTTTTTTTTTTTTTTTTTTTTTTTTTATTTATTTAGTAGTATTTAAAATACTTTCAATGTATCTTACAAAAATGTTTTATAAAATATATATATTCTAAATGCCCTGTTGCGTATTATTTCTTACAAAGTTTATTACATTTCTTTTAAAAACATTAACATTTCTTTCATTTTTTACAAAATTTGGTAACATATTGTATAACTGGAGTCCTTTAAAAAATAATGATTTTTGCATTGTATTCGTTGTTGCCCTCATCAGTCTAAAGTTATCCATATTTCTAAGGCCGTATGGTTGAATGTCTCCAACATAAGTTAATTGTTCTGTTAGATATTCTGGTGCATTTCCCCTTTTCAGTTTTTGTATAAAATTTATTGTATTAAATTCCAATCGTTGTTGAATGTTTAGCCATTTCAATGCATCTAGCATGTGTTGTATCGGTGTATATCTGTTGTATTTCAAAATTGAGCGCATTGCTTTATTTTGCAGTTTTTGGAGTCTATCTATTTGTGTTTTATTGCAGCACGTATATAAAATTGTTGATCCAAACTCAAAATGTGGTTTTACCATTGTGTTAAAAATGTTTATTGCTGTTATTATTGAAACTTTGCTTCTTATTCTTTTAAAAAATCCTATCTTTTTACCAATTTTTTTGCATATAAATTCAATATGTTTTTTTAGTTTTAATTCTTTATCTATTATAAATCCCAAATACTTTATACTATCAACTTTTTCTATTATTTCATTATTTATTTTAAATATTGATTCACTATTCATGTTAATTTCCATCAATTTCGTTTTATTTTCATTAAGTTTTAGTTTATTCATTTTTAACCAATTATTTATCGTTGCCATGTCTTCACTTAAATTTAACTGACATTGTTCATCTGTATCCGTTTCCGTAAAAATTAAAGTATCATCTGCATATAATACAATTTCACATCTTTTTATTATATTTGGCATATCATTTATGTAAATAATAAATAATAATGCCCCTAGGATTGAACCCTGTGGAACTCCAAAATCATTACTTATTGGGTTAGATTTAACACCATTCACTTTTGTTATTTGCCTTCTATGCGTGAGATATGATTTAAACCATTTTAATTCATTATCTTTAATACCGTACATGTGTAATTTTTGTATCAATATATTTCTATCTATTGTTTCGAAAGCTCTTTTAAAATCCAAGAAAATTGCCATAATTTTTTTATTTTTCTCTAGTTTTTTCCACCGATTTATAACGTAATTAACTGCTGTTTCGCACGAAAATTTCTTACGAAAACCCGATTGATATTTAGAAAATAGGTTGTTCTTTTCCATATAATTTTCCAGTTGTTCTTTAACCACTTTTTCTATAATTTTCTCACATGTCTTCAATGTATTTATTGGGCGAAACTCTTCACATTTTTTGGTTTTAGCAATTTTTTCTATTGGAGTTACCATTGATTCCTTCCAGTTGTCTGGGAAAATTCCAGTATCAAGCGATGTATTTATTAAATTTAGCATTTTGTTGCCTATTAGATTCCAGTTATCCAGGATAATTTTCGTTGATACTTTATTATAGTCAGGTTTGTTTTTTAGATTTTTACATATTTTTTTTAGTTCTTGTAAGGTTATTGCACGGAACTTAAATTTATGGTTTATCACAGATAATTGGTTGACGTATTGCACATATTCTATTTTATCTCTAATTTCCTTAATACTATTTACAAAATAATTATTAAAATGACTAGCTATTTGGAAGTTTTCTTTACATTCTATTTGGTTAAATATCACAGATTGAATCACATTTTGGTTGTTTTTAAGTACTAGGTTTTTTATTTCCTTCCACATTTGTTTCTGATCCTTAGTATTGCTTATTTTAATATTAATATATTTATCTTTTTCATTATTTATTTTTGTTTTGTATATATTTCTTATTTCTTTATATTCATTCCATGCTGCAATAGTATTTTCATTTTTGGCTGCATTATATTTGGTGATTTTTTGTCTTTTTATAAATTTTAGTTCGTTGTTAAACCATTTTTTAGTATTATTATTTTCTTTAAATATTTTCTTACACGTAAATTTCCTTATAGTATTTTCAATGCATGAGTCAAATAAGGCCACATTATTATTTAAATTATTATTATCACTTCTATTTATTAACATAGATATTTCTCTTTTAAATGCATTTCTATTATATTTAAATATTTCAATTTCCTTAGTATGATTTGTTTCATCATTTTCATTATTACACTCTATTATTATATCTATTGATTCATGATCTGATATCTTATTTTTATTATTATTTTTCACTGATATTATGCTGTTGTTAGTTATAATGTAATCAATTATTGTTCTAGAGTTTGCTGTTATTCTCGTATATTCCGAAACAATTTGTGTAAGACCATTATCATTAAGGATACCCTCCATTCTATTTCTGTATGTTCCTTCCTTAGACCAATCTATGTTGAAGTCTCCTGCTATTAAAATGTCACAGTTTTTATCATAAAGTTCTTCTATAGTTTCTTCAAAGGCTTCAAGAAATTCAATTTCTCTACAGTTAGGTGATCTATATACTGCCACTAATATGAAAACTATTTTTTTATTTCTTGCTGTGCATACGTTTATCCAGTATTTTGAATTTTCCACTTTTTCAAAAAGGTTGGTTATATTCCATTGATTTTTAAAATAACTCATAACACCACCGGTTCTTGACGAATTTGAATATGTAATTGTCTGTTTATAACCTTGTAGTAAAATTTCTTTTTCATCTATTTCTTCCGTCAGATGCGTTTCAGTCAGTACAATGAAATCTGGATTTTCGATAGCCGCTATTACTTCTAATTGATTATAGTTATTCACTAGTCCTTGTACATTTGTGTATATTCCTCGAATTTGCTTTGGTTGTTAAAAATTCAAACCTATCCTTCTTTTTTTAGTGTTCAGTTTATTTTGGTAAACTGGACATTGCTTATCCATTGTATAATGATTTTCTTTCAGGCCTAAGTTTAGTTTTCTATTTATCTTCATACAATTTATACATTTTTCAATAACTTCTTTTTCACACTCCTTTGTTTTATGTTTTCCGTGACATTTAAGACACATTTCATCATTGGTGCATTCACTAGCTTTATGGTTGAACCCTTTGCATTTAAAACATTGTAAAATTTCGGTGCCATCGAACACTCTGCATCTTTCCCATCCAATATTGATTTTTCGTGCTGCCATCACATTTTTGTACGATTCAACATCTATACTACATTTAACATTATTAATTGTTCTATTGTTCCTTTTGTATTCATACATTCTGATAATTTTCAATTTACACTCTTTTAACATAGGATTTTGTTGTTTAACTTTATCCAAAAACTCACTTTCCGAAAATTTAAAAGTCATGTCCGTTATTGTAATTGACATTTCTATTGGGTTGGGAACCTTTATTTCATAATCTTCGTTCATCTCACTTTGAATAGCTTTTTTAATTTTTTCTCTTTCTTCAATAGTTTCAGTTTGAATTACTACGGTACCATTTTTTCTATTTTCGACATTCGATATTTTTAAATTAACTGGGTTAACCTTTTTATTTAATTCCTCCCTAGTTTTTTCCACACCCTGTTTTTCTTTTGGTTTTACAATTAAAGGTATTTTTTTTATCACCTCTGGCATCTCTGTATTGTTTCGTACTGACTGAGCATATGATAGTTTGTTTTCTTTTTGTTTATTTTCTTTAATCGCCTCCTTTATTTCATTACACACTTTTATGTTTTCTTCTACTGAGTTACACATTTTATTGTTTTTATTTCCAATGTCATTTATTGTTCCACATAACTTTTTAACTTCTTCGACATGTGATACGCAAGTAGACTTTAGGCTCTTGTGGATTTTTAAAGTACAATAAAACATTAACAGGTGTGGACATAATTGGACATTTTTGTCTGTTGTCGTCCCTCCTCTATAAAATTAATAAAAAAATCATAACATTTATAAAATCTTGGAAAGGGATATCCCAGCCGGGTCTCATCTCCCTTCATTGGCGCCCAACGAAAATAAAATTATTGATTTTTAGCATCAAAATTATATTAAAAATCAATAAAATAATTTCTTCATCACTGGCTTTTTTTAAATTTGCAAAAATCTACAATTATTATTTCATAATTTTTTGGCTATATACAAACACCGTTACACCGTTAGATTATCAGCAGAGCCAGAAACAGTGTCGAAAATCAACATTACAATAACAACAACATCACTGGTACAGCCACGACGCCGATCAACAGTGAAGCAACGAAGTTTTTGTACAACTTCTTCATACACCTCCCCTCTTGTTGCTTAAATTATATGCAAATGTTTTGTTGTTTCTTTTGCTAACTTTACTAAAGGGCTTTGTGTCGTTGCTTTATATTATATGCGTCATAATTGTTGTTGCTAATTAAGAGATTTTAAAAGTTTATACTAAATAGAAAAGCTTTTCTCTTAATTTACAAAAAAAAAATATTGGTAGCTATAATTGCTCGTAAAATATTTTGCCCGTAAACTACATTTTGGAAATTGTTTTGATTTTGGGGTGACCAGATCAAAAATATTTTTATTATTTTAAAAAAAAAAAAAATGAAAAGAACCACTTCAAACAGTATGCAAGCATCTGGAAGCCAAAGCTCAGGTCAATCTAAAAAAAAAAACTACCAACCGTAATGATTCAAATATTAGTCCAGTAAATGTCACTTTTTCCCAAGATCAGTTTATGGACTTAATTGGTAGCTTGAATATAGGAAGAGTTACTAGAGGCACATTCAGTAAATGTAGCGCGCGTTTTAATGGTGGTAAAAATACAGCAAAAGTTGACGATTTTATCGCAACGGTTATGGTTTTTAAAGACGCAGAAAACGTTTCTGACCAAAATGCACTCATCAGTTTTCCACTTTTGCTTGAGGGCTATGCTTCCTCATGGTGGCAAGGGGTTAAGCAGGAGGCGCAAAGTTTTGATGATGCTATTGATTTATTGAAGAAAGCTTTTTCTCCACCAAAGCCGGACTGGCGAGTATATAGTGAGATTTTTCAGGAAAAGCAAAGGTTAAATGAATCAACTGATAGTTTTATATGTAAAAAGCGACGTCTTTTTGCGCAACTAGATGAAAGACTTTCAGACAAGGTTATGCTAGACATGATTTTCTCTCAACTCTTGTTATCCATTCGTGAAAAAGTTCCAAGAGAAACCGTTAAAAACTTTCAAGATTTGCTTCAAAAAGCTCGTGAAGTTGAATTGCTATTAAATGAAAATGGCGAAAAATGTTCAAAGCCGACTGGTAACCTTGATAAGTCTGTTCGTTGTTCTTTTTGTAGAAAACGTAATCATACAGCAGAAACATGTTTTAAGCGTATAGAGGCTGAAAGAAAAGGCGCTCCTAAGGTTCAAGAATCAACTCTAAACTGCTACGGCTGTGGTGCTGCTGGTTATTATAGATCTAATTGCCCTAACTGTAATGGTAAAAAAGTAGTTAATAGTCCACAAAAACTAGACTTTAACTCTTTACACACAAGCTTAGTAGGAAGAAACGTACCAACCGTAAATATAAACGTAAATGGTCTTAACGGGGAGGCATATTTTGATACGGCCGCCCGTACCAGCGTAGCTGGGAATACATTATTTTTAAAACTAAAACAAAAAGGTGTCGAATTTCAAAAAGTAAAAGCCGAAATCTCATTAGCTGATGGTATAGTTAAATATGAAACAGTTTATTCGACTATTGTCGATATCATAATTGGTAAACGCTTTAAGCGTATTCGATTTATATGCCTACCGAAGGCAAAAAATAATCGTACTTTAATTGGCATTGATTTTCTAGAACAATCCGGTATCGTTATGGATCTTTCTCAGCGCATTTGGTTTTATAAAGATGATCCAAACACTATTTTTGAATTTAAGATGCAAAATCCTGTTGTTGATAGTACAGTTCCCTTATCAAAGGCAAATTTAGAAATGCACGATGAAATACAAAATATTAATTATGATGGTATTAACTCATTTACGAATTGGTTTGAAAATAAAAATTCTACAAACAGGGATGGCCATAAAACACCAAAAACACATACAAGTTTTAATAATGATTATTCACCAAGATTTATTAATAAAATTTTTAAAAATTGCCTGCCAGAGAGTTATCAAACTCCCGAGCAGAACGATCTTTTCCCTCCAATCAAAAAAGTTAAGATTTCGGATAATGGAGATAATGACTCTAAATCAATTTCACTAAACATGATTGATGTTAGATTACGTGATAATGAAGCTACTCACTTATCTGAAAGTCAAAGAACCACTTTAGAAAATTTATTAAAAAATGAAATCAATGTATTTAATGAAATTCTGAAACCCATACCTCATGTGGAACATGTTATAAAAACAACCTCAAGTGAGCCTATTGCTTGTGCACCCTACCGCATATCGCCAGTTATGAAAAACAAACTGAAACTGGAGTTAGATGATATGTTGGCTAAAGAAATAATTACAGAAAAAGAATCAGCATGGGCTTTTCCCGTAGTCCTTGTTCCTAAAAAGGGAGGTAGTGTACGCGTATGCGTAGATTATCGCAAGTTAAACAAAATTACAACTACGGATAGTTATCCCCTTCCTAGAATGGACGATTTACTACATGCGGCAACGGCTACACCATACATGTCCACAATTGACTTGAAAGCAGGCTATTGGCAAATAAAAATGGCCGAACACGATAAGGATAAGACTGCTTTCACAACACCATTTGGTATCTACGTATTCAACCGGATGCCGTTCGGGCTTAAAAACGCCCCGGCGACATTCCAAAGGTTGGTGGATAAGTTTAGAAATGGGTTACCGCAAATTTTGATACTCGCTTATTTAGATGATATAATTGTGTGTTCACAAAATTTTGAATCACACATTTCGGATTTAAAAACTATATTTAAAAGAATTAAAGATTTTGGGTTTCAATTAAACAGAAGCAAATGTTTTTTCTGTACACCAAGTGTAAAATATCTTGGTCACATACTTACAACAAATGGTTTAGTTCCAGACCCCGAAAAAACGGAGGCCATTTTAAAACGTCAAAAGCCAAACAATCTTAAACAATTGATTTCGTTTCTTCAAACTTGTTCATGGTATCGCAGATTTATACCCAATTTCGCTGAAGTAGCAAAGCCACTATCAATGCTGACAAAAAAGAACGTAAAATGGATATGGGCCAAAGAACAACAAATCGCGTTTGAAAAACTTAAGAATCTTTTGGCATCGCCACCAATTTTACAACAAGTAATCATTGATAAGCCATTTTTCATTAAATCAGATGCCAGCAATTATGCTTTGGGAGCTGTGTTAATCCAGGGGGAGAAAGATGAAGAGCACCCCATCGAATATGCGAGCCGTCTTCTACTGCCAGCAGAAAGAAATTACTCAACTACAGAAAGAGAAGCCTTGGCAGTTGTATGGGCCGTAAATAAATTTAGAGGATATATTGAAGGAGCAGAGGTAACCGTTTTAACGGACCATCAACCTCTTAAATGGCTTTTTGGACTAAAATCACCTACAGGTCGCCTTGCCCGCTGGGCTCTTCAGCTACAAACATTTAATATTAAATTTGGTTACACTCCCGGAAAACAAAATATAGTGGCTGATATGCTGTCTCGCCCACCCTGTGATATAGATAAACATACAATTTCTTGTGAATGTAACTCAGTTCAAATTGATTTTCCACGTAAAGGTGCGGAAGATTTCCGCAAAGAACAGTTAGAAGACGTTGAAATAAAAAAGATTATCGATTCTTTCGAGAATGGAGACGAAAATGTCTCACGTTATAATCAACGTGGTTATATAATGATTGATGGCGTACTTTATCGTTTTTGTTCTGACAGAGATTCAGAAAACGGCCAGCTTGTGGTGCCTCAAAATATGAGAAGTTACATAATTTCCAAATTTCACGACGACCCGATGGCTGGACATTATGGAGTTGAGAGAACTATGAATCGCATTACACCCCATTATTATTGGGCTGGTATGAGAAACGAAATTGGCGAATATGTGAAATCCTGTCTCGCTTGTAAACGCTATAAAGCAATAAACCTTAAACCAGCCGGTTTACTACAAACAGTTACCAGCAACAAACGTTTCGAAATAATTGCCATAGATCTTTTTGGTCCTCTTCCAAAAACAAAAGAAGGGATGCAATGGATTTTAATAGTTGAAGATTTATGCAGCAGATGGGTGGAACTTTTTTCTTTGAGAGAAGCTACAGCGGAAAATTGCAGTTTGATAATTCTTAACGAAATTTTACTTAGATATGGTATACCAAGACGAATTCACACCGACAACGGTTGCCAATTTATATCATCAATTATGCAGAAACTTGCCTATTGCCTAGATATTGAACAATCTTTTACCCCAGTATATCACCCTGAGGCGAACCCGGTGGAGCGTAAAAATAGGGATTTAAAAACTCAGTTGGCAATATGTGTTGGTAAAAATCACATTGAATGGAATCTTAAACTTCCAATGATTCGTTTTGCTATGAATAGCGCTAAGTGTGAAAGTACTGGATTCTCAGCAGCTTATCTCACTTTTGGAAGAGAATTACGAAGTCCTCTAGAAGCCCACCATGATTTGAAAGCCATAGTGGAAGCAGAAAATTTCATACCACAGATTACCCCACATCTTATACGATTGGCAGAAACTCTTAAAGATGCAAAGGAAGCGGAAGAAAAAATGCAGGATCGTAATAAAATGTATGCAGATTTGAAAAGAAGACCACAAATGCAACTTGATATTGGCGATAAGGTCTTAGTAAACACACACATTCTTAGTAAAGCAAAGGACAACCTGACATCAAAATTCGTTCCCAAGAGAGATGGGCCGTACATAATATTATCTCAAAAAGGTTCATCATGTTATGTAGTAGCATCCGAACAACAACCTGACATTCCTATTGCTACTCATCATGTTTCGGCCCTTACACCTTACAATGGTCCGAAAGCTACACCTGTTTATCCCTTGAGAGGTCGTGGTAGACCTAAGAAACAATTAAATAAAGCAACTACAACGTATGAAACTAATATAAATTCAACATTGAATACAACAAATGAAAAGCCTTCAACGTCAAGAAATTTAAGACCTAGAAAGTAAAATAAACCTTAGTTCTGTTGCATCGCCGGGACGTCTTCAGCAACAGAGGGGGAGGTTGTAACGCACGTATTATCACTTATTTATATAAACTGTTATTTTGTCTATTTGATATTTTATTTTATATTGACTTGCCTTATTTTATGTCATGTTTATTGATTATTTTGTCATTAATTTAATTATTTGATTTTAATTTCAAACTTTACATAATTTATTAATTGTTTCCTTTTTGATTATTTTATATGAGTTGCATTATTTCAATTAATAAGTTCAATGATTAACGATTTAAAGAATACTTCCTAAAAATGTAGCTATGTTTGTAATAATTATTGTTCTAAACATTGTTCTAAAAAGAGAGAAGAGATTAGAGTAATTTCATTTTTGTCATTGCGTAGGCTTTATGTTTGATAACCATAGTTTAAAAATTCATTCGATGTTCAACTGTTAAAGAATAAAGTCATATATATATTTAAGCGGACATCTGTCTTTATTTTAAATATAAAATAATAAACAGTACTTTATGTGATACGCAAGTAGACTTTAGGCTCTTGTGGATTTTTAAAGTACAATAAAACATTAACAGGTGTGGACATAATTGGACATTTTTGTCTGTTGTCGTCCCTCCTCTATAAAATTAATAAAAAAATCATAACATTTATAAAATCTTGGAAAGGGATATCCCAGCCGGGTCTCATCTCCCTTCATGTTGGAATTTAAGTACAAATTGTAAGAAGTGATTTTAAATAAATATCCTCACAAAAAATATGAAGTCCGTTAAATGATTTTAACTAAAAAAATTACAGTTGGTTTTCTATGGCAAAATAATATTGCAATAAACAACTTCGAAATAGGTTTTTTTTTTGGTCAGTAAAAAAGTAAATTTGTGTCACTTATTTAAAAAATAAAAAAAATTCATTTTATGACAATTCTCATTTCGATTACATTTTCATTAAAACTTTAAAATTGGAATGCATTTTGAAGTTTATCTATACTTTTAATTTTCAGTAAGAAGTAATTACACGTTTTGTTTTTACGAATTTTAACATTTTTTTTTAAATTTTTGTAGCAACAAATTTGTCCCTTATTTTTACTATATTATTAGTAAATTTAAATAAATTTGTTAGTTATTTTTTTAATTTTTTAATAGCTGTTATTTTTGCTAGATTCTACAGATTTCAAAAACATTTTCATAACTATAATTAAGAGTATTTAGAAAAAATTTTCACGTAAAAAATTTAAGTTGAAATTAATAAAATATTACTTGTATTATTTTCGGATGTCACCAATAACACGTGATACAAATTTTAAGAGTTGGTATAGAGTTAGAGTATTCAAAATCGAAACCGAAAACCGGTTAACCGTTTTTTTTTTATTTAATTTTTCAAAAACCGACCGGTTTTGATTTTTTGAAACCCTATTTTTATGGTGTCGGTTAACCTTTCTTAATGAATAAATATCTATATATTTTTTAATATTTGCACATATTTTCAACTATGTATTTTATCTAGCGTTGCTAAGCGGGACAAAATTTTCGCTTAGTTGAAGTAAAAAAAATAACATCGAAGTCATTATGTTAGTAATAACAAAATTCTGGTAACATTTTTTAAAATAGCACTTTTTCAACTATCTGATTGAAAATTTTAGAAAACCTTAAAATCAGCATATTACTCTCTATATAATTAAGATATTAAGGCCGAGTTTTTAGGATGTAGATTATCTTTAAACTCAGTTTAGTTAGTAACTTGAATACTGATTTTGAAATTTGTTTTAATTTATTTTATTTCAATAAAGACCAAAATTGTATCTAACGAAAAGTTGTTTCGACAAATTTATGTTAATAAACATGGAAATGGCAGACAAAATTCGTTTTCGGTTTAACTTAACCAAGTTTAACTCACATCCCAAAAACTCGGACTAAATTGGTACAATCTCGCAAAAAAGTATTATTTTTCGGGTTGTGTACTTACAATTTGATACAATTTTCTATTTAATACAGTAGTGTTAGAATTTACTGTGAAATTATGAATTCTAATTTTATGTTTTATATACTCAATAGAGGGCATTATACAATGAAAAATATATACATACAATATGAATATGGAGTTTAAGAAAGCCTTAAAATCAACATTAGCAAAAACGCACTTTAACGGGTTAGGCTCAGAAAAAAACACGAATACTTCATATAAATCGTGTGATTTCTTCTAAAAAAAATTAATTTTGTTGAGAATCGTCACTATTTTATTGAAAAAATCGTGCGATTTTTGAAAAAGAATCTAATTTTTTTTATATGGAACCCAGGGGTTCTTAAATGGATCTAGATGGGAAAAATCATCATAAATCATGAAACAAAATAAATTTTTGAAATCCTGAGAAAATTTCTTTTCATTCAAGAACCCCCTTTCTAAAGACTGGGAAGCCCACAAGCCCCGGCCCCAAAACCGAAGATAAAAAACATTTTCTTTTTATTCCAGAGACATTCATATTTTTTTTTCTTATAAAGTACACTTCATCGCGAACCCAAGGAGTCTTAAATAGATCTATAAATTTTTGAATTTTAATTATTAATTTTTTGAAAATACAACTCGTTTCTAAAAAAAATAAATAACGTCTGATAAAGAATTGCAAGATTTTTCCGCCAGGGGCAAACTAAAAGTTGCTAAATTTGTTGAAAAAACCGCGAAAAGTTTTTCGAAGCGTGAAATATTAAAACGGCGTGCAGAGTACATGTTTTGGGGTTCAGTATGAATGCATAAATGTAAAAAAATTACAACGCTGCAATGCATTTATATATTTTGGATGAATCCACCAAACTGGTGTTTTTTTTAAATATTACAAATTTTTCAATATTTTTGTTTTAAGTAATATCGTTATTTGAAAATTTTTACAGGCGTTGAAACAATTTTTGCATGCACGAAAACCCCGAAATATCGGCTAGCCAATTTTTTCACAAAAACCGGAACCGATTAAAAAAAGCAATATTTTTGAATAAACCCAAAACCGTTTTTTTAAGGACGGTTTTTTTGAATACTCTATATAGGGTATAACAAAATCAATGTAAGATAACTTTATTAAGTATTTTGTTTACCTCTATTTTTTTGTTTATAGTATCGCATCGTTTAATCGGTGCTTGGTTTAATCATTTGGAATTAAAATGAAAAAAAATACAAATTTTTCCACTTGAATAGTACTAGAGATGGCACTTCAATATAGATTTGTTCATATAAACTACTCTAATAAACACTAACAAATACCAAAATAAAAAAAATTGATTAGATATAGCAATATACTTTTTATAAACTATTTGTCAGATAAAAAACGTTTTTTTTTAACTTACGTTTAATTTTTAAAGTAAAACGAAGAAACATACGGCGACAATATCTGCAAAAAAATACAAAAATATTATTGCAGACCAAAAACTTAATTAAATGATTTTTTTTTTTAAATAGAAACTGATTTTTTATCTAATCGATATATTTTTCGCATAAAGTTTTAAAAATGTACGTGATGCATTACCCTGAAAAAAAAACATAAGCATATTATAGAACGAATCCCAAAATATTTTGGCTCCATAGACAATTAAAAATTGGCAGACAGCATTTGTCAAATTAGTCAGAGATTTAAGGGGTTAAGTAGGTTTCGAAGGCTTAAAAAAAACATATTTTTTACTGATTTTTTTAAATGTGTCAATCGAAATATTTTATTTAAACAATTTATCATATCAAACCGCATTTCCCTTGACCTTTCAAAAATAAAAAATTCACTCAGCGTAGTTAGGATAACTCATGTCTGGTTCATCAGAAATAAAAAGAACCCATTTCTTTAAATCAGAATTTTTGGCGGAATTGTGTACACTCATTTTTTGGTAAAATTTTCACCGCGTATTGTCTCTTAAAGTAAGTTGTGATAAAAACAATCCTTCGTTCAAGCACTAGATGATGTTATTTTCAAGAAGTGTGCAAAGATCTGTTCATAACTTTTTTTTTAGAGAAATCATAACTACCGAATTCATAAATAGAGTTTCGAGAAAAACGCAATTGACGTTTAAAAAAAAAAAAAAAAAAAAAATTAAGCTCATCGATTCCGACAATATGAATTAAAGAACCTGCTAAAGTGGAAATATCCATGGCATCCTTTTATTCTTACCTGTGACGAATTTGAATTATCAAACCCACCTAACCCCTTAAGAAATCCGTGATCCCGCATCAAAACATTTTGAAAGTCGTCCTACAGGGTCTGTAGGCACTGTCATTATACGATATACAGGCTCGCTAGTGTTCCACCCATTTTTCATTTCCTTCCATTTCGTTTCCCTTATTTAGAGTTTCAATTTTACTCGCTCCCCATTTCATTTCACTTTGTCAAGTGTTTCAATTCCACTCGTTCTCCCTTGCATTCTATTTCGTTCTTCTTATCTAGTGTGTTTCAATTTCACTCTTTCACTGTTTCGTTCCACTTGTCTAGTGTTTCAATTTCACTCGTTCTCGATTCCGCTCCATTCCCCTTGCCTGGTGCTTCAAATCCACTCGTTACCCATTCCATTCACATGCCTTTGGCTAAAGTGGTTTTTGCAATCCGTTAAGGCGGAGACTTTTCCCATGAAAATTCCAAAAACATATTTTAAATTTCAGGTTTCTGGCCAATGGAGTTTGGACAGGCTGTCAAGGGGACGACTTAGGAATTTTTAAAAAACACTGTTTTATCAGTGAGTTAGCTCATATTGCAAGAAACACTTATTTTAAATTTCAGGTTTTTAGCCAAAGAGGTTTGGGCAGGCCGTCAAGGGGAGACTTTTCGCCTTTTTGCCCCTCCCCGTATAAATTTTCAAAAAGCATGTCTTTCTAAATTTCAACTTCCTAGCTCCAGCGGTTTGGCTGAGTATTGTTGAGTCAGTCAGTCACTTTATTTGATTATATATACTAAAATTTTTTCATCCGAATTTTATTTCCAATACTTCGTCGGAAAAGTAACGGTTGCTGCTTTTAATTTTACTGCCTATTTAAACTTAAAATCCACTGCTTCACTCTTTTGTCATATACACCTTGGGAACAGTTAAGGGCTAATAGCAAATTATTACAGCAGTCAATACATTTAAGATCCAACTACAATTGGCTTAAGTGACTTGAGCTAGGTAACGGTATGAAATGAAAATTTAAAGATTTTTTCAGATTAAAAAATTTTATTCCTAAAATTTTGTTTTACACCAAAACAAAGCTGTCACTTAAGAAAATTATAGTTGGGCTTTTACAACAACGACTTAATAAATAAATATAAGTCAAAAAATGAAAATGTACTTATTTTGAGTATTATTTCGTTGGCCGCTTTTATTACAATGCAGTTAAGGGTTAATTAGCTACTAAAATTAATAGCAGTAGCCAATAGCTTTCGAAAGATGTATTAGAAACAAAAAGTTAAATAGAAACAAGAGAGTTATAAAAATGTTCATGAAATTCATATTAAAAACACGGTGCTACACTGAAAAAGAACTTGTGAAATGACCTAGTGTAGGTTGTAGGTCTAGCTGAGTGTATTATATAACCGGTTTTATAAGTTGCAATATACCCTCAAAATTTCGAGATATGGGGAAAAGAGTATTTTTTTGGACTGCCACACTTAAACTTTTCTAACTCAGTCATTTTTTAACCGATTTCGAAACGGTAAAAATTTTCACTTTTTTTACAACATTTTTATTTTCTACGATGGTTTTTTCGAATCTTCTTTTAAAAAAACAATAATCTTTAAGTCAGTGTCCTTCTGAGCAAAACAAGCTTTTGTTCATATTTAACCGTTTTAAAAATTGACAAAGTTATAGTACTTTTTATAATCAAGAGATATTAGAATTCCTTATTTTTGTTAACGAATCGCCATTAAAGCCCAATTAAAATTCGCTTTTGTTTTATTATTTGCGTTTCAATTAACAAAGAAATTAAAAAGTTCGGCGTATGCCAAAGCCAACTTAAGGAACTTAGGTCAATTACAGTTCTAGCTTTAGGACTTATTATACGAGTATGATACAAACAAGGAAGGAGAAATAAAGAAAATCTACTCTGTATAGGTTAGTACTCTGTCATTGTAAATAAGGCATTATTTAAATTATTATATCCTTCACCACAGGTGGAAGGGTATATATAAGTTTGTCATTCCGTTTGTAATTTCTACAATATTGATCTAAGACCCTATAAAGTATATATATTCTGGGTCCTTATGAAGAGCGAAGTTGATTTAACGATGTCCGTCTGTCCGTCTGTGTGTTGAAATGGGTTTTCCGAAGAACCCAGACATGATGAGGACTTGATTGTTATTTATTTCTGTTACATGTGATCCATTTCTGTTTGCTATTGAAAATCAGACAGATTGGTTAGTAAATGGCTGAAATATTAGCAAAAAACCAGGACTACCTCTAATTTTTTCCGTAAAATCCCTTTGTTTAATATCTATGTAGATTTTTACGCATAACAAACACATTCATTTGTTGAAATTTTTTCTTTCATCTCCACCTTTTATACACAAACAACAAACACATACAAAGATTTGTCATTTAAATAAAAACCAAACAAATTTCTAATGAACGAAGACTTTTTATACATGTACCTGAGCGCCCCAGTAGGCTAGTTGGTAGCTTGCTAGCTTATCAGTGCGGGGGTCGTGGGTTCAATTCCCACCAGAGGCTCTGGTATGTTTTCGCTACAACGAGCCGAAGGCCTTTGGTTGCTAGTGCTCGGTTAGGGTATTAACATATAATTTGAATTTATATGATTAATAAAAAAAATAAATAAATATATATGTACCTCTATTAACGATGATTTTGTGTGAGCTTCAATAGCTCAGTTGTCTAGACGCTATGTCACAAATATTTTTTTCTCTAAGACCGCGGGTTCGAATCCTGGTCAATTCACTTTTTTTGTACATTTTTTTTATTTTCTTAAGACTTTTTTTTGTTTATTTTTTGTTTTTTTTTAACATTTAATAATTAATTTATATAAAATTTTATATTAATAATTAAATAATCCATAAATAGGTTAAAACATCAAAATTTTTATAAAAACCCTCTGATACAAACAAAATACAAACGTTTTTATTTCTAGTTTTTGCTTCGATTAAAAAGAATTTATAAACAGATTTTTAAACCATTTTATTTCTCATATATTAATTCTATTAACGATGATCCCGCATGACCTTAATAGCTCAGTTGTCTAAACGCTATGTCACAAATGTTTTTTTTTTTCTCTAAGGCCGCGGGTTCGAATCCTACACCCGCTCAATTCAACTTTTTTTTTTGTACAATTTTTTTTTTATTTTCTTAAGACTTTTTTTTTAACATTTAATAATTAATTTAAATAAAATTTTTTTTTTTTAACATTTAATAATTAATTTAAATAAAATTTTATATTAATAATTAAATAATCCATAAATAGGTTAAAACATCAAAATTTTTATAAAAACCCTCTGATACAAACAAAATACAAACGTTTTTATTTCTATTTTTTGCTCCGATTAAAAAGAATTTATAAACAGATTTTTAAACCATTTTATTTCTTATATATTAAGAAAATTTTATACATAATTTCCCTTTGAGTCCAACTATTTTAGGTCATAACTTATAATAATTTATAAAAAAAAAAATTATAAACTATTTTCCTTCAAATTTTTAAAATTTAGCTAAAGAAATTAAAAATATTTTTTAATAAAAAAGCGAAATAAAATCCCAAATGCAAATTTGCCAGCTAAATCAAACGTTTTTGTAGAAATAAAACACATGCTGTTCTAGTGATTACTTTTAACGAATTGTTGAAATTCTTTTCTTTCACTTCTTCACCTTTTATACACAAACAACAAACACTATTATAGACCTGTAATATGACCTATGGATACGTCTTATATAGCAAAAGATCGAAAATCTTTAGTATAACATATTTGCTAAAAAAAACTCGGAAATATCGGTTCAGATACAAAAAAGTTATGCCCAAAACATAATTTTTTTTTAAATACCTATTTTCTGGAACCATAAATCTATCCGAGTCCAAGTTTTATCACCAAACTAAATGGTTAATTTCCTCTTAAAGGCGTCCGTATATAAATCTGTCCATTCCATATATGTCCATATATATAGTTAGTATTAAAAACAATATATTTTTCTTAAAAAAAGCTAACCAAAATATTTAATTGTGTTATAAGCTAAGTGTTAATAGAAATCATTTGATTTATTAAAAATTGAGTGTGTTAGTGAATTTCTAGAGGCGTATGGAGAAATGGGATGCAGAATGTCAATTAAAATACATTTTTGCATTCTCACTTGGAATTCTTCCCAGAAAATCTGGTTCAATTTAGAGACGAGCAGGGCGAACGCTTCCACCAAGAACTATAAACAATGAAAAAGCGGTTCGCTGCTGGTTGCCTTACAAACGTAGTAGATCAAGTAAAGTTTTTTAAAAATAAACGTAATTAAAAAAAATTATTCGTACTTTAAATTATTTCTTTTGTTGAATTATATAATTGAAATCGGGTTTTCGTTGTTTAGAAAAAGTATTATAACATTGTCATTTTTGAACCGATTTACACGAATAAAAGCTTGTTTTACTCAGAAGGACACTGACTTTAAGATTATTGTTGTTTTAAAAGAAAACCCTCGTAGAAAATGAAAAAGTTAAAAAAAAATGAAATTTTTTTATATTATTGAAAAAATCTCTACATATTTATATAAAATATACACTTCATATATTTCGAAAGAGCGCGTTCATTTCTAATTAATGCCGATTACCGTTTCGAAATCGGTTAAAAAATTACTGAGTTAGAAAAGTTTAAGTGCGGCAGTCCAAAAAAATACTATTTCCCCCATATCTCGAAATTTTGAGGGTATATTGCAACTTATAAAACCGGTTATATAATACACTCATAGAGTATTCAAAAACCGAAAACCGGTCAACCGGTTTCTTTTTTTTTAAACCGATCGGTTTCGAATATTTTGTAAATTCGAAGAAAACCGAAAACCGGTCTTTTTTGTTCGGTTGACCGGTTTTTTTAGTTACATCACCAACTGGGTTACTTGGTCTCTTTTATTTTTTCCAAACACTTTTAAAATCGTTTTTAGGTTATGAAGATTTAGATGAAAGTCTGATAGATTGCGATGAAGACCTAACTTTGGATATTTCAAATTCAAATAGTTTAATTTCTGATCTAAATAACACAATAAACAGTATTCCGGTTGACCGGTTTTTTCTGCAAAAACCGAAACCGGTTTTTTAAAATTCGATTTTTCGAAGAAAACCAAAACCGGTTTTTTAAAAAGGCCGGTTTTTTGAATACTCTATACACTCAGCTAGACCTACAACCTACACTAGGTCCTTTCACAAGCTCTTGCAATTTTTTTTTTGTAGCAGCGTGAAATCGTTAAAAAAAATCTCAGTATTTCAAGTTTTGATAAAGTTTTAATACAGAATCGAATAAGAAACATTGAATTTCTTTTAAATTATACAAAAAAACGTCTTTGCTTATAATTAGTTTTTTCAAAATGGTGCCAAAATATTTTGGAAATCATCATTAAACATGTCTAGGCCAGTGATGCCAGAAAAAACTCCCTACGCTCAGAGAAAAGATAATTCCTACCGTTTTCGCTACGAAGCAAATTTATTGTATTAAAGAAAACAAAAGGAAATTTATTTGAAAAAAAAATGCGCCAAATATTTGTTATAAAAATATAAAATATGTTTGCAAAACATTTGACATCACTGGTCTAGGTTCATTTTCAGGAGACTGCATTAAACACTTTTATTTTCGAGCCACTTTAATGTACATAAAAGGTCAATTGAGAAGTCCCCGGCCTAACACATATATCATATAGACAGCTGTCGGATCATTAGTTTGTGAATAATAGCATTTTGAGTGAAGCAACTTTGTTATTGTGAAAAAAATGGATAAAAAGGAATTTCGCGTGTTGATGAAATATTGCTTTTTGAAGGGAAAAAATACAGTTGAAGCAAAAACTTGGCTTGATGACACTGCCCCAGGAAAATCAACCATCAAGGAGTGGTATGCTAAGTTTAGACGTGGTGAAATGAGCACCGAAGACGGTGAACGCAGTGGACGCCCAAAAGAGGTTGTTACGGACGAAAACATCAAAAAAAATCCACAAAATGATTTCGAATGACCGTAAATTGAAATTAAATGAAATAGCAGGTACACTCAGAATATTATGTAGTTAACTGTTTGTAGTTTAATAAAAAAGTTTTCCGTTCCATTTAAAAATAAAGGAAGATACATTTATTTTTCAAAGAAACATCTATATTAACTTTTTTATACATTTATTCGAAATAATTTACTATCATTTACCGATTTTTTTCAGTTTCATTTTTTTTTTTCATTTGTTTGAAACTTAATAAAAATTTACCCACAAAACGGAAACTTGTGGTTTATTTGTGTCCGTAACAGTTATTACAAATTTAAATTTAAAAAAAAATATTCAAAAAATTTCAATTTGTTTTTTTATTTAAATTGGTTGTATATATACAAAATTTTTCAATACAATTTACAAGAACTTCATAAACACACATACATACACAAATACATTCACACAAAAAGTATTTATAGCTTCATATGCATACATACATTTTGTATTGTACGAGTATATTAAAATAACAAAAAATACAAAAACGGAAATAATTTCAAATAAATGAAAAAAACATTTATTTTTTAAGGATTGGTGGGTAAAATTTTGACATTTATTTTAACTGATTATATCAGTTGTTTCTTACGGATGTGTCAGTTGATTAATCAACATTTAAAAATAAATAACAAATGGCATTTAATTTAAATGAAAATTAAGTTGACCGGTTTTTAAATGAAATATCATTTCTTTTAAATGATATTTTCAGTTATTTTAACTTACAAACTTTTTTAAGTGTACTCTAATGATATCAACTGAACGTCTACATCATATCATTCACGAATATTTGGGTATGAGAAAGCTCTGTGCAAAGTGGGTGCCGCGCGAGCTCACTTTTGACCAAAAACAAGTCAGGGAAAACGAAGGGGAAAATCCATGAATTGGGCTTCGAATTGCTTCTGCATCCTATTTCCTGTTCTCAGATCTCAAAAGAATGCTCGCTGGGAAGAAACAATCGTCGAATGAAGAGGTGTTTGCCGAAACTGAGGCCTATTTTGAAGCAAAGGACAAATCGTACTACAGAAATGGTATCGAAAAGTTGGAGGGTCGCTATAATCAGGGAATCACCCTTGAAGGGGACTATGTTGAATAAAAAAACGAATTTTGCCAAAGAAAAATGTGTTTTAGTACGGGGACTTTTCAATTGACCTGTTATGTACTATCACGGCAGTGGTGTTATAAAAATTTCATAATTTTTTTATGAAAATAGCACAGAAAGATTTTTAAACTAATTTTTCAATGAATTTAAGAAGCTTTTTTTTAAATGTAATGCAATCATACGATATTTCGATAAAAATTATATTTGCGTATTAATTTGCTTCGTAAATCAAACGTCTATTTTATGCACTGGCCTTTATTTAATTTTAATTTTTTATAGTTTTTAGTAAAGTCTCTAAAGAATCACACTTCTAAATTACATTCAAGTAGAAATTTAATTTTTTATTAAGCTTAAAACAATTTGTTTAAAAATTTTATTAAAATGTCAGTTAGTTTATATTTCTTTTTGTGAAACTACACAATTTTGCTTACATTTCAAACAAATTTTATTTAAATTGTTTTTTACTTTATACTTTTTACAAACGTGTTATTGTATAAATATGTAGCATGTCTTATTTAAATTTTCAATTAACATGTTATTATTAATTAAAGCGTAACATTTTTAAGTTATTATTATAATTATCAATACATTATAATGTGCAAAATAATTATAGAAATGTTGTCTAAATTCCAATGCATGATACAATTTTTAATATCAATTTTACTATTTTTAAAAGTTTTTTTCTTTTAAATTCGTTTTTGATGTGAAATTTGCTAATTTGTTGATTCAGTTCCCAGCAAAACTTTGGTAATGGATGCGATAAGCTCATACATTACCTTGTAATGTATAGCATAAAGTTACCAATAATTGAATACTTCATCAATGAAATAAGGTGTAAGGTAATGCCTCAGTCCCTAATGTATGATTTTGCCGGGTTGATTATAATATTTATTAACTTTAGTTTTTTCATTATACTTATAACAAAATTATTATTTGGCAATTATTTGTACCATCTCAATCTATTATTTGTTACTAAAAAAAATGTAAACAAACAGACCCAATATTTTCACAAATTTGTTAGTCTCTTCATAATTTTTTAAATTATTTCTTGAAATTCACCAGTTTATTTTACAAGTTGTTTGTCAAATTAAATTTATGTTTAACACGTTTGTGTTAATTGAATATCTGTTAATTAATACACAATATGTAATATGAAGAGGGTACAACTATGTACCCCTGTATAATATTCTAGTGTAAGTCTAAATTAACTACATAACAAGTACTACTCAATTAAAAGCGGCATAGTTTGTTTGATGATCAAACGCCTATATCACTTGTAAAAATACAGTACAATATGGGTGTTTACAACAAATATTATTAGGTCAACATGTTAAAGCCGCCAGCATTTGTTTTGAAAAATTTAATTTAATAGGCTATTGTTAAAAAATATTAGTTTTGAGAGAGAAAGTCCAAAATGTCGAAATTTGAGGACCACCAAGCGGAATTTATTTAAATTTGGCCCAAAAAAAGAAATTTTGAAAATTTGGTTCAAATCAGAGCACTTAAACCACCACAAGACCACAAAGTTTAATGGTTAACAAATATTTATTTCGGAAAATTTTATATTAAATCCTGAGATTTTCCGTCCTAGCACTCAAAAAAAAAGACATGAACTAAAATTTAATCCAAAATTTCCTTTAGTTTAAAAATTTAAGTCAAATTTTATTTAAACTTAGAAAAATTTTTTTAAAATGAATAAAAATTCCTATGTTTGGGTAAAAACGAAATAGTTTATATATTCAGAAATAGTTCATATATATAGTATTATTTCATATATAGTAGTATTTTAAGAAAAATATCTTAGTTTTAAGAAATTTGCATACTAAAATATAATAAAACTAAGTTAAGTTAAAAAAAAATAGAACATAATTTACTCTTATTTAGTAAAAAATGTGTAACTTAAAATGAGAACTTAATGTATGTTAATTTTTTCTCACCATTTCTTAATTCAGTTCTTAGGTGAACCACTTTTTAATTTTTAAGAACTTTTTTCTAAAAATTAGTTTAGGCAGTTATAAACAAAAAGTAACAAATTTTTATCTACACTTAAAATAGTTTGTATGTAAGTTAAAATAACAGAAAATGTCATTTACATGAATTGATATTTCATTTAAAAACCGGTCTACTTAATTTTCATTTGAATTAAATGCATTTTGTTATTTGACACATACGTAAGAAACAAATGATATAATCAGTTAAAATAAATGCCAAAATTTTACCCACCAATTCCTTAAAAAAAAGGATTTTATCATTTATTTGAAATTGTTTCCCTTTTTGTATTTTTGTTTAATCTACAATACAAAATCTATGCATGCATAGCTATAGACACTTTTTGTGTGAATGTGTTTGTCTATGTATGTGTGTTTATGAAGTTCTTGTAATTTGAATTGAAATAATTTTGTATATGAACAACCAATTAAATACAAAACAAATTGAAATTTTTTGAATATTTTTTTGAAACAGACAGCAAACGAAATTTAAATTTTAAATAAGTATTACGGACACAAATAAACCACAATTTTCCGTTTTGTGGGTAAATTTTTATAAAATTTCAAACAAATGAAAAAATAAATGAAACTGAAAAAAATAGGTAAATGATAGTAAATCATTTCGAATAAATTTAAAAAAAAAATTAAGTATAAATGTATGTTCCTTTATTTTTAAATTTTAAAAATTTGAATAAAAATTTAATTTTTTAAAGTAAAAGTTTTCTAACTTTGGAGAAATAATAGCCTTTAGGTATAGAATTTTTTCCTAAAACTTTCGTCAGAAAAATTAAAAAAACTTAAGTAAACTTTTCTTAAATCGAGGAAAAATTAAGTTTTTGTTGGAAAACGTTTAAAAATTATTTTCGATATTTAAAAAAAAAAACAATAAATTAAAAACAAACTAGTTAATTTTCCTAATTTTAGAGAAAAAAATATTTTTGAGGGAAGCATATTATTAAAGGAAGCATAAATTAAAAAAAACTTATCGTGCATGCAATTTTTGTTTCGTGATCGTGTGTAAGCGTGAGCCAAAAATCGCCCATCTTTAATATTAACAGTCTTAAATATTAAACTTCAAGTAAACATAATAAAATTACAAAATTCTGTTTGCAATATTGAACAGCTTTCATAGAATATTTTTGTGAATACAAATAAAAAAAAATTAAAAAGGCATTAACAAAGTAATTTGTAGATACAATAAAGCTTTTTGTTAGTTTTTTGTAATTTCAAATTTTATTTTCAAACAATTTTTTTATGAAAAGTAACAATTTGCAAACATTTCAAACAAAAAATTTTTAAAAATCAAATAGAAATTTTAACAAATATTTTTAATTACTTTAAATTTTGTGATACTTTTTTCTGTGTACACAGATAAAATTTTTGAATTTGCGCTTTAATGTAATAATATTTTTTGCTGACTCCAATACAAAATATCGCAATCACATTTTATACATTACGGCATAATGTCTTTTCATTTTCCAATAATCTAACTGTGATATTTTGTATTTTTGAAACAATTTCCTTAAATTAGTTAATTTAAGAAGACAAAGGACCCCAGTATTCCTTAGCGATAGATGCCGCGTCTCTTTATGTAGTTATCTCAAGGAGAACCATTAATTAACTACGAAAATGATATGGATTTGTTACAATTTTTTTAATTTGTTTACCTTTTTTGCCAATGAAACTTAATTTATATTTTAATTATACAAGGTTAGTACAATTCCATTTTAATTTTAAGGCAAACAGCTTGTTAAAAGCAGTGTCCTCACAAAGCGGAAGTCCACCGAAAATAGGCAAATACTTACACAATAAACTTAAATAAAATTTTTCTTAAAACCAAAACATTTCCTAACTAACAGTAAAATTTAAGATGATATATGAACTAATTAGTTGAAAATTTTACTGCTTTCTAATAAAATTTTAGTTCTCAATAGTAAAATTTTTCTATTATTTCGAAAGTTTTAGGTAAAATTTGTTTTTTAATTTCAAGGAAAATTTTATTAAATATTGATAAAAAAAAGTTTCTGGCGCCGTTTTTGTTTAAATTTTTCCTCAAAATAAGATAATTTTTCTCAATTCTAGTTAATTTTTTTTGGGTGTTGATTCTCGAGAATTTAATATTTTTCCATTCCCGCAATTTTGTTTGGAAATTCGGGAATTTTTAAAACTACAATTTAGGGCGTGTGCGAGGTGGCTAAATAAACTTTAAACTAAAAGTGTGTGCGAACTGGCTAAATAATATAAAATCTAAACTAAATTCAGTTTTCCAAATTTTTATGAAATTTTAAATTTTTTTAAAATATTTTTTCAATTTGTATGTACATAGTTTAGAATTTATTTAGCCACCTCACACGAGGTCTAAATATAAATTAACAAAAGGGTTTAAAATTTCTTTGAAAAATATTTGGAAAAATTTTGAAATTTCCTAGCAATTTGTAAACCTGGATTTAGTTTAGATTTTATTTTATTTGGCCAGTTCGCACCCACCTTTAATATAAAAACGTTAAATATTTCACATTATTAATTATAAATTTTAACAAATATTTAACCTTGCCGCTTAACTAGATTTCGGCCTAAAATTACTCATTTAAAATCACCTTAGATCGCTACTACAGCAATTTTACCGTAACTGAAGAAAAAAACAAAATTATACCGGTACGAATACCATAACCGATATTTGTTTTAGTTCTTTTTAGAAAAATCTCACTCCCAGTCTAGACTGTAGCAAATGTAAAAATGGACCACTCAATATCGTACATATTTATTGCCGCCGGCAATATATGTAGAATTAGAAAACACAAGAGAATTGCAAGTACAAGCAAGTCGGTACCCCTTTCCGTTTTCCGGCCCTTCCTCACTTATAAACTCAGGGATGCTGCAATAAAAATTGCTAAATGTGAACATGGATCAACAATTTTTTAACTTTAGCTGTGTTTATGCGGCAAACTATCAAAGTTGGCTTATGTCATTCCCAAACAAATTTGAAATAAACCAAAGTTTAGGGTTAACGCTTAACGTTACACACAGCTTTTATAAAGGTATTTACAATTAATCATTGAATAACCTTCTGTCTTGAAATTTTTTGAAATATGAGAACATAAATATGTGTTTATTTTTAATATTTATTTAACTTCTTAAATTTTTGAAGATGCTACACAATGAAGTAGCGAAGTAATGAAAAATAAATAATATTTGTGTTTATAAAAAACCAACCGTAAGCTCAAAAGTTGAAAAAGTTAAAAATAAATATGTCTTCTCCTACCATTAACACAAAATCGGAAATAAGCAATTTGGAGCCATTATTCTGCCGACATGTTATTTTACTTATTGATAAGATTTTTATTTTTAATTGTTTAATAAAATTGAACTAAAAATTACTCATTAATATAAAGAAATTATGATTTATATAATTTATTTTTCAAACTGTATTCCGAGAAAATTTTGAATTTCCTTATTATAAGGTACAAAAATATTATTTTCGAAACACACCCCTATCAACGCACGACGCTTGTCGGTCAAATCATAAAAATAGGAAAATCATCGAATAATTCAAATACAATACGAGTTATGAAATTTTAATTTTATTTACATTTTTTTTATTAACATAGTTTGAGTTCGCAAATAAACACTAAAATATGTTATTGTGACTAGAAATCATAATCGCAAAATATTTTAAATATCATATAGTAAATGGATGTTATCTTAATAGGAGGCTTTGTTTTCGATCTATTCGAGGGGTACTATTTACATTTCGAAAACTGGCAACACTAATGTCAATAGCTAAAATCTGGCTACACCATAATATGATTCTTAAATCAATTTGGCCAAAAAATGGAAATTTTAAAAGAAGGTTTTCGTTGGATTATTTTTCACAACTTTCGACGTGGAATATCTTAACGAAATGTGTCGATGAACTCAGTTCTTTGTATGGCAATAAAGCACCATCCAAAACCACAGTATATCGCTGGTATAGTGAATTCATTCGTGTGTTGTAGTTCGGTCGCTAACGAATTCCGAGAAGGTCGTACAAAATCGATTGTTGTGCCACAAAATATCGGTGCGAAACTGATAATGCAAGATCGTCATGTGACATATTGTGAGATAAAGGCATCCTTGCACATTAGTTCCCCTTCAATAAATTCGATTTTGCATGAACACTTAGTTGTAAAAAAAATTGTTCCCCTTGGATACCCCATAATTTATCAATCGCTCAAAAAAAGGCTTCCGTCGATTGGTGTAAGGAAATGATTAAAAAGTTCGACCGTGGTGCTTCAAAAGACGAGTATAAAATCGTGACAAATGACGAATCATGGATATATGCGTATGAGCCGAAAACAGCAATCGACCGTGTGGGTACTCCAAGACGAGCTAAGTCCAACAAAAGTTGTTCGTGGAAAAAGCACAGCGAAACAAATTATCTCCGAATGGGTCATGTGGCCACTGTTTTGCTTGAGCAACGTAGGACGGTCAATTCTGAGTGGTACACGACCATTTGTTTGCCGAAAGTCTTCGAAGAAATTCGTAAAACCAACCGCCGAAAACGATTCATTCTCCATCATGACTATGCGAGCTCTCACACATCTCGTTAAGCAGGTGAATTTTTGAGCAGTCAAAACATCGAATTTATGACTCATCCTCCATACAGTCCTCATTTGGCACCCAATGACTTCTTCTTATTCCCACATATCAAAGGTAAAATGTGTGTCAACGATTTACGAGCGCCGAAGAAGCAGTTGAAGCGTTCAAAAAACATGTCTCAAGTGTATTGGAAACACTGCTATGACAAATGGTTTGAACGAATGCAAAAAAGCGTATTGATCATCAAGGGTGATATTTTGAAAAACAATAAAGCCATTTACATTTAAAAATGTTTGTTATTATTTGCTATACCCGAAATATAAATAGTACACCTCGTATAATTTAGATTTTAACTGACTGGTACAATACTATTGCGAGTATCACATTAGTTCCCGGCAAAAACATGGTATCAGCTATCAGGTTACATAGTTCTGTTTATTTACTGCCGCTATTGTTAAGAATAATTAATTTAGTTTTATATTTTTTACAAAACATTTTGCTAGCTCATGAAAAAACCCCAAAAAACATAAAATTATATACCTACATATTTACTTACAACCCCTAGAGTTTATATTGATTTTATTTTTATATATTTTATTTCTTATTTAGGGCAAATAAAATCTTAAATTAAGGCCACCTAGCTTAATTTAAAGTTTTTTTTTTTGCAATATTTCTTCGTTTTTTTCACAAATAAAAACTTGATACAAATACTTGAACAAAATCAGACATGTTGTCTAAAATAAATCCTTGTAAACAATCATATCATCTTTATTGTCATCTTTAGCATCCGCAGCAACACCATTGATAGGATGTCAGTTATTTTTATAACAACCCGTGTAAAAAACATTAATTTTACGCAATATTTAATCATATCATATATTTTATTTATTTTTTCAAAAAATATTATATACAAAATTAAAAACAAAATCAAAGGCATAAAAATTGTTAAAACATAAACGAATTAATCATTTTGTTTTTATTTGTAAGTTTCTGTTTTAAAAAATTGTTTAGTCAAAAATTGTTAAAGGTCAAATTTTAATTGTTTTTAGTGCTGAGTTTTAGAACTAAAAAAAAACTTTTTAGTGCAATTTTAAGTTGATGTCCTATTTCCAGACATGAGTCAGTATATTCACTTCCGATCTAATCTATTGCCTGGTTTTCATTATGTCATATGAACTGACAACAAAAACTGACTCAAATGAATTCTCGTCATTTTGTGTCATATGCGTTTTCATTACATCTTAAAAACTGACAATAAGTCGATAAAGCAGAGCGTGTCAAATTTTGGTGTCAGTTGACTGACACGCCGTTTTCATTACAAAGGTCAAATATGATGAGGCGAGCGAACAGCTGATTAGAAAATATTAATTTGTGTTCAATACAAAGTGGAAAAAAATTAAAAATGATAAAAAAGAAACAAATGGCTATAGCTAGTGCGGCGTTTTGTGTTATTACATTACCATTTCATTCTTTATTTAAAAAATTTCCATTACAATTAATTTGTCCAGCAAAAAAAAAACCAGCTTTGCGATCGTCAAACAAAAAAAAATTGACAACTTGTTGTCAATTTTATTTTAGATAAAAAATGCTGCCATATCTGTTGACAAACTGAAATTTGACGTTTTCACTTGTCCGTCATTTTGGACGGCAGTTCGTGTGCATAACTGACTGCAAACTCAGATGACACCATATGACAATCCGTTTTCATACAATTGCCAATATTTTGGACAAATTGACATTAAAAATGACATAGTGACAACCATGCATATGTAACATTTTAAGGCAATTTAAGTTTGTAGGTGTAAGTTTTAATTAGAAATAATATTTCCTTCAATATCCACTTTTTTAAAATTAGAAATTTTTTTTTGCTAATTTTAGCAAATCGGTTTTCAAAAATTTGTAAAATGGTTTCTGAAATTAGCAACAAAAATTTGTAAATATTCTGTAAAAACTCTGTAATATGTAAAATGTAAATAGCAAAACGATTTGCTAAATAATATTTTTTTTACTAAAAATCAGTACAAAAATAGTAAAAGAGATTGAAAACCGTCTATAAATTTTTCTACTAACTTTTTTTTCTGAGTGTAGATGATCTTATTTGATGAGCAAAATGGCAGATTATATTAGATCCAGCAATGTATGCGGATATTAAGTAAGAGCTATATTGATCCGAAAAATGGCAGATCAAATTAGATCCAACAATATATTTATTTGTTGATTTATAAGGATCTAAATTCAACCGAAAAATGACAGAACATTCAAAATTATTAATAAGAAAATAAAAATAAAGTAGAACCACCATAAAAAATATGTTTTCATCTTCCTGGCTGGTATTTGAAACCATTGACATGGAACCACATATAATTATATCTACAAGGGCAATCCCAAAATTGGCCGACCTGGCGTATAGTTTCAAAAAAAAAATACTTTGGTGAAAAGTGGCAACCTTCACTTTCACGTTGTTTAGAATTTTTTTTATTTAAAACCATTAAAAATAAACGATCACAGTAAATTTGATAACATAGAAAAAATTGGTCACATGAAAAAAAATTTACGAAAAATGAATTAAAGTTAAAATTGTTTCAACACGCACCTACCTTATTCGCCAGGGTATCGAAGCTATTGAATATCCCTGCGAAAAGTGTAATGAAACATTTTCCCAAAATATGTTGTGTTTTCTTTGTAAGGTCGCCTAATTTTGGGCCCGCCCTCGTAATTATGTCTAATGTCGTATTAAAAATACTCTAGATACTGAACGATAACAATATTTCAAATTTGTTTGCAAATATTGTACCATATATAATTATAACTTATACCATAAAAAATATATTGAATCATATATAATTATATCTTATACCATATCAAAAAATATTTCTTATATTGAACCATATATTGAATAATGTATAACTATATCGCACACCATAGAGAACAATTATTTTTGATAAAGGACTATATTTTATCATAACTCAAATATGTGATAGCATATATAAATATACAAATATGGTTCTGAATGAGTCATACACTCACCAAAAAAGTCTGTAATGACAACTGAAAATTTTGCTGTTATTATGGGAAATTTTGCTAATTTTAGATACACTTGTTACACTTTAAAGCTGCTAGTTTCTTTTGAAATTGCCTTACGAATCCGAGTATACAAATTTATATTTTTTTATCGAGCAACATTTTTTATTTTATTTATTTTTTTTTTGAAAAATATTTTAGACAAATTTAAAAAAACAATCGAAGGCTTAAAAAATAGTAAAAACATTAAAGAAGTTATCATTTTGTTTTAATTTGCTAATTTTTGTTTTAAAAAATATTTTTAGTAAATTTTTTGCATTTTAAGGTCAAATTATAATTGTTTGATTTTTAGAACTAAGAAAACTTTTTAGTACTATTTTAAGTGGATGTCCTATTTTCGGACATAAGTCGGTTGTGAAAATAATTTCCACTTCCGATCCCTTTTTTCAATCCACACGCTGAGAAAAAACATGATCACTGCCACTATATTGTGCTTGCTGCAATCGGAAATGGTCGCTACCATCATTATTTAGTAAATATTTTACTATTTTATGATTTTCACCTTCTTTTTTATATCATGATTGGCTGTAACCATACTGTGGTAACAAAAATTCTGACTATGAAAAAATATGATAAAATCCTGTCAACAATCAATAAATCATTATACATCACATAAAACATGACTTTAACATTTACAGTCATAATAATGTCTTGTTTTCATAAAACCCTAAATTTTATCCGTTCAGTCAGTTTGTTTTTACAACAAAATGTCTTAAAAAAAACAATCATATGTTGTTTACTAAAACTGGACAAATATTAGATGGGTAGAAAACACATGTCAATAAAACATTTCATCAATTGACCCATTAAGATACAGTTATTTTTTTAGCTTTAGATTTTTTAAAGGGGTTTTTCGAAAATTTCTTATACATATAGAATTATTTACACTAATCAATTCATTGTGAAAGATTGAAAGATTTTATATTTTTTAATTCTTTTCAATAAAAAAAATTAGATTTGTTTATATGTTTATTAATTAATTTTTTGTAAAAAGTTCTCAAAATATTTTTTATAAGAAAAAGTCTGTAGAACCCATGTTTTTTGTTTTTTGTACGAAAAGGTTTCTTACATAAAATAATAGATATTTATAAATTTATCTGATTAAAACATCTTTAAACTAAGATTCTCAGATTCTCCAAACTGTTTTTTTAGATAAAAGTTCATATCGATGGCTTAATATAAAAAGGCCCTAACTCGATTTTCTGTTACTTGACAGGAGAAGGAAAAAACTTAATAAAATACGTAAAATTCTATATTCAAAAAGTTTTAATGGAATTTTCAATAAAAAAGGCAACACATTTTTGGAAATTGCATAAAAACTTTTTTTTATCTAAAATTTTACGGATTTTATTAAGTTTCTTCTCCTATCAAGTAACAAAAAATCGAGTTAGGGCCTTTTTATATTAAGCCATCGATATATTCCAAACAAGCTTAGATTCTAAGGCCTTTCTTTGAAAGAAAAATTCATAGATTCCGAAGAAAATACTTAGAATCTAAGGACTTTTTCTAGTAGAAATATTCTTAGATTCTAAAGACTTTTTACTAAAGAAAAATTACTAAAAACTTTCCAAAAAAAATCTTAAAAATGTTTAAGATTTTTTTATTAAAAAAGTCATAAAAATTTAAAAAAAGTCCTTAAACCAATTTTTTTTTAGAAACAATATTTTTAAAGGAAATATTCTTAAATTGAAAGAGCTTTTTCAGTTTCTAAGAAATTTTCCTTTAAGAAATTTTCTTAGATTAGGATCATATAATGATAATTATGAGGGACGATAATATGATAACATTTTGAGCATACTATGATTACGTGCGATCATAATTTGATAAATTCAATATAACATGTTTATTTAGGAATAATGTGTTGGTAATTTTTGAATCATAATATAACTGTAGGGACTATATTATAGTACGAATATGGTTGGCACAACCATAAACCCAAAAATATATGATGCTCTTCGAATATAATTGCCCCAACCATGTTTTTTCTTTGCGTACATGTAACATTTTCAGGCAATTTAAGTTTGTAAGTATAAATTTTAATTATTAGAAATAAAATTTCATTCAATACCCACTTTTTTAAAATAAGTAAATTTTTCTGACAAATTTAGCAAATCGGCTTTCAAAAATTTGTAAAATGATTTTTGAAATTAGCAACAAAGATTTGTAAATATTCAGTAAAAATTGTATAATTTGTAAAATGTCAATAGCAAGAAAATTTACGAAATAATAATTTTTTACTAAAAATCAGTACAAAAATAGTAAAGTGGTATTGAAAACCGTTTACAAATTTTTCTACCAATCTTTTTTTTTTTTTTGAGTGTATATAAGTAAATATGATCCTGTGTAAGCCATATGTATATATTCATATAAAGTGTTTATATAGTTTTATACGATATAATATGCACCATATCTTATCACATTAATCATATCTAATTTTATAAAAATCAATATAAAATTAGATGTGATTATATATGGCACAATAAACAGACATATGTATTTATACATGTAAATGTATTATTAGATAAAGCCAAACTTTTTTAGCCGGGAATTCAGAAATGAATTCTCGTCTCATAGGGATATGTGGTGTTGCAGCCAGATGGGATGATGGATTTTTTTTCCACTTTGCTCTAAAAGCATTAAATCAGATCACGTTACAGAAAACCGAACAGAACACAAACAAATATATAAACATGTTGTGTGTTTAACTATGAAAGACGACTTACATTAGTGTATAACAAAAACATTTATCTCATATTTTATTTGTATTCCAGTTTTTTTTTTATTTGCTGTTCATGTTTTTGTCGCAAATGTTCAAGGTTATCCCTGCGACAAAGGACTATCACCACCATTCACGTACAAACATTTAAAAGTACCCAGGGTAGAACAGTATTGAGATATCATTATTTTTTGGACTAGCAGCAATAACAGCAACTTATTATCTGCACTTACATATCTATTTAATATTAAAGGTCGAGTTAGCTCAGATGACAGAGCTGTAGACTGGTAATCTGGAGTCGCAAAATAGACTCCCGGCACAAGCACATTAGAGTGGTACAAAAGAACATTAACATTAATTTCTAAAAACTCTCTTTGCCAAATTTCAGCAAAATTCGTAGACGTAGCACAAAAATTTACATTTTACGAATTAGTAATTTGTCTTTAAAGTGACCCAGCAAAAAAAAAAATGAAAGCGATTCCTAAGAAATTAATTTTTCATTGATTTCAAAGTATCGCTTAGGTCTGATTTTCCTCTTCTAATTCAGATCCAAAAATGTGATTTTTATTGAAATTTAACACTTTTCAAATCTATGAATGGTAACTTATTTTAAAAATAACCAAAGTTAAACATAGATATTTCTATATAAATTTGACATTTATAACTATGGGTTAAGTTTAGTGCTTTGTTTCAATCTTTTGGAATTCTTAAAATCGTAGTTATTATTGTTACAGTAAGAAAACAAATTATTGTAGTAAAAATTGCAAGAATTTCTAATAAAGTAATTTAATAATATGGCCCGATTACTGAGTGTCCCATTATTATTTAACCAAAAGTCAAACTCCAACTTCATATGGGAAACAACAACAAATGTCAGTAAAATTTCAGGTAGAAGCTAACGGGAGTTTGTGAAAATGAGGTAAGGGCCAATTACTGATGTCCTGTTTAAACCTAAATTACAAATTAAAATTTTTTTTTGGGAAAATCAAAAGATCTAATTTTTCGCTAAACCATAAGAAGGGCTTTAGATGCAATGAAAAAGGATCATAAAAGAAAACTTCAACCCTTTGAGAGCTCTATGTATGTAAAAATCATTGGTTCCGATCCAAATTTTCACAACACCGGAATCAAAATCACTGCTTCTTTTTCTATTCTTTTGTTAATTTTGTGTTGGGAATTTATACAAAAAGTGGCGTTGACTTTAAATTGAATTATTTTTTAAACTATTCGCTGTAATTTAACTATAATAAATAATCTAATACAGTCTTAATTAAAAATTATGAAATTCAGTAACTTCTAGTTACGTGGGCAGATCAATAAGTCCGAGACTTTTCGAACTTCCCTCGTAGTTATATGAAAATCAACACTACTTTAAGTACCACCTGCTAATAGCCTACTGTCAAATTTTGAGCAAGTACCGTCATTTACTTTGCGTTTAACAGCTGTTCAAAACATAGAACCTCGTAAAAGTAAATTTAATCAAACCAAGGAAAAGCTTGATAAATACTATGGGGACTCTGCATCATCGATTTCAATGGCAAAAAAGCGGTTTACTGACTTTCGTTGTGACCTTACAAGCACGGAAGACGCCGAACGTTCTGGACACTCAGTTGAGGTCTCTACACCCAAAACAATTGAAAAAATTCACGATATGGTGTTGGCCGATCGGAGTAGTCTATTAACAGGTGGTACTTGATGGGAGCAGCGTTGCATTTCATATAACTACGAGGAAAGTTCGAAAAGTCACGGACTTATTGATCCGCCCTCGTAGTTCGCAACTTTTTTTTAATTTATACATACAAATACATATTTTTGTCAAAATATAAAAATTTTCGGAAAATTTGATATGAAGAAATTTCTCAATACGGTACTTTTCGTTAGTTTTGTTTTTTAATAGTTGTGATCAGTCTTGTTTTGTTTTTCCCCGATAGAAAAATCAGTGTTGCCAGTTTTTTTTAGACCTTATCCCCAATTATTGATTTGTCATCCTTAAAAATGATCGAATTATTTTTTTGTTCCCAAAAACCCCTAAAATTTATTGTCTGTTCAAAAAATCGTATTACCAACTTAAATTATTTAAAAAATAAGATATTTATTTTAATATAAGTGCGATACAAATTTAAAAGAAAAAAACATTTTAGGTTAGGTTAAAAAAGAGCAAGCAAAAAGCAATTATTGAATTCACAAGATAAAAAAAATTGTAAAAATAAAGAGAGGACAAGAGATAAAATGGAGAGTTCTCGAGATAAACGAGATCTAAACTATTACCTAGAACCTTAAAATTTGAGACCTCCGGTGCAAAAAGTTTTTCTTTAACCCGTTTAGTTTTTAAGATATGGACGATTAAAGTTTTATCTAAGCGATTCCATTCGATTAAATCTTTTTTTAATTTTTTAAATTCTACCATTTTTTAGACTTTTTATAAATTTTGGAATTTTTTTTTTCAATTTGAGCACATTTTCGAATTGTAGCAATTTTGTCTTTTTTAAATTTAAGGATTTTTTCTAAATTTGGCAAGCTTTAGAACAAGGGTGCCCAAAAGTTCCTTATAGAAGATTAAACACCCATACATTTGAAGAATAACTAATTTGTATTTAATATTTTTTATTGTAAAAGCAAAAACATACAAAGAAAAAAAATATTTCATATCATACGTTAAACAAAAACAAAATCTACATTGATGATCGCTGTCGTCAATGTTTACGAGCAAAGCATACGAAAGTGTTGTTGCTTTGCACTTGCGTGCATTCAGTGAAGAACGACAAAAAAACTAATAAGGCAAAGTTGTTTGTGTATTTCGTATTGCTATTGCTGAGTGCTCTATGTGTATTAAAACACACAGCCTATAGCTAAGAGCGTTTACAAAAACAAATGAGCATCAAGAGCATATAGCTTGGACACCCTTGCTTTAGAATTTATAGCGATTTTCCCAATTTTTATTATTTTGGGGATTCTTTGATTTTGGCGATTTTTTTATTAAATTTTAACGATATTTTTGATTTTGGTAACTTTTTTTAATTTTGTTTTTCTTCTTTTAATTAATACTAATAACCAGAGGAGACAAAAAATAAACCAAAATTCAGTGTATTGTAACGGAAATTTAATTCATCAATTCCATTCACTCCGAGAAACATAAATGCCCATATGTTAGCCATGAAATATAAAACAGTTAAATGGCAGCCCTTCACGATAACTAATGTTTCTTCTGTCAAACTTCAGAAGAACATTCTCAAAGTTGCCAGTATGCAGCTTCCCGACGGTGCTGCCACATTCTAGTTATTTTAACCTGCACATATAAAAACGCCAACAAGGTGGCATGGCGGACAGATAAAATATTTTTTAAACAAACAAAAGTAAAAAGTTGGAGAAAATTTTTTTTTAAAAAAGAACAAAACTAGCAGAAACAATATTTTGTTTATAAGAAAACAAACACTTTAAGGCAAAAAAGTGAAAAAAAGCTATTTAAAACTAAAAAATTTTATGAAAATCTACTTTAAAGCTAAAAATTGGAAATTCAAAAAAAAAAAGGAAAAACACATATGGGGGATAAAAACAGCATAACAAGCAATTTTGCCTTCTCTGCTAATAACTTATGTCATATTCTTTTCTGACAAAAAATGTTGCCTTTTTTGAACTTTTTTACAAAATGTCTTTTTATGCATAGTAAATTGAAATCAGTGTATAAAATATGTTGTCATACCTTAAATTCCGTGAAATTTAAAAAATTTTAAATTTTGGTTAATTTGATATTTTATTAAAGAAGTTGTGCACGCTTGGACACATTTAAATATGTCCCTCAAATAACTTTTATTTGATACCTAATTTGCCCGCTTTTACTTATTTCTATGCACAAAAAAGGGGAAACATTTTTTGTCAGAAAATAAAACGTTATTAGTTATTTATTTTCTAAACTTAAAAACCTAATGAAGAAAGTCGAATGTCATTCCAAAATTTGCATATCGGTTAAGTAAAATTCTACTGAATTGATAACGATGGAATTACCAACAATTGATTTCAGTGACTGACAAATCGAATGATGAATGACAAATCGAAGTATTTTAAAATTAAATCGATAAAGACTAACAATTCATTCCCATTTAAAAATTGTAGTTTGAGAATTCAGTCATTCCATAGTCAATAAGAATTGAAAATTGAATGAAGAATTGAATTCTTTACAAACTATGTAGCGTGGTGAATAAAATATTTCAATATTTCGGCAAATGGTATGAAATTTTTACAACATATTAAAAAATTTGTAAAGTATGTACTAAATCTGAGAGGAGCTTCAAACCAACAGTATTTTGGCAAAAAAGAGAAATTATTAATATTTTATGCACAAAAATATCCTTAAATTATGTTGTCATCCCGAACAAATCCCTGGATCTCCCTCCAAACGGTAATATTTACTCCTATTCACTTAAAAAAATTCCCAATTTGGTGATAAATCCCTTAAACTGACAGCACTGAGAAAATAAATATAATTACTGTGAAAAACAACAACTACTGATTACTACATACAAGCAACCGTTATGTAGTAGCTGTGATACGAATAATTTTGTATTTTTAAAAGAGTTGTTTTGTATTTTTCCATAGAAAAACAATTGTTATTAAAAACGACAAGAACTACTGATTACTACACAAATAACTGTTATGTAGTAACTGTCATAATAATGGGTGCCCATTTTTTTTTTGCAATCGAAAGATAGTGGGATAATTTGGTTAAAGGTGGGGTTAATTGGATAATTAAAAAAAAATATATATTAAAGTAATAAATAATACAAATACTGTTTTGAGGTGTTCAGCAATTTTTTGTTTAGCAAATTTTTATGTATTAACCAAATTTTTGTGTATTTAACAGTATAATTTTTCTAGTTTTTTTTCTGCAATGTAATTTTTAACAAATTTTTATCAGATTTAACAAATTTTTATCAGATTTAACAAATATTTTCACTTACATATATTTTTCTATTAGTGTAATTTTAATTTTATTTGTATTCTCTATTTATTTCGTTAAATGACATTTTATCAAGATTTATTCACCAACAACAACTATAGTAGCATGATTAATTTCAATGTAAATAAATAAATCAAAGTGTCTTTAAGTATAATGAATTCAAAAGGATGATAGAAATTTATAATAAAAATCTAGTTCAACATTTTTTTCTTTTTTTTTTTTTTTTTTGTTTCTTTACTAAAATCTTACCCTCAAGCTTTTTAATTTAATATGCTATAGTGGTTAAATCTCTTGGTTTTTTAATAAAAAAAATATTTTTTTTATTGTATTCAAAAGGATGGAAATTTTATAATATACTAGTTTTATTTAATCCTACTGTCAAATACGATTTTTAGCACTGCGCGGTTTCTTTTATTCTTTGATCTTTTTTGTGTGTAATAATTATGATTTTTTTTTACTTTAACGAGTTAAATCTTATAGAAATTTAGTATATTATTTTTAGTTAAGTTTTCCTCTTTTAGTTTTTTTTTTTTTAATTTAAACACTGCTTTCTATTTCCACATATTTGTAAATTTGTATACCGATTTAGAAGCTGGTATTTGTATAAACTATTTGGGGTTTATTTAACGTTTGAGGTTTGATTAAATTACTACCTCAATGCATGAGTGTCGGCCCAGAATAACAACGTAACGTGCAATGATTGTGGCTGTGAGAAAAAATCCAAAATGACGACGAATGACGGTGACTGCAAGAACCCCAGTATATCTTTCGCTTACTATTTTTTTGTTTTTAAACATAATTAAATTAAATTAAATAAAAAAAGTTTTATAAAAAAAAACAAAGTTTTATTATTTCAATAAAAATATAAGTTTCGCTACTGCAGTAAGAGCTTGTCCCGTCAAATGCAACATTGTTTAAAGAATACTGAACAAAAAAGAACAAGAGAATATAATATATTCCATCTCACAACTGCATTGTTTGTCGTGTTTTATGTGTCAATTTATACCAAAAAATACGACACGTTGTCATTCTGTTTCTACACAGACATGAAAAAAGGAGTTTTTGTTTGTCATGATTCTTGTGTAATAAATCAGGGATGATAAGATAAGTAAATTGTATTTTTGCGGTACAATTCGGACACAAAAGTACATTGCTAATATCACAGGCAACACAGAAAGGAAACTGCTGACTGAATCAATATGTCGAATAGAAAATGATTAAAAGGATATGTCAAAATTGTACCGATACAAAAAAAAATATGTACCACACAATTTGTATGAAGTTTATTTTTCTATATCATTCTGCAAATCACTACAGTGTAAATAAAAAATAAAACTTTTTTGACATACATATGTCCTTGGTAATGTCACTGTGTCTAGAGGCTGGATTAGCCAGATGTATACGTATTTAAAATGTTGGACTTAGAAACAGAATTATACTTGTTTTCAGCTATTTTGCACTAAAATTACCATGAGGAAGAATAACCTTTCAAAATCTAATTAATACTATTGTAATGAATATAAAATGAGTTACTTAATAAAATGCTAAGACAATAATATTCAATAATCAAAAAGAGTGCTATTACCAATTTATCCAGTCTTTTTAGTCTTAATTGTTTCGTTAGAAGTAAAAGAAATGAAAGTTACAAGTAAATTGAAAATTTTTTTTTAATATAAATTTTTTGTTATATTAATTTAACGGAATCGGGTTTTTATCATCAGTTTTACAAAAGCAATAAATTAGAGTATTCAACCGGTTTCTTTTTTTTTAAAACCGATCGGTTTCGAATATTCTGTAAATTTGAAGGAAACCGAAAACCGGTCTTTTTTGTTCGGTTTACTAGTTTTTCAATTACATCACAAACTAGGTTACTTGGTCTCTTTTCCTTTTTCCGAACACTTTCATAATAGTTTGTTTGGTTATGAAAATTTAGATGTAAGTCTGATAGATTCCGATGAAGACTAAACTTTGGATATTCCAAATTCAAATAGTTTAATTTCTGATCTAAATAACACAATAAACAGTATTCAAAATCCTAAAAAAGAGACTGTACAAAATCATTCATCATTATATGATGATTTCATATATCTTGATAAATGCGACAAAAGAACTGAAAAGTTGGAAACTTTATATAATTGTCTTTTGACTATTTGGCCAACATCTACTATTAGTGAAAGGGTATTTTCCACTTCTAGCTTTATCAAAAGCAAACAAAAAAATCGACTTAAAACGAAACATTAAAAATGCATATTATGTCTAAAATATTATTTTAGAAGTGAAAAATAGATTTTCTTTTTACATATTTAAAATGTAATATTAAAAAAACTCATTTAATGTCAAACGTTTTAAACGTTCAAATTACTAACGTACTTATTTTACCCAATTTACAAACTTAATGATCTCTATTCATTTGTTATGAATATAGTTTTATAATATTAATTTTTAAGATATTATATTAAAAAATATTAAAACCAATAAATAAAATGTTGAAATGAAATACAATAAAAAAATATTATAAAATATTTTTTTTTCAAAGAATGTATTTATTTTTTTATTTTTATTACTTTATACATAAAATTTCTTTTTTTTTTGTTTGAATTTAAAACAATTAACAAATTATATAAGCTTTTTATTCAAATTAAAAAAAAAAACCGAAAAAAACCGGTTGACCGGTTTTTTCTGCAAAAACCGAAACCGGTTTTTTTAAAATTCAATTTTTCGAAGAAAACCGAAACCGGGTTTTCTAAAAGGCCGGTTTTTTGAATACTCTACAATAAATGACAATTAATAAAAGTATTTAATATGTATGCTGTAAGTATCGAAGAGTCATCAAAAGAAAATATAACAAGAAAAATAGAGTATTTAAAAAACCGGCCTTTTGAAAAAACCGGTTTCGGTTTTCTTCGAAAAATCGAATTTTAAAAAAACCGGTTGCGGTTTCGGTTTTTGCAGAAAAAACCGGTCAACCGGTTTAGGTAACTCGTCCGCTATATCGTCAGATATATTTGGGGTAAATACATTTTTCAAATGATTTACAAACAGATTTCCTTTTTCATTATCATTTCTTGCCCAACTTCCATTCAGGTTTCTTAATGGTGGTTTCGAGATAACTGGCCTTTTGAGATTTCTAGCTGCACGCCATAATGAGTAGTCTGATAGTGGAGTTGCATCCAGGTCCTTAAGATATTTTTCCACGGAAGCCGTCTTCTGAGACTGCAGTAATTTTCTTAGCCTTTTTGTACACTCTTTTAATTGTTTCTTAAGTTGCGAAGATCTGTGCAATTGCCACTCTCTTCGCACTCTCCTTTTTTCATTCAAGATGCGCTCGACATCTGTGGAATATATTTTGTTATTATTGGATTTTTTAAGGGTTTTGCTGGAATGTTGAACAGCTAGTTTAATATAACTGTCAAAATTTACAATAGAGCGATCCACATTCTCTGGTGTACTAAGCGGAATGTTTTCAGTGCAATGGGTACTGAGATATTTTTTATATTTTAACCAATTTATTTGTGTGGCTGACGTCGCTGAGTAACCAGGCGGAGATACAATTCTATTAGGGTTCATTATAGTAACTATTGTAGGTGTGTGATCGGAAGATAGTTCTAAGGAAGCTTCAACATGAATCGTTTCTGTGCGGATGTTTTTAACCACGCCAAAATCGATGACATCTGGAATTTTTTGCTGATCAGTAGGCCAGTATGTTGGTTGTCCGCTCGCGACCACATTCAAATCCATTTTGGAGATTGTATTAAATAAAGTACGACCCTTTGGTGTTATTAGTCGTGACCCCCAGAAAGTGTGTTTAGCGATATAATCACCAGCGGCCAGAAAACAGGGTCCTAATGATTTATAATATTTATAATATTGGTCTTCAGATATAGAAAATCTAGGTGGGAAGTATAAAGATAAAATAACTAGGTTGCGATTAAGCTCTTCAATGCAAATATTCGTTGCTTGCAGATAGTCTTCACAATGATCACACATTAGGTAGTGTTTGATTCGGTTTTTTATTAAAATGGCAGAACCTCCACAAGCTCTATCTCGAGGGTCCTTAGTATCATATAGTATGTAACCATTGATTTTAAACGTGTTTCTTGAGGTCAAATGAGTTTCATAAACCATCATGATATCAATTTGTTTACTTTTAAGAAAGTATTCTAATTCATTTTTATGTTGGCGGATGCCGTTTGCGTTCCAGAAACAAATTTTTAAACAGTTCATGTCTTGTTAAGTATAGCTTGCAATAACATCGATTGCATTCTTAGCATTTCTTGCATCATATTATCTTAAAAATTAAAACTATTTTCATATCAAATGAATAGAGATCATTAAGTTTGTAAATTGGGTAAAATTAGGTAAGTTAGTAATTTGAACGTTTAAAACGTTTGACATTAAATAAGCTTTTTCAATATTACATTTTAAATATGTTAAAAGAAAATCTATTTTTCACTTCTAAAATAATATTTTAGAAATAATATGCAATTTAAATGTTTGGTTTTAAGACTATTTTTTTGTTTGCTTTGATAAAGCTAGAAGTGGAAAATACTCTTTCACGAATAGTAGATGTTGGACAAATAGTCAAAAGACAATTATATAAATTGTCAAACTTTTCAGTTCTTTTGTCGCATTTATCAAGATATATGAAATCATCATATGTGACCTTCTGCGAGAAAATGGACCTAGTGTGTCAAAAAACGGGCAAAACGGAGTGGATTCTGGTACCTAAAAGGGTGTAGAATAAGATGGAATGAGTAAGATTTCTGATAAAATTTATTTACCCCATAAAAACGTACAAAACAAACTTGGGAAAATCAATAAAAATGACATAAACATTAAAATTTTACTTTTTTGATTTTTTTAGTTTTAAATTGTTTTTAAATTGTCACTCTAAAAGCAAAAAAATACGTCACCACATAGACAAGCCGTCACCAAAGTCGGCACCCAATCATAACTAACCATACCAAATCGCATCTCCCAACTGAAGGTGTGTTCACAGTGATAATGCGTTATGAAACTTTAAATGCATTTTTCTCAAAACTTCATTTTCACATACTAGGTCAGTTTTCTCGGAGAAGGTCACATATAATGATGAATGATTTTGTAGTCTCTTTTTTAGGATTTTGAATACTGTTCATTGTGTTATTTAGATTAGAAATTAAACTATTTGAATTTGGAATCTATTTAATTAATCTTCATTTATTAATCTTCATTAATCTATTTATTAATCTTCATAACCAAACAAACTATTGTAAAAGTGTTCGGAAAAAATAAAAGAGACCAAGTAACCCAGTTGGGGATGTAACTAAAAAAACCGGTTAACCGAACAAAAAAGACCGGTTTTCGGTTTTCTTCGAATTTACAAAATATTCGAAACCGATCGGTTTTTAAAAAAAAGAAACCGGTTGACCGGTTTCGGTTTTTGAATACTCTAAAGGAAAAGCTCTAATGCGATCTTAGTTCTAAATGTTTTGAACACCACTGTATGTTCGACAATTAAACTACATGAGCAGTTTTTGGTTTAAAATATCCAGAAAAGTATACAAACACTTGTAACGCTGTCCATACTCGAAGAAACATTAGTAGAAACATTAGTAGAAAAATTTGTTTCTTCCAGGGTTGGTAGGCAATACCGCTTAAATACCGTTATTGTTTCAATACCCTTTCAACTGACCCCTAAAATATCGTTAGCGAAATAACTGAACAAATTGTTATCCTTAAAATACCGTTGCCGAAATAATATAAAATATCGTTACCCTTACCGATTTGCGTCTCTTTTCTTTATTTTATTTATTGCAAAAGCACTGCACACAACGGCTGCTCTCAACGAAGCAACCCAGAAAAAACAGAAAACACGATACCGACGATGGAGCATAGTGTTTGCAAACAAAAAAATAACAAAATATTTTGATATTTGAGAAACCAAAAATGACACACGAATTTCAACAGGAACCATTACTACAAACGATGAAACATTTGGTGGAACATGCCCATGTTTCTACTTATGTTCCTTCGTGTGTAATGCTACCATGTTATTTGTTTCATTCATTCATTCGATTATTTAAAAATAAATCATATTAAGAAGAGAAAATAGTGGTGTCAACTTTACGAAATCTTAAACAACACCAACAAAAATTTTGTTTTTGTTCCGTAATACAAATTACTGGCAACATTTGAGGTCAAATTAGTAAAGTCCAAATTCCTCTAAAAGATACGAGTGCTTTTGCTTTTTAAGTTTTTATTTTTTGTCACTAGCCTGGAATTGAATTCGACACTTTCCGAGTACTTTTAGAGTATGTATATTGTCAAAATAGTGGCTTTTTTTAATTTTAAATTTTTGTTTGTATTTGCGCTAAAGTAACTGTTGCTAAATGGGAAGCTTAAAGCAACTTTATATTAAAATTTCATCAAAATCTAAAGGTTGATTTAAGTGAAATGTGAGCCTGTCAGAAGGCAAAAACACTTGAAATCCCCTACATCACTTATTGAAAATGGCGGCATAAAATCATACAGGTTTTCTCCAAAATCTCGCGAAACCAGAATTTCTAGATCCTTGAATTATCAGTTTTCCTGATATCTGCGTCCCCGCTCCTTCGGTACTGAGCATTTGCAGGGAAGATGCTGAAATGTCTCCTTATCCTCTAAGTTCTCCCAGTACCTAGTGAGAGTGCCTATACGAAAGCTGTGCGTTAGGTTAGATCAATGAGTCATCACTCAGCCTGACCGCATAGAGATAAATTATTTATTTAATGCAGTCCTACACACACACACTTAGATTTTATCGCATGGAATTCTAATAATTTTAATCAACAAGACTGTTCACATAGTTCAGTTTATCAGAGAATTCATTATTAGTGGAACGTGGTACGTATCGCGATTGAGTCAATATATGGCCCCACGGCCGGCACTGCACCCATATGGATCTTTTGTACCAAGGATCAAAAAACTAAAACGAATTCTGTATTATATTCTCAATGAACTTTAATATAGAAGATGGAGAAGAGTTCCTAATATCTTCTGGATCTAAGAATTCCTTATTGAAAACTTTCCTCCTGTTCCTATGCAATACAACACACTCAAACAAAATGTGGATGGTTATTTCGTCTCCCTCAAGACATAGCCGACACAGAGGCGATTCCAACAGATTCATCTTCCACAAATGGTAGTTCAATCCGAAGTGTCCAGTAAGAAACACTGTTAGACCTAGCAAGGTCCAAAATTTTCCCATTGGAAAAGGGGTTGACCAATAGTTTCACCTGTCTCATCCCCAAAGAATTGTTCCAAAGGTCCTTTGCCATTGGTAAACTCCTCCATAGTAATTTTTTTGATAATTGGAATTTACTACCGAACCGTACTGTCATTTCCATGCATAAAATAGCTTACAAACGCTTATTCTATGACATCGCTGGTCGTTTGAAGAAGTTTTGCCCTGATTAACAACACAACTTCTTCAGCGTATGTAACCACATTCATTTCCGTTGTCTACAGATTTTATTGATCAAAAGATTTTAAAGAAGAGGAGAAATTACTAAACTTCAGTACACTTACTCCTTAGGGCGTCAATGATCGGAAATATATATATACCCAATACCAGTCTAGAACGCGCTATACCTATCATTATTCGTTTCTTATTACTTAAACCGTAAAATTCTGAACTGAAATTTAATTTGTTGTCAATCTGTTCGATTAATTAATTCTGATAAGTATTTCAGAAAAACTCGATTTTGTTGAAATTAAAATAACTAATAGGTAAGAAAAATCTTACAAGGAAGATCTTCAGCGTGGTTCACTCCGATTTGGATAAAATTTTGATATGTGATAGAGGAGGTAAAATAAATTCACTTGTATTTTTGCTTTTTGGCTCAATATCATACTTAAAGGGTAAAACTGGAGTTACAAAAAGGCGGATTTTTGATTATTTTACTCTGTAAGTATTTTTTTTCGTTAAAACGAGATTGGGCCAAAAAGAAAAATATTCGGATAGATCGGTTTTACCTCCAAACCGAAGTGAATTAAATAATCATTAAAAAACACTTTAATAGCATTACTGGTTTTGCATGATTTTTCACTTGAATCTTTTTTTTTTGTGTGTAATTGTGTTTTCTTTTTTGAGTGGAAAATTTCCAAGCATCAGTGTTGCCATATGAGAAATTAAAAAATGTGCTTAAAAAGTGCTATATTTGGTTTATATATTATGAGTTTTTATTTGCATATCGAATTATAAAAATATAATTTTTACACTTGTGCAACGCTCCATTATGTATAAGCGTTTGTAAAAATATTAATTTTGATACTTTTAATTTATGAAATTTTATCAAATATGTATTTTTCGTGCTAGGCAAGCAATACATTTTGATTATTACAGTAGTTGTCTATCTCGCTCTGATCAATGCCGATACGAAAATTTTGAAAGTGCGATTCCAATAGTTGCATATGTCTTCTAATATCGCAGTTTCGGTAGTTCAGCGTTATTATAACGGTAGTTTAAGATATTTTAAAATTAAACCGTTAAGATAGCGCAATAGACCCGGTTATACAAAAAGATACATACCTTCAATCGAATGGAAATTTTAATATCGGGCTTAAAGTGGCTGTGGTAACCAACTATCGTTATTATGAAAACGTATTGTATGCCAACCATGGTATTTTTTAATAACTTTGTTAATGATAATGTATTTTGGACGCATTATCTAATCATAACTAAATGTTACTATGAAATAGAAAACACTAATTTTCAATATATGTAAGAGAATATGGAAAAGATTGTGAGAATCAGCACCTGGGCGACCTGGTCATCTTCTGCTTCAACCCTTAACTCTAGTTAGAGTTGCTATTGCAACCCTCTTTTGTTCTTCTTGTAAACACTTCTTGGGCTTCATTTTAATAAAAAAAAGAGCTAAAAATTTTTAATTTTTTAGCTTAGCCGATTGGTTTCGAATATTTTGTAAATTCGAAGAAAACCGAAAACCGGTCTTTTTTGTTCGGTTAACCGGTTATTTAATTTACATCACCAACTGGGTTACTTGGTCTCTTTTATTTTTTCCGAACACTTTTTTAATCGTTTATTTGGTTATGAAGATTTAGATGTAAGTCTGATAGATACCGATGAAGACTTAACTTTGGATATTCCAATTTCAAATAGTTTTATTTCTGATCTAAATAACACAATAAACAGTATTCAAAATCCTCAAAAAAAAAGACTGTACAAAATCATTCATCATTATATGTGACCTTCTCCGAGAAAAGGCACCTAGTGTGTGAAAAAAAAGTTTTAAGAAAAACGCATTTAAAGTTTCATAACGCATTATCACTGTGAACACACCTTCAGTTGGGAGATGCGATTTGGTATGGTTAGTTATGATTGGGAGCCGACTTTGGTGACGTCTTGCCTATGTGGTGACGTATTTTTTTCTCTTTTAGAGTGACAATTTAAAACCAAAAAATCAAAAAAGTAAATTTTAATGTTTTTCTCATTTTTATCGATTTTTCTAAGTTCGTTTTGTACGTTTTTATGGGGTAAATAAACCAATAAATAAAATGTTGAAACGAAATACAATAAAAAAATATTATAAAATATTTATTTTTTCAAAGAATGTATTTTTTTATTTTTATTACTTTATATATTAAATTTCTTTTTTTGTTTGTAATTAAAACAATAAACAAATTATATAAGCTTTTTATTCAAATTAAAAAAAAATCGAAAAAACCGGTTGACCGGTTTTTTCTGCAAAAACCGAAACCGGTTTCTTTAAAATTAGATTTTTCGAAGAAAATCGAAACCGGTTTTTCCAGAAGGCCGGTTTTTTTAATACTCCAGCACTAGCACGTACATTTTTTTAATATAAATTTTTGGGTTCTCTCACAAAAAAAGTGCTAGATCTAGGACCCAAAATGCTAAAATGGCAAGCCTGCCAAGCATGCATGAGCTCATTTATGTTATGTACGTAGTTCACTTTTTTATTAGAATTCTTAGTTTATTGTTTTTTTTTTTTTTTTTTTGTGGATGGTAAATGCTAATGGATGCAAGAAATCACACCATGACGATGCCGCTCACGTAGTAAAAAACGTTCTCTTTCTTTTGTATGTGCAGATTTCAAAGGTTCAGCATCTTTTCAAATTGGTTTTTTTTGCGATTCCAATTGAATTTCTTTGCAAATCCAATTAGTTTTAGCAGATTTCCCAATTGGATTTGAAAAAAAGGTTTAAAAACAGGGAAATTTACTCAAATTTTTGCAGAAATCAGGGAAATTTGCTCAATTTTCCCCTGTTTTCTCCAAGTTTCCGAACCTTTGTATTCTGTATAAAATTTTATTTGGCTGTTGACGGCGTTGCATCCTCTATACTATTCTTCCTCTATGAAGAAATATACAATTTTCAAGTTATTTGTTGTTTTTTTTTTTGTAGACATGTAAGAATGACGTACGTAATTATTCATAAGCAGAAAGATTTACATAAACTTGTAGGTCATACAAAACAATACAAAAAATAGAAAAAGAAAGAATTATTCATTTGAGTGCATGAAAAGAACAAAATTTATGAAAAAAATATATTTAAATACAAAAACACGCATCAATTGCATTTAACTCACATTAACCCCCATTCCCTGCACTGTCACATATGAGGCAAAATTAGTCGAACCGTTCCTCTCTTAAAAATAAAAAAATATTTGAACCTGCTAACTCATCTCTGAATAACCAAAGCTTAATGTCTTAACATAGTTATGAATGTCAAATTTATATGGAAATATCTGTGGTTAACATTATACTCCGGTTATTTATTAGATAAGTTACCCTTAAACTTGTTTTTGTTTTTTATTTTGACACTTATATTTCTAAAGAAAAATTGTTAATCGAATTTTCGATACAAATTAAGGCTGTGTCTGGGTTTCCGGGTTGTATAAATGCGACATAAATAGGCATTTTAAAGTTCAGGCCTACATAATAAACATTAAAATTCAGATTTAAATCTTCAACTTAAGATTTCTTTAAGGTTTTTAGACTATTTCAAGATAGTATTCAATAAATTTAACCGTTTCTTAACAAAAAATGTAGTGTGAATCAAAAATGACGAACAAAATTATGTAATTTTCTCTTGAAAATTCATAAACATTTTGGTGCCAAAATTTATCAAAAAAATGCGTCATGACAGCCTTAGCAAATTGATTAAAACTACCCCAACATTCTAAAGAAAGGGTGAGTGCGGACAGGATAAAGTTAAAACTAATATATTTTTATATAAAAGTTGGCAACGCAATTTAGACTACATGTTTTCGAACTTAATTATTTGAAAACCTTAATTAAATTGTCAGTTTTTAAAAACTAAAAATGTTTTGTTTTAATAATAGACATGAATTTATTTCTGTGTATTATTTTCAAATTATTTTATAGCCTGTTCCTCGATCTCGAACGAAAAACTAGTCGAACGAAAGCAAGTCACTCGAATTCGAATCAATTTGGGTTTCTCTATTTCGAAAGCCTTCGATCGACTTGACTTACGTGTGTCAATTTTTGTTTCTTACGCATTTACAAACCGCAGAGATGCCAGATATTATATTTTGAGCATTTGTTACAATTTTCTTTAAAAGTAGCAAAAATACTACTAAACTGCTTAAAGACAAAAACAGCCCTGTTTAACAGTGATCAGCTGTATATGACAAATGAAATAAAAAAATAACAATAAACAAATCAATTTTTATTTGGAAAATGTGTTTATTTCTGAAAATTTTTGTTATCGATTGGTTGTGGGTGAAATTGTTGTTTGGAGAGCTTTTCTGTTGCATGTTGCGTGTTCGGTGCGGTACTGCTAAAGTCCTTGTAAAATAAAAAATGTAAATATGAGCTTCTTGGGCAAACGTAAGCCGCAAACAACACACACATTCCTTTTACCACTCAGCAACAGCGTAATAGGGGGTGAAACCGAGTTTAGTTTTCTGGTCAAATTTTCCTCCTTTGCGGAAAATTTGTTTGCTCCGAACACTAGAGTCCTTCTGGCAAAATCAGGTCTTTCTTCCATATAAAATACAAGCGTCTTCGGATGGTCCATTGTTGATTTTTTTTAACTAAAATTTAAAATTATTAATAATCTATTAATATTTGTATTGTTTTGTACTTACTTTTTGTTATCCATTGCTTTTTTACTTCATTTTGCTTTTAAAAATAAATAAAAATAAATAATAATAATAAATAAAAAACAGCAAGTGACTGATTTTGACATTTGCGTTCGAGCTGTTCGAAATAGAGAAACCAAATTTTGTATGAAAACAGTTACGTTTTCGTTCGACTTGTCGTTCGAGTCATCGTTCGCATAGAAATAGAGTTAGTGGAACCCAAATCAGTTTTCTTTCGACTAGAAAGCGAACGAACGTGTTCTTTCGAAATAGAGGAACAGGCTATTATAATTATTAACGTAACAGGACGGTGCAGAAACTGTGTGGTTAAAGATTTTGACTCACGATCACGTAAGTAATTAAAATTTTAGCATCAATTTCAAATTTCTTTGAAAACATTTTCAAATTTAATAGAAACTTATAAAACTGAATTCAGTTTAGCCAGTTCGCATCCAACCTAAAAAGTATATTATTATGCACATGAAATTAAGCAAATATTGTAAAAATGAAAAAAAAATCATGCGGTTATCTGTAAGGCAACGCTATTTTAGATTATTTCGATAACGGTATCTTAAGGGCAGCGATATTTTATTTTCGCCATTTTAGGGATAACGGCATTTCCATAATAGTATTTTTATTATATTCCGATTTTTTTCGTATCGGTATTTTAATGTTAACGGTATTTCAGTATTTTCATCAAAAACATACTAAAATGAAAAACAAAATAAATTCAGCAACTTAATGTAAAATACACTGACTATAATGCATAAAAATATGAAAATATATAAAAAAATAACAAAAACTTTCGTAAAATAAACGAAAATTGGTGTATATATAACGAAAGTTTTTGTTGCTTTAAGATTAACTTTGTATTTTTAAAAATGAATTATTATGAGTGTACTTTATAAGCACGTGTACATATAGTAGTTATTTCGGTAACGGTTTTTTCAGGATAACGTTAGTCAGTTTAAATCGGAATTGCTTCCAACTCTGAAAAGTTATTGTCTTTATTGACAATTTTATTAAGATTCAATTAAAATTTAGTTTTATAGCAAATTCATCTTTAATTAATAGTTTAATCATTTCATTTTATTCAGTCTATGGAAACAAAAATACTTACTTAAAATACTAAATACAATAAAGCTTAATTATTTTAAAACTGTATTAAGAAATAACTTAAATTTGTATTTTGACGTGCAAAACTCTACAAATAATTTAGATTCGCAATTTTGTTGAAGATCTAAATTAATTTGATTAAGATGAACAAACGATTAAGTGGGACGTTAAAGATATCAATAAATATAAGATTTATAGATTTCATATCAGTTAGATTTCATATCAATTACATTTTTTTAGTTTAAATTAAATTTAGTATAAAAATCTAACTTATCATTAAAGCTATTAACAACATATTTTTTTTTTTATTTGAATTATTAAATTAAATTTTATTATACTATCCTAATCGAGTACTAGCAATGAAGGCTATCGGCTCGTTATAGCGTAAACAAACCAGAGCCCATGATAGAAACCAAACCCACGACCTCCGCACTGATAACACTACACTGGTACATATTCCTATAAACGCACATCACTTTTTTAAAACAACATACCAAAAAACGAAGCTAAAATGTTTTTAAGGTGCTACAAATTTGTTTATTAAATCTTTATTAAATTTACTTTAAATTTTATTAACTAAAAACTTTAATTGTACATTTGTTTTTTTTTAATTATAATTTTTGTTGGTTTAGTGACATTTTGAGGGGCATTTTCCTATAAACGCACTCCGACTAATGATGCAGTTTGGCATTATTAATAGTGAGTTGATGATCCATTATTTTGTATCACTTCAAAAATGTGGTCCGGCATAGAATCCACTAATTTTTGAAGATAATCCCGATCAATTTCATCCCAGGCTTGTTGAATTTTTAGTTTCAACTCTGTCACTGTCATTATGCTTTCATTCCGGGCATTATTTGCGTAAACTTTACGGGCCATGTACCCCCACAAGTTCTCCATCGGGTTTAAATCGGGACTGCAAGCCGGCCAGTCCAACAGAGGTATGTTATGCTCATTGAACCACGATTTAGATTGTTTTGAAACGTGAATTGCAGCGTTGTCTTGTTGAAATATGCAATCTTCATCCATCTTTTCATCCATAAAAGAGATAAGAGCATCTTCTAAAAGTTCATTATAAACTGTGCTGTTCATTTTTGTTGGGACAAAACATATTCTCGATTTTCCAACTGCAGAAAAAGCTGCCCAAACCATAACACTGCCTGCACCGAAATTGCGTTTCGAGATGCGAATCTCATTTGATCTTAAATCATGCCAATAGCAAGAGTACGAATCAGGACCGTCCAAATTAATTTTTTTTTCATCTGAAAAAATTATTTTCTTCCACTCATCTGTCCATTTCATGTGTTTGCGCGAAAATTTCAAGCGATTTTCTTTATGATGCTGCTTTAACATAGGCTTACATTTGGGTTTCTTCCATTTTATGTTAGCATCCGTTCGCAAAATGTGTGCAACATGTTTGGAAGTGACAGGAAGATCAAGTTTGATCTTTATTTGAGTAGCATTTAATTTGTTACGGGTGGCTTCTTGTTTTATAATATTAAGCTGTCTTTTTGTTAACTTCTTATTTCCCTTTGTGAGTTGTCGTACTCCGTATTTCTGCCCTTTCTTAAAGAAGCTTCGAATAACTCCTTCGGATCGATTAATTTTGCGTGCTATGTCTCTGTTAGAACAGCCTTGATCACGAAAAAATTTAATTTGAATTTTTTCCTGATCAGTAAGAAAAGTTCCCTTAGGCATCCTTTAAGATTATGAAATTTTTCTATTTAAACAAAAATATTTTCCGTAAATACAGATTTTGCCATCAAAAACTTACCTTTACTAAAAAAACTAAAACCGTTATTATTTTATTTTCAAAAAAATAGTTTCAAGGTTTTCAATTACTTTTTAAACCAATTTTTCGCGTATGCGTTTATAGAAATATTCCACTTAAATGAGCAACAATATCTTATGATCGATTAATTAAGGCAAACAACAAAAGCAAAAAATAAATAATGTTTACTTTAAAAAAGTACTGTTATTTCTCTACTCATTTGAATATCACAGCTTTGTTTTTGGTTGACAACAGCGAATGTATAACAAAGAAAGACACAAAAATTAAATGCGTTTATAGGAATATGTACCAGTGTAGGTCACAAATAACAAACTTTTGTCTGTTATTTGTTTCTAGCATACTTTTTCTCATGGATTTGGACCTACTGAACACGAAAATGAATTTTAAAAATTTTTCTGTCGATTGGTTTGCGAGATACAAATTTTTTAATTTTTTTTTTTTTAATTTTTGGAGGTACACTTACTATTTTGAGCATATCTTTAGTCTTCTTTGACCTATTTTATCCTACTACTACTCAAATTAAAGACAATTGAGCCGTCTACAACTTATTCTCAGAAAATTTTCAAATCGGGTTAGTAGTTTTGATGTTGGCGGCTTAAAAAGGTTAAAAAACTGCGTTTTTTTAGTAAAAATGTGGCTGAAAAATTCATATAAAATGTAAAACGCGATGTTAACAGCGATTTTAATTTTTTTACGTATAGCTGACACTTTTCCAAAGAAAATAAGCCCTTACTTAACAAAATCTGATGACAAATGGCCGACTTATTATTTTTTTGGTAAACGACCGAAATTCCGCTATTTCACGATTTTTTGATTTTCATTATTTGCACAGCTTACCTACCCAACGCAAACGAATAAATACATTTGAACTTAATTTAAAATAAACAAAGTAGTCTTCGTATATTTTTTTTTAATTTATTTACAGCACTACATGCTCATACATATTTAAACATAAGGAGACACGGTTATCAATTGCATTTCAAAACTGTCTGTGAAAGTGTAAAGAAGTTAATATTTAGAAAACGCAAGGAAGACAATGAGTAAAAGACTACGTGTGTTCGAGTGTTTGAACGATCCAGACAATTTCTGCAATGTTTGTGGCCAGTTTATAAAAAAAAAATCACGCACACAAGTTTACTCCAGCAGTACAATTGCACTATTTGAATTATTTTGGTATTTCACCAAATATCACAGAACCATGGACACCTAAGTCGCTGTGTGATCTTTGCTATATAATCTTAACCAACTGGGCAGCTGGCGGAAGGTAAGAATTTTTATTTAAACACATTATACATAGCGAATATAGTAATTTATTTTAATTTTAGCCGCCATATGAAATTCGATACACCAATGATGTGGAAAAAGCCGCTATGCCATTCCACAGACTGTTATTTTTGCCTCACCACAAACAGTGGGGTAGGAAGATTTTTTAAATGGAACTACGCTCAAGTGGGATCGTTTGCGCTTCCAGTACCACATTCGCATGATGTGCCATATCCAGTGTGCCCTGGTGCATCTCTTCAAAAAGCAGAATCGTCAGAAGAAGAGTCTGAGTCAAATGCAAGCGAATTTGAGCCGGGTGCAAAGCGAAAATTACTGTCACAGGCCGAACTAAACGATTGGGTGCGCGATTTTGGTCTCACTAAGGAGAAATCCGAACTTTTTGCGTCTCGGATGATACAGTGTGGATTTGCGGCTTCAGAAGTGAAAGTATCAGCGTACAGAAACCGTCACAAGGAGTATGCAAAATTTTATACAAAGAAAGACCAAATATGTTTTTGCAGCGACATTTCAGGCTTGTTCCAAGAGCTTCACCAAATTCACAACCCCAACGAATGGAGGTTGTTTATTGACAGCAACAAAGAGAGCTTGAAGGCAGTTCTCTTACATAATGGGAATGAAAAGCCATCTGTTCCTATTGCTCATGCGGTTCATTCAAAGGAGAACTATGAAACTATGGACATTTTGCTGAAATGCATAGAGTATAGGAAATACAATTGGAAAATATGCGCCGACCTTAAAGTTGTGGCCATTCTGTGTGGACTCCAAGGAGGCTATACGCGACATTGCTGTTTTCTGTGCCTTTGGAATAGCCGCGCTGATGATCAGCATTATATAAAAAAAAAATGGCCGGTACGAACGAAACCTGTAGTTGGAGAAGCGAATGTTCAGCGCAAACCACTAATAGAGAACCGTGAAAATATAATACTTCCGCCGCTGCACATAAAATTGGGTTTGATTAAAAATTTTGCCAAAAAATTAGACAAAGAAGGTGAAGCTTTTGCCTATTTACGGTCAATTTTCCCTTACCTTTCGCTGGCAAAAATTAAAGAAGGAGTCTTCGCAGGACCCGAGATAAAAAAAATGTTGAAAGATGAAAAATTCCCAAAGCTGTTATCACCCATCGAAGCCGCAGCATGGAATTCCTTCAGGCTTGTTGTGGAAAACTTTTTAGGAAACAACAAAAGCCCGAATTATAAGGACATAGTTGAGGATCTGGTAAAGAACTATGAAGCCATGGGAGTGCACATGTCACTTAAAATACACTTTCTGGATTCTCATTTGGATTTTTTCCCTGAGAATTTAGGAGACGTGAGCGACGAACACGGCGAGCGCTTTCATCAGGAATTGAAGGCTATGGAACGACGCTATCAGGGCAACTATGACACGGCTATAATGGGTGACTATATTTGGACCCTAATACGTGAGACCGATTGCAGCGAATACAAAAAACAAAGAAGAAGTCAGCAGTTTTTCCACATGGCATAAAATGTACACTTATATCTTTGTTTTTACTCATTTTTTTGTGCGTTGATTTGCTTAATTTAATTAGTTAGTTTAATTTCGTTAGTTTAGCTAATTGTGCGATACATTGAGCATGTAGTGCTGTAAATAAATTAAAAAATAATATACGAAGACTAATTTGTTTATTTTAAATTAAGTTCAAATGTATTTATTCGTTTGCGTTGGGTAGGTAAGCTGTGCAAATAATGAAAATCAAAAAATCGTGAAATAGCGGAATTTCGGTCGTTTACCAAAAAAATAATAAGTCGGCCATTTGTCATCAGATTTTGTTAAGTAAGGGCTTATTACACGTAGTCTTTTACTCATTGTCTTCCTTGCGTTTTCTAAATATTAACTTCTTTACACTTTCACAGACAGTTTTGAAATGCAATTGATAACCGTGTCTCCTTATGTTTAAATATGTATGAGCATGTAGTGCTGTAAATAAATTAAAAAATAATATACGAAGACTAATTTGTTTATTTTAAATTAAGTTCAAATGTATTTATTCGTTTGCGTTGGGTAGGTAAGCTGTGCAAATAATGAAAATCAAAAAATCGTGAAATAGCGGAATTTCGGTCGTTTACCAAAAAAATAATAAGTCGGCCATTTGTCATCAGATTTTGTTAAGTAAGGGCTTATTTTCTTTGGAAAAGTGTCAGCTATACGTAAAAAAATTAAAATCGCTGTTAACATCGCGTTTTACATTTTATATGAATTTTTATATGAATTTTTCAGCCACATTTTTACTAAAAAAACGCAGTTTTTTAACCTTTTTAAGCCGCCAACATCAAAACTACTAACCCGATTTGAAAATTTTCTGAGAATAAGTTGTAGACGGCTCAATTGTCTTTAATTTGAGTAGTAGTAGGATAAAATAGGTCAAAGAAGACTAAAGATATGCTCAAAATAGTAAGTGTACCTCCAAAAATTAAAAAAAAAAAATTAAAAAATTTGTATCTCGCAAACCAATCGACAGAAAAATTTTTAAAATTCATTTTCGTGTTCAGTAGGTCCAAATCCATGAGAAAAAGTATGCTAGAACCAAATAACAAAATGGCTGTTGCCTTATAAGCTAGCTTATAAGCTAGCACGCTTCCAACTAATCATGATAACATGCGTATTTAATACACAGAAAAAAGTATCTAAAAACTGAACTTGGCTCGGTGGCTTGGTGCCTTTTTGGCTTACATACCCTGCGGGAAAAGGACCTATGATATGTCACAGCACTGGTCTAAAAAAATTTGTCATGACTTTTAAACCGGTCACGTGGTATTTACTTTAGAAACCGTCGCCCTTTTCACCTATCTCGTGATATGTATTTTCGGAACGGGTCCAGTTTTCACCTATCACGGGACAGGTCCCAATTCCCAACTGACCCATTTTTTTCTCGCAGGGATAGTTCTTGCCTCGATCACTTCTTTGAAGCACAACGTGTTTTTGTAATAATGCAATGTAAAATTATAAACAATTAATATAAAAAAAAATAAAAATCATTTAACAAGTAAGTTTTTTTTTATTTTCCCTGAAATTTAAAACTTTAATGACTTGCAATTAAATAAACATCGTAATCAGATGCTGAACTTATATTAAATTAATATTTGTAATATTGTCATCTCAATTTAATATAAATCTAAGATTTATCACATGATCAATTTACAATAATAAACAACAATTTTTAATTTTACAATCTATACAAAGTAAAGTACATTGTAGTACTATATTGGGTCAATGATTTTACAATAAGAAAACAAAAATATTGTACATATTTGTGACAGATCAATTTACATGCCAATTAAGTTGATCAATCAATAATATTAAACGATTACAACTGATATATAATTTATAGTGTGATAATTAAAATCAATTAATTTCAAATAACTTGCACTTAGTTTTAGGAAAACCTTCATAATAAACGAATTTAACTCGAACGAAAGGAAAATTTTGGCAGCTTGATTTCAAAATAAACCCCAGCAAATTGGGATTTTTGACAAAAGCACTTAAAACGACTTAAGAAATCTTACCAAGATTTTGATGTCTATAAAACTTTGTCAGGTCCTTACGTAGTTAATTGTAACAATTTCTTTTTTGGGTTTTACTTAAGTTCTTCCACTCTTTCAAAATTTTTTGACAAATAAACTTTTTTGGTTTTTAGAAAATTTTGTAAGTAATTTTTAGCGAAACTGTTTTTAAGAAAATAAATTAAAAGAAATTTTTTATTTTTTTGGCGCTGAGTCCAAATTAATTCTAAATTGTAATAAATTTATATATAAACAAGTAAAAAAGGCTTAAATTCGGCTGTGTCGAATCTTTAAATACGCTCCACCAATATCCTCAAAAAATGTTCTCTACTGTTTTTGATACAAATAATTTTAAAAAATCATAAAGGTGAAAAAAGTTTTTTTAGGTGAAAAACTTTTTTGGATGCGAAAACAAATTTTTTGGTCGAAAAAAAATTTAAGTGAAAAAAATTTTTTGAGGTGAAAAAATTTTGTGGTGAAAAAAATTTTAGTGGTGAAAAAAATTTTTTGAGGCGAATACAAAACATTATTCATTTCTAAGCGACTGGTGAAAAAGTATGAGAAAATATCCCAGCAAAACCATGGTATCAACTACTTACCAGCCAATTTAAATGTAATAAGTGGTCTCACTTACAAAAAAACACAAAGTAATGGGTGGTCGTTACCCTCCTTACGAACAGCCAAAAAATAATGATTACCCATTACTTTTGGGCTCATCACGAACAAAAGTAATTAAAAGATTAAATAGGCTGGTAAGTAGTTGATACCATGGTTTTGCTGGGATATTATGTACCAGTCGCTGCGATGAAATTGTACTAAAATACACCAATTTGTATGGAAAATTTAGGTGTATCTTCACATTTTCACTCATAACTTTTTAACCACTGGACCGATTTTGCTCATTTTCAATGCCAAACTGCTCGGGAGGATGTCCAATAATCTGAGTAAAAATAGACACCCCCGCTTGAATTTTTTGCGTTGTGATCGCAATTTTAACAGACAGACAGGCGGGCATCGCTAAATCAACTTAAAATTGCATAAGGATCACGAATATACATACATGTATACTTTATGGGGTCTTAGACCTATATTTCGACGTTACAAACGGAATGACAAACTGAAATATACCCTCAACATATATGGTGCAGGGTCTAATAAAAACCAATAAAGTAACGTCATAGTGCTTGTTAGAAAAATACTAAGCCACGTGTTTTATTGATTGGAACAGAATATACATTTTAAAAGATTAATTTTTCCTAATCTCTGCCTATTCTGGAAACTTTAGTTTATAATATATATTCTAAGGTTGAAATAGCTTCAGAATTTGGAAATTTTTGAGAGGGAATTATTTCCCAGAACCTGGATCAATAATTTAACAGGCTAATTATCTGCTTCTAAAAACGACTTGTAAACAACTAGAGGGTAGGGGGCTAGACTAGCAATCTAGTGGTCCCAAGTTCGATACACGGTGGCGGTAATAAAAAAGTTTTAAGAAAAAGTATGAAGTACATGCAAAAATTTTTGATTAATTCACTAATATCTAAAAAAAAATAAATCTAAAACACTTCAAAATAGCTATAAAAAATATCACGAAAATGTGAAACAAGTATTAAAATGTCAAATATAACTCTACCCTGCATTTTGAACATTTTAAATTTCACTTCATTATTGTGAACGAAGCTTAAATGTTAAATAAATTATAAAATTTATTTCCTTTAGTGATTAACAATAATTTAAAATAAAACGAAAAACGATACAAACAAACCGGTTAATTTGAATAATTTCGTCATTAAGTACGAGTATAATCAATAATAGATGGACATTCAAACATTTTCGTTTAATTTAAGCTTCTGCTTTTTTTTTTATTGTTTAGCAACAAGTTTTTCAAGTAAATTCAAAATCTCGTGACTTGAAACAATAATATTCATAATTAATTACTCCCACTTGTTAATAAATCTTGTCTACGTATTTTGTGAAAAATGTATAAAATTGTTTAAAATTATTTTATCTTTAGTTTATTTTAGCATAACATGATTTAAGTTTTATTTTAATTTATCATTTCAATTACGTAAATCTGTGTTCGTTATTGATTTAGCGATATTTATTTTTATATTTAATACTTTTCTTTATCTTTTTTTTTATTATTTATCATGACAAATATGGAGTTTTTTGGGTTATAATGATAATACTTGCAAAATATATACACTCAAAAGTTTGTTTGGTTACTATATGAAAGTGTCATTAGCAGCTTGTGTCATTTGGTTGTAACGTAAACAACAATACTAAATATTGCCGTTAGCTTTGAGGGTAGAGAAGCTCTCGTCTGCAATTAGACGAGACCGAATACCAAATGAACTTATTTTGAATTTTATTTTGTAAAGTCTATTTTTAGACGACTTTATTTTTGGTTAGCCTACACTAGAAACTTTTTCTCCAAAGCTTTTTCGACACTTCTAATGATGTTTTCATTTTAGGTTTGGGAAAGCACTTTTTAAATAATCTTAAATCCGTAACGGTTATTAAATTGAGAGTGTTGTCATCTTCGAAGACAGTTCTGTTGGTTTGAAAACATTGGAATCTGATATGATAAGATCAATGTGTGTGAGGGATTGTATTACATTTCTTGGACGACAAGGCTCAGTCAGTCTGACATGGCTTCCGGAACATGAGAACATGGGAAACGAGTTAGCTGATAAATGGCACTAACTTTATTTCTAACTTTTCCTGACTTTTCTTGCGGTTTTTATTTGATTTTTTAAATTCCTTTTTAGCCTTCTCTTAATTCTTTAATTAAATCAGGTCACGAAAAAGTCCAGAAAAAATCGAGAAAAAAGGCTTGAGGCATCTGGATCAGGATATCTAGAAAGCAGATTCTTTGATGATCTAAAATGTTTATGGGTGAAAATCTGAATGCTTTAAGGGCATGGTTTTCATGAGGATAAAAGAAGAATAAAGGGTGATTTTTTTGCTATTTGGTTTTTCAGTGTATATTTTTTTTAGTGTCAAAATAAGTTTCGTAACATGTGGCAATGCCAAAAATGCTTAAAAAGGTTTGCCATTTTACCATGAATAGACTTAGAGCCAATTTATACGATGATGCAATTTATTTATTATTTTATTTTTTTTTCTCAATTGCCTTTTCAAAGTTGCAACCAAAGTTATGTCTGTTTATAAGATGTTTTTTTTTTTTTGGCTTCAAAAGCTAATGTGAATGAAGCAACAAATGAAGAATACGGATTGTATGAGTGCGAAAGAGAAACAACAGAAACATGCACCAAAAACGAAAACCGCGCTAGCTTCTCTACCCAGTTTGGGCTTGTGTTATTCGACCACCAGAAAGATTTTACGTAAGAACCTCGGTATGAAAATACAGATGCTGCAAGAACTTAAGCCAGGCGACGTACCACAACATCGTTTGTTTGGTGAATGGGCCTTAGGAAAGTCGGATGAAAATCCATTTTTTTATTGAAAAATTGTCTTCAGCGACGAAGCTCAACTGGTACAAAGAGAATTGGCGAATTTGGTGTGAAGAGCAGCCAGAGGCAGTTGAAGATCTGAAAAGGCACCCTGAAATATGCTCTGCTTGGTGCGGTTTGTGGGCTAGCGGCATCATTGGACCGTACTTTTCCAAGAACGATGAAAATCGCAATGTTACAGTCAATGCAGCAAGGTACCATGCGATGATTACCGACTTTTTTTTCCCAAAATGGAAGAATTGGACTTGGTTGGTGCCACAAGCCACACCACGCGATACCATGAACCTATTGAGAGGCGAGTTTGGTGAGCAATTAATCTCTCGTTTTGGAGCAGTTCATTGGCCTACAAAATCATGCGAGTTGACCCCACTAGACTATTTTTGTGGGGATCCGTGAAGTCTCTCATGTATAGGAACAAGCCAGCCACAAAAAAAGCCTGGAAGACAACATTACAGCTGTTAGATACTGGCCTAAATGCTGGAAATAGTATGCCAAAATTGGAGCTCAAGGATGGACCACATACGGCGTAGCCGCGGGCAACATTTACATGATATAGCATTTAAAATGTAAATGGCAGGCATTCATTAATCGCCCCAAATAAATATTTCATTCAATTTAATAAATTAATAAACCCAAACGGTTTATTATCTACGGCCTTCGTAGCATAAGAGTTGAATTACATTTTCGATTTCTTTATCTTTAAATTTCTAATCACCGAATGACATTAGCTGTGTTTATGCGGCAAGCAACCAAAGTTGGCTTATGTCATTTCAATATAAATTTGACATAATCCCCTAACGGGAAAAAGTCAAATATTAAGGCATGATCCTTCATAGACGACTTACATAGAACGCTCATATTAAAAGTAAACTGGAACAATTAAAACTTTAAACAAAACGACTGTACTGGCTTATAGGTTTAAAATCCAAGCTAAACTTAAATAATAAGCTACGAATCTACAAGGTAGTTCTGAAGCCTGTCTGGGCGTATGGTATCCAACTACGTATGACGTACCGCTAGCAGTTCAAATATTGATGTTCTGGAAAGATATCAATCGAAAATATTAAGATTAATCATTGATGCAACATGGTACGTGAGAAATGTTGTCATTAAACGAGATCCCTTAATCTCGTCTGTTCGAGATAAAGCCAGAAATATAAGTGAAAGGTATTTACAGAGGCTGAGTAACCATGTTAATCCTGTGGCGCTATCTTTAATAGACAGTACATATGAAACAATAAGACTTAAACATACATACTTATGTTAAATTTGCATGGAAATGACAGAAGACAGACAACGTTGACAGCTTTCCGCATAAACACTCTCTATCATCGACATTTAGGTTGGGAAAAGTCTTTGAATATAAACATGGGAATTATATCTAAAAATGTTTTCAAATTTTGGTTTAATTCACATTTCGGGTGTTTTTGGCACTTATCAAATATATTGGAAATATCTGCAATATGTCGTCAGTCTGTCAATTTCTGTACTAGCCGGCGCCGACATGATGAAATTGAGAGTCCCAACAAATGACAGTGTAAATTTTACTTGAAAGTAATTTTAAAGTCCTAAGTTTAAATAAGTCTTGAGTTTTTAAGTTTTACTTTAACCATTTAATATACAATATTACAATCTTGTTCAATTTCTGTAAGTTTTTTTTTTAGTTTTTATGGTCAAGTATAAAATTACATTTTTATAACACGAAAAGTTTTGTTAAGTTTAAAGAGTAGAAAAATTCTAGTGAACAATAGCAAACCAACCATTCGACAAATACTGTAAAATGTTTGTTAAATAAGCACGAACTCAAGTTAACCCCAACCCACTCAACTGTGGGTGGTTGGGTGGGTGGGTTTTTGGTTGGTTCGTTATCAAATGGATATTTTCCAACAAATATTCGAGACTGTGTTTTTTACGACCACTTTAAGTATTTTATTATATTTGTCTGCCTGGCTGGCAATTTTATTGGTATATGTAAATTTTTCATGAATTTTATATAAAGTATAAAATAGATGATTATGAGTCTACCAAATCATTTATTAGAAATGTTTGACTGATTTTTGTTTAGCATGTGAATGAGAAAAACTTGTTCTTATAAAGTTCAGTTACTTTTAAACTCTGATTACATTTGTCTTCTTTCAACGTATTTCTTAACTTAATGTAGATTTTTTACCATATCAATCTTAAACTGAACACAAAACTTTGCTGGTGTTTTGAAATACCATGCTGCTTTATGTAAACCCCCATAACTATATATTTAACTTGTAGTACATGATTCGGAGTTTGTTGTTTTATCTCGATTTGCAATTTTGTTTTTTATAACTTATCTTCTAAAAAAATGTAAGTCGTTCTGTGCATCATCCTTTGAGTTTATATACAAATAAGGTATGTGTATGCATTTGAAGTATCGTTATAAAAGTCAGCTGGTCTGTTTTGATTCACAAAACTGGTTTCTATCATAAATAATATATAATAACCCAGCAAAAACAGATATTTCGTAGTCATTCCTTAACTTCAAGCTGTTACTGCGTTGTCATCAGTATTGCTCTTGTAGAGAAATTTGTTTACCACAATTTTTAACGATCAACTGGCTTTAGGTAGACTAGTCCTTGTAAGGACTTCTTTTATTGAACTATTAGGACCTTGAATTAATAATGAGAGTCTTTCACACAAGAGGCCACCACTAGTGTATGAACCAATATTCTCAGTTGTGCAATGTCTTACCGCTAAAACATATTGTGAATGAACGTATTTGGCAGCTCGTGTCATTGAAACGTAATTAGCAATATCAAATATTGCCTTGAACATGTCGAATTTCGCACCAGATAAAGTGTTATTGTGGAGAGTTCTTCTTCATTCCTTGCGGCCGGAGTCATTGAATTTTAGTGGAAGTTTACGGCTCTATCTGAACAATCGTGTTGGAGGTTGTTTAGTCGCTTCAAAGATGGTGATTTTGAGCTTGAAAACAAGAAACGGCCGGGCCAACCCAAAAAGTTTGTAGACGAAGAATTAGAATCATTGATCTATGTGGACGAATGCCAAACGCTTCAGGTGTTTTCAGAATCATTGGCAGCGTTTGAGTCGACAGTCAGCAAATGCCTAAAAGCCATACAATTGATTTAAAAGCAAGGTGCCGTACGAGTCGAAAGGCGATTTTTCGCTTGTGAACTGCTTCTCGAACACCAAAAAAGAAAAGGATTTTTTCGTCACAACCCCAATCGCAAAAATTCATGGTTTCGCCCGGACAATCATCAACATCATTTGCAAAGCCGAATATTCATGACATAAAGCTTATGCCCTGTATTTGGTGGGTCCAGTGGGGCCTTGATCTACTATGAGCTACTCAAACCGAATGAAAATATCACGGGGGAACATTATCGGACTCAACTCATGCCGCAATACGAAGAAAGGCACAACGTGATTTTTTAGCATGGCAACGCCTGGCCACATGTTGCAAGACTGGTCAAGACTTATTTGGAAACAATGAAATGGGAAATCCTACCCCACCCGCCGTATTCTCCAGACATCGCACATTCCGACTACTACTTGTTCTGGTCGATGACACATGGCCTGTCCCAGCAGGAGTTCACTTCATATGAACAATTCCAATAATGGGTCGATGATTGGATTTTTATACCCTTCACCACAGGTGGAAGGGTATATATAAGTTTGTAATTTCTACAATATTGATCTTAGACCCTATAAAGTATATATATTCTGGGTCCTTCTGAAGAGCGAATTTGATTTAACGATGTCCGTCTGTGTGTTGAAATGGGGTTTCCGAAGAACCCAGACATGTTGAGGACTTGAATGTATTTTTTTCTGTTACATGTGATCCATTTCTGTTTGCTATTAAAAATCAGACAGATCGGTTAATAAATGGCTGAGATATTAGCAAAAAATCAGGACTACCTTTAATTTTTTCCGTAAAATTCCTTTGTTTTTATAAGAATGTTGAATATTACGCATAACAAACACATCCATGTGTTAAAATTCTTTTCTTTCATCTCCACCTTTTATACACAAACAACACACATACAAAGATTTGTCATTTAAATAAAAACTAAACAAATCTCTAATGAACGAAGACTTTTATATATGTACCTCTATTGACGATGAATCTAGATTCCACGCTCTAGATTTCCGCCAATTCTAATTTATGAACTTTAAACCAAACTCTCATGCAATTCTTAAATCGAAAACAGAGTTAAAAAAGCTACGGTGGCTTCAAATTGGAGTTGGGCTCCTAGATGATCCTGTAGATGCACACTAAGTCGGTAAAAATTCCAGTTGAAATAATTCCTCAATCAATTTACTTATTAATTCATTCCAACTTAAGTTTTTGATTTTCGTCATCTTTTTCATTAATTTCATTCGGTTTTAGCTTTGAATTTTCGGTTCATACCGATACCAAGTTCAAGTCAAGGGATAATTGACTACCAGACATATTAAAAACATTCGCTCCTTTGACCTTTTTCTTTAATACTAAGTTTGCTTAAAGCCATTTTTAAAGCTGTGTCCTAGCAGATGGTACCCGGTAGTAGTTGGTGAAGTGGCTTTTATCAAGTATTTGGGATTGAAGCAGTGTGGGTAACAAAATGACAGCTATTTTCATAATTTTGTAATTTTCAAAAGTTTAAATGACCGTCTTCTTCATTGTCGACTTTCGAAGACGAAGCGAAACTTCGTCCTTCACAAGGAGAAGATTATGCAGCAGTGCATTCTTAGGTAAGGTACCTGTAAGGATTGATTTCCACGTCCATGACGTTCTATAATAAAAATAGGCCAGGCCCGGAAGGCATCCTGAGGTATCTATTTTTATAAAACAGCCACAGGGTGACCCATTTTTATACGAACCAAATGGAACGGGAAACGAAATTTGTTTTATCGGAGTTTCTTAATTTATATTAACAAACAAAAAATTCGATTAAACTCTTTGGGAACCTACCGAATATATTCTATTGAAGGGTATACTTAGTTAAGCTTTTCAAAAATGTTGTCTGTCTATGTTCCGCGCTATCTATAGCAACGTACCGCGCTAATATACTGCGATTATAAAAATAGGCCAGGTCCGGAGGACATCCCGAGGAGGCTGCTTTATAAAAATTTCAAAAAACCCTTCGGGTTTAAAATTAAATTAATCGTGATTAAAAAAAAATAAATCTTATTTGAGAATCAAAATAATTCAAATCAAATTTGATTTCATCCTTTGATTTAAAATTGAATTATTTTGTTTGATTATAAAAATAATTTTTTAAATCAACTTGATTCTTCTAATAAGATAATTCAAACAGAAAAATTTATTCGCGAATTAACTCGTCAAAATTTAAATCAGATTTGAAAATTGATTTAGGGCTTATATTTTTAAGGTTCTGGTGGAGGATATAAAAAAATAACAATTAGCGAATTTGACAATACTACGTTTGATGAAAAAATCACTAGATTTTCGGCTAATAGCTAACTGACAATTTTTACAACAATTAAACCACTTGATCTGACAAGAAAATGTCGAAAAATTTTTCGATGCTGTGAAATAATCCGTTCTTTTGAATACTTCAAAATGTGAAATAGATTTTTTTAACGATTTTTTTAAATTGATTTGACGATTTTTCAAAAAATCCATCTAGCAGCACTTCATAATATTTACAACACCCTGTGCGCTTCTTAATAATTTTACTTTGTATTAATTATTTTTAATTTATAGCTTATCAATAAATATTATTATTATCACGCATTGCAAAACTTACCCGAATTATTGACTCAAAATATATGTATACATATATATATTTTTATATGTTGTCACACAAGTACAAAAATATTGTTAAATAACTTGATGTTGTTGTTGTTGTTATGAGTGAACAAGTTTATGTTATTGTTGTTATAACTTTTGTTGAAACTGGGTGGCAACTTAATAATTTATTGTAAAGCAGAAACAAACAAATATTAAAAAAAGAACTCAGATATAAATAACGGTACAATGGTGTGGTTAATAATGGTTTATTATTGAAAAACAAATGTATATTTACGAAATTGTAGAAAATGTCAAAAGTTTACTCTTTTTGATGGCAAGAGTAAAAAGCTCTCTTTTTTAAGGAATTTCAGTTTCTTTTTACTCTTTTGATTTGTTTTATTTTTAAAGGGGGCGAACCAAAAATGTAATTTCTTATTTTTTTTATGCGACAAAAAAGTCAATGTCAAAAATACATATGAATTTGTGTTTTTTTTTTTGTCTGACAAAGAAGAAAAATGTGATATTTTGCTATAACACTTGATTGTAAATAAAGTTTGTTTCAAGAAATGGATGATTTAAAAAAAATTAACAGTTTACATTGTAGAGGTGTTTCAAAGATTTATATATTTTTTTTAAATATTCCAAGTTATTAACGGTTTTTCCCTTTAACAATTTGTATTAAGTTTTGCATTTCTTTATTTGAATTATTTTTAAACGAAATTAACATTTGTCAGAGTTTATTCACTTCACAAATAATGTTTTTTTTTCCTTGTTCTTGTCGCTGTTAAAATATTTCTTTATATTTTCATTTATTTTCTTTTTTCCCCGAGTTTCTATGTTTGTTTTAATGCCTATTTTCAGCTGTTTTGCAAACGAACTCGATATTTATCTCTTTTTTTACACACACTCACACATGCTTACAAAGGCCGATAAAACTCTTGGGATTTACGAGGGCTCCATTAGTCAGTTTTTTTGTTGGTTAAAAAGCCAATGACTTGTTAAATTTTTGTTTTTGAAAATTTATTGAGTTATTTCTTATAAACTTATTAAATAATAAGGCCTTTTGTTGTGGTTACTGTAATATTTAATTGTGCGTTAATTTTTGTTGTTTATTTATAATATTTACATCACTTTGTGCAATAATTTTTTTATCACTTCGAATTCCCAAAACAAAAAAGAGAGTTTTAGTAGTCTGCTACTATTTTTGTTTGCAGTTATTCTCCGTTTATAGTAACGTGTTTAGTAATTTCTAGTATTTTATACGTTTTCTTTTCTCCTGTTTATGGGGTGGGGTATGATTTTTTGCATAAAACCTTCTTTCCTTTCGTTTAATCGTATTTTTTCTTAATGATTACTCGTTTGATATCTTTAAACATTTTCATTGAATTTAACTTTGTTAATTTTATCTTTTTATTTATTAACAACTTCTAGTTTTTAACTTTTTCGTCCGCTGTTTTGTAGCTTACTTTTTTACGCGTCTGTATTACTGCAAGTGAGAATATCAACTGATTCTGTTAGAATACGTTTACTCCAACAAAGCTTTTTGTTGCGGTACGCAAGATATTTAAAGCTTTTTTATGGAGCATATTTTGCCTAACAGTAGAGTTGCCGTTGTTCATTAATAAGTACTACTAACGGGGCTGTAAACATATTTAATGTAGGGTTATCATATGATATTTTCTTAATTGTACAGTGGGTTACGCATACGAAATATGTTGTGCATGAATTATTAGACTAATTAAAATTTTCAGTTGCTTATTTAGTTAATAATTCCTTAGTTGAAACCGAAAATTTTCAAATTAATCAAATAATTGTTATCAACTGTCGTTGCTGTTAACACCAGGGAAAGTATCCCGACCTTAACACTTATATTTTGTTAAAATCTAAAAAACTTGACCTACTTTTTCGAACACCTCATTGATCAAGGATATAAATTTTGGGTAGTTTTTTGTTCGGCAGCATGTCGGAAACGTTTAAAATTCTACATACATAAAAACTGCATTAAAATAATAAATTTGTCAGATAAGGAAATTAGATATACATAAGGTTAGAATTCGCGAAAATTTCGTTAAAATAAAATAAAAAAAGATTTTTGCGAAATATAATAAGGAATAAAAATAAAAATTACCCAAAATTTAAAAAAAAAACGAAAAAACACTTTTTTACCCCTTTTTGACTCCTTAAAATTCCAAACTGGCCCAAAACCCAAGACGGGTCGATCTAAGATGTTTCTTTTCTATCACAGCAGCAAAACTTGTTTTTTTCACCATATTGTGTATGAGGAGCAAAATTATAGGCAGGCAAATGTGTTGTTGCCAATGAATAGAAAGGGTTCTATTTAATTTTTAGTGCCTCCTGCTGTGGGAAATACTGTTTTGGTAGTTGTTTATCATAATATTAAAAACAACTGTTTTAAACAGCTGTTACGAAATAAAGTAGGTACTTTTCGTTGTCCTTTTTAATCGAAAAACAACTGTAATTCTAATTTTGAAAAAACACCTACTGATTGCTACACAAACAACTGCTAAATTGGATTATACAATAAAAATGTGGGTTAGTAGGAAGAAACCCTGAAAGTGCCCTGAACTAGGGTTTCTATAGGTTTGTTCACAGAAAAAAATATTACAGTTATTTAAATTGCATCTCAAATCCCTAAACAAAAACAAAATGTTTATTAAAAATATTTTGAACATATTTTTAACGCATATTAATAAAAGCGTCATAACTTAATATTTTTGAGAAAGAGAACCACACTCATTGTTTATATTTACAAAAACAAGATAGTCTATGTAGTGTTTGTATGCATCAGAGTTGCCAGATAAAAGAATTGCTTTAGATTTGAAAATTTATTAATAAAAAATTAAATTCAGATAGATTCTTCAGATCGATATTTGAAAGCTATTTGGTTTTAATGCAGAACTTGATAATTAATTTTTTTTATCTTATTAATTTTTTTAATCTATGAATAAATTAAAATCACTTCATATGTATGATTCGATTATGACTCCAAATAGGTTCGTTGAAAATTGAATTGGATTTAAAAATTAAATCAAGAAATCATGGTTTTAAGAGTATATTTTAAATTTCAAAAAAAAATTTAAGTTTGAATTCTTTTATGAACCTTTTTTTCTAGAATATTTATTTTTAGTTTTTAGCAAACAAAATCTGCTAAAAATCATTTTGGAAAAAAGGTAAATTTGATTATTAAACAATTTCTTAAGGATTTTTAGGTATTTTAACTTTGAAAATGGGAAGATTAGAACAAACTTTTTTGGTAACACTGCGGATACGCATGCAGCAGTTATGGTAAAGTTGGTACCATAGTATTTTTTGTGTTGCTATTGGAACCTCAAAAGTACTATGGTACTCCTATGAACTATTTTGTACAAAATATTTATGTATATTTAATAAAAAAAAAATATTGAGAATTTGATTAAAATTTTAATTGATTTTATGCTGGAATTGCAATTAACAATTTTAATTGATTTTTGGTTAGAATTTTAGTTAAAGTTTTAATTAATATAATTAAATCTTGAATCGAAAATGTTGTAGATTTTTGATTAAAAATTTAATTGACATGATTAAAAAAATAATAGAAAAATTTCAATTAATTTAAACAAAAAATAATTGATATAACAAATTCTTTTGCTGGTCCAAATTCAATAAAATTTTTAATTGTATTGACAAATATTATAATTGAAACTCGATTTAAGTTTTTTCTGTGTTTTCTTTTCGAATTTTATATAAATATTTCATACAAATTTAAGTAGATATAGACATGCTAAGTAGTTATAGATATAGCTGCTTAAAAAATAAGAATTTATAAAAATGCTGTCAAGTCTTTGAGATTATTGTATATTCTCTTTTAAATGTAAACAAAAATACTTGTCATAAAAATATGTGAAATTTTCGTATTTTAAATTTGATAAAATATTAAAAACAAGAAAAGTTAACAAATGAATTATTTGTTTGTTGAAGTAGAGCAGAGCATACAATAGAATTGCCCTTTTTCGCGTTCCGGCGAAGTCCATATACGAACACAGCTTTTGTTCAAAAGCGGCCCCAAATGTTCAAATTGTATTTGTTTACAAAAAATAAAGAAAAGTCAGTTAAGTAGTGATAGTAGTTATAGATATAGATATAATATTCAAAAAAAAAACAAACCTTTTATATTTTCTATAATAATCATTCACAATTCTCTATCGATCTTATCAACAAATAAAATTAAAACTATTTTTGTAAACTTAATTTGAAAATTGTACTATATTTTCTTATCAACATTTTCTATTCATTTTCAATTTTCTACAATTCATTTAACAGAAATCCAGGCACTTCATAAAATTTTTTGACAATTTCTTAATAATGACCAGAAGATTAACACATTTTAATCCTTAAAAAACGTTATTTTTTGCTATCTGATTCAAGAAAAATTTCGTTCTGCTGTGCCGTTATTCAATTATATGATTGAAAATGCCAAACGTTTAGTAAGTTAAGATTTATCTTTTATTAATTTAAAGTTTTAAAGATAATAATACATTTAAATATTTGAAATTTATTTAGACTTTGTCTGGTAAGCTTTTAGAAGTACCTTTACTGGTAACGGAACAAAATCCGGAAAAATTGGGAAAAACGGTACCAGATTTGGATATTTGGCATGCCAGGGCTGTTGTGGGTAAAACACGTTTTAGTATGTTGATGCCAGATATTTAATGCGAAATGAAAAATCTATTTGATAATGGTAAACCAAGCGATGTGGTTTTATATGGATTAGAGGTTAGTAAAAAATTATCAAAAACTGTTAAAGTCGTCTCAAAAATGTTTTTGTTGACGAAACATAAAAAATAACATTTGTAGTCTATATAAATTATTGTTCACCTCTAGGAGCATGGTGAAAAGTATGACATTATGTTTTATTCACAAGACGCTTCTATGCAATTGGACTAAAAGGTATTAAATTGGGTTGACATTTGACCTCATGATTTAAACCGTTGGATTGATTTGCTAATTTCTAGCAATCTAGATTGTTATTTTTGCAGACAAAAACAATCAGACAAACATCACATGATCAACTTAAAACTGCATAAGGATGAAGAATTTGTATAATTTGTGGGTTCTAACAAGTTCACTCCGATTTCAATGAAATTTGGATATGTGCACTAAAAAAATTCAGTTGGTAGAATCTACTGAAAATGACAGTTAAACAAATGTATATACACTTAACTCTTACTTTAACTAACACTAGGTCCGTTTGTGTACTTTTCCAGTAAAGTTTAGTAAAAATTACTTAGTAACAAATTTACAGAGAGTTAGACAAAATTTACTTCCAAAAAAATATATATTCAAAAAAGTACGCAAACGGAAAATTTATAAAAATTAGAAGATTCTTAAAATAGCTGAAAAACAAAATATGTAAATATGGAAAATATGAATAAAAGACAGAAATTAGATGTGAAGTGTTCTCCAGGAACATTCCGGACTTCCATCTTACTTCTTTCATCGTAAATAAGCTTTATATATATTTTTTTTTTACTTTTATAAAAAAAAAAACAACTGTAATTGCACAGACAATGGTTATATACACACAGGAAAAAAATATTTTAAAATCAAGCATAAACAACATTAAATTAATTAGAAACAGCATTGAAGTTTTTTTTTTCTATTTAAATATGTATCTACTTATTTTTAAAATGCAAAAAGAAATTCTAAAATATTAATATATTTATTAAAATACGAAAAGATACAAAAATTATTTTAAAAATGTTTTTAAGAAAATAAGATGATAATTTAAATATAATACGTGGGCGTGGTGGTGTAATGGTAAGCTCGTTAGACTGTTGCACAGAAGGTTGCGGGTTCGATCCGCAGCGGCGGTAACATGAATATATATAGCGTTTCCTCCTATTCCTCCTACATATTGCAGTGGCCTCCTTCGGTTTTTCCATTGCACTTTATCCCACTAAAAACTAAAAACAGCTTCGACAATTTCGCCAACTATCCATCAGATGGAGAGCAGCAACTGTTTTAAGATTTTTTTATTTTGTGCAATTACCGTGTTGCCACTTCATCTTTCAACTCTCCTCTATCATCTTTCCAAAAAAGCAATGCATTAATTTCTGGTAAGAATTTCCTGAGTGTAGCTTCCATTTAAAAAAAAAGTAATTTTTAATTTTAAAAGCAACCATCAACTACAGTAAAATTACCTAACCATTCAGTAAAATTAACTGTCAACATTTTGAAACAACTGACAAAATTGGTAAAAAAAAATTTTTTACAGTTAATTTTTTTCTGAATTATAGAAAAAGACAATTTTTCACTCAAAATCTGTTCAGTTAAAAATATAAAACAAACAATTTTTCACTCAAAATTTGTTCAGTAAAGGCGGTTCACATGCTTACCATCCCTGACCACTAATAACAACCATATTCTCTTGAAAAAAAATTAACAATTCGTTCATCAACACTGAAAAATAGTATTTATGGATGAACAGGGACGATTAAACCTGCTACAAACTTATAAAGCGATTATAAATCGACACTTTAAAAGATCTCAAAATAATAAAAAAAATATTGAAAAAACATAACGATGGTTTTTATTTTTTAAATAACTATCAAAAATTAATTCTTTACTACAAAAATACTGTTTTTTAGTTGTTTATTATATAATAAAAATAAGTGCTTTAAACAACAGTTAGGAAATACAGTACTTTTCGTTAGTCCTTTTTGTCTCAGAACTGTGCTAATAGTTTCGTATTTTTTCATAGAAAAACAAATGTAATTACAGTTAATAACAGCAACTATTTATTACTAAACAAGCAACTGTTATGTAGTAACTGACAAGCATTTCTGACAAAAAAAAATAAGCAAGTGTGCCTTTTAAGCGGCTCAATCTCATCTCTAAGTTAACAGGGAATCGGTTTTCCCAAATCAACCCCAAATGACAGTATGGCGTCCTCGCCCCAATGACTTACCTTGCGAGAGCCGGGCAAAAAAAGGAAGTGTTCCAGAGACTCATCTTCATCTCAGCAGGCCATACACACCACAGAATCGCACCTTCCCAATTTCGAAAGGTTTGATCGTAGTGTAGAGTGGCCTGTGAGAATTCTCATCATGTTTGCCAGTTCCCTCTTGCCCCGCCTTAAGATTGGCCTATATCCGAGTCACCCCACAGTACATTTGTCATTAATAAGTTATTACTGCGATACTTTCATGCTTTTTATTATAAAAAATTCTTTCTTTCTTATTTTTAGTCCCATGTATGCATCGAACAAACTGCTATCGAATTGCTAGATTGTGTGACTTCTCGGGTTAATCAGGATCGCGATATGGCATTGGAACGTTTACGCGCTGCTGGTTGTATAATAACAACCAGTGAGTCCTTTATTTATGATTTGTTGCGTGACAAAAATCATCCAAAATATAATGATTTACGAAAATTATTAACTTTAAAATCATTGGATATGCAAATAAATCAACCAAATACACTACCAATCAAATCCTCCAAAACACAATCACAACTTTAGATGTAATTTTTAAGGGGTTTATGATAAAATATTTACAAAAATTAACAAAACAAAAAAATCAATTGCTTTTTAATTTCAATGACGAAGTTCAGCTTTTTCTACCTTAAAATGAGAATTAATATAATCCAAAGTCTTCAAAATGGCAGCTGGTGTTAGGGGAACTCTTGGTATACAAACACCTCAACCGTTGCACCTTCTTTTGTTGTAAAATTAAATGAACCATGTACTGAGGTTTGATTTCCTTCCTTAACGGTTCCTTTGTTGTTGTTAATACCATGAGCATGTGTTTTATCATCATTGACAGCTGCAGTCCAGGATATTAAAATAAGCACAATAAACTGTAATTAGATAAATTTTCAAATCAAAACTTTTATAAGATTTTCAAATTCAAGCCTACATATTTGAATATCATTTTTGTTGACTTTGTTTGGATCCTTTGTTAACTTTATATTACAAATTTTAATATAAAACTGAATTTTTTTAAATTATTTCTACTTATATTTATAGAAACCCTGGTATTTATATTCATAAATTGTTTACATTTTTTTGTTTTATACGAGGGCATCTCATAAATTTTGACAAAATGTCATTTCCAAATGAAAATTTAACAGACAATAAATTTTTATCGTATACGATAGTTTTCGCTGAATAATTTTTTTTAAATCTTAAAGTTAGATTCAGCCAGCAAGAGTGCTTTCAACATCTTTGACTTTTGCGATAATGCTTAATCTCTACACCGAAAAAAGGACCAGAAAAATTAACTTATTTGGAGAAAAAATTGAAATGAAAACTGCGCCAAAGAAATTATTTACCAAAATTTTATAAAATATTCCTTAATATTAAGAAACAAATTTTACTTAAAAAATTCAAAATTTTTATATAATGGAAAAATGTTACTATTGAGAAGTAAGTTTTTATTAGAAACCAGTAAAAATTTCCTCCTAATTAGTTCATAAATCATTTTAAATTTTACTGTTACTTAGGAAATGTTTCTTTAGTTTTAAGAAAAGTTTTATTCTATTTAAGTTTATTAGATAATTTTTTTTTACCAAAAACTAGGACTTAACTTCCTAAAAATAAGAAAATATTTTCTAACATCAAGTTAAATAGCACTTCTTTTAAGTAAAAAACATCCTTAAAATTGATAAAAATTTTCTATGATAAAGAAAGACTTTCGGAAGACTTTCGATTTTAAAAAGGTTTTTGCTATTAAATTGAATTATACTAAACTTTTGTATTTAAAATATAAATTAAATTTCATTAGAAAAAGGTAAACAAATTAATAAAATGTACTGCAGGATATCCAGAAGCGTAATAAATTCTGGCAAAGTCAGATCAGATTTGGTAGAGAGCTACAAAAGAGACGCCCTAAGTGACACAAGGCATCCATGACTAAGGAACACTGGGGGACCTTTGTCTTCTTAAATTAACTAATTAAAGGAAATTGTTGCAAAAATAGTTACATTTCTTGTTATTATTGAAAAATGGAAAAATGTCATAAGTTTATTTTATGACATTTTTAGCTTAAACTTATACAAATTCTAACTTTTTTTATTATTAAGTGAAAAAAATAGTTTTAGTGCCTTCGATAAATGTAAAGTTTAATGGGCGCAATGTCAATTATAGGAAAACCTTTATGCCGTAATGTATAAAATGTGCTTGCGATATTTTGTATTGTAGTCAGCAAACAAAATTATTTTATAAAAGCGTAAATTCGATTTTTCCTTTTTGCTAATAAAATTTTAAGTTCAATATTTAAGACTGTTAAGATTAAAATGGGCACGTGAGCTATTTTTAACTCGAGCACAAATCAAAAATAATATATTTTTTCTTTGAAATTAGGAAAACTGACTAGTTTGTTTTTTTTTTTTTTTTAAATATTGAAAATAAGTGAAACATATACCTGAGGTTGTTATTTCTCAAAAATTAGAAAACTTTTTCTTAAAAAAATAAATAATATTTTATTAAAATTTTTTAAATTTATCTGAACTAAGTCGCATGAAAATTTTCCCTGGAAATAGTTCATTAATTTCTAAAATTAAATAAATTTTTATTATTACATAGAAAAAAATTTATTATATTTTATTTTTAAATGCCTGCACTAATTTAAAATTTAGTTAATTTTACTTCTCGCGAATAAAAAATGAACACACATTAAGTTCAAATACTTTCTTGTTTTAGACACTTTTTTTGAACTAAATGGGAGTAAATTATGTTCTTAATTTTTATTATAAACTAAAATTAGTTTTATTATAGTTTAGTATGCAAATTTCTTAAAACTAAGATATTTTTCTTAAAAATTGATAAATTTTTATTTAATATACTTGTTTTTTCCATAAAATCAAGAAATACTACTTAGAAAACATGTGAACTATTTCTAAATAACATATATAAACTATTTCGTTTTTACATAAACATAGAAATTCAGAAATATTTGTAAACTATTTTAAAGGAAGTTTTGAATTAATTTCTAGTTCATGTCTATTTTTGATTTCAAAAAGCGGTTGTCAGATATTAAATAGCTAAATAATATTTTTTTAACAACAATTACTTAATATAGATTTACCAGTTTTTCTGCTTTTAAACTTTTTTTTGTTCAACAAACGATTTTGAAGCAAGAAGAATGTAAGGCACTAATATATTTAAAAAAATCGCTAAAAACATATTTACGTGATAAAAACAAAGGAAGTTAAGAGTCTCTACTTGTAAAATAAGTTACTTTTTTTGCTCCAGGACTCACGTTTAATGAACATTCCTGTAACTCAAAATCGAGTTAACAGATATTTTTTGAAATTTATCACATCGGTTTTAATAATGTTTTAAGTAGCAATTTCGCAATTTTGAAAAAGCGAAAATTGCTTTAACTTCTAAAAAATAGCACTAGATCATCGATTTCCGGTATGTAATTTTATTTTTCTGATTATTTTGAAAAAATATCAACAAAAAAAAAAGGTTTAAAAAAAATTATATTTCTATGGTTTTGCAAAAACTTTCGAGATGAGCCTCGTATACATATTTTCGGTTATTATTTAAATTAACCGGTTCAATTGCTAATAAAATACAATTCAATTGTATTTTAAAGACTGTTATAACCTTTACACTCAAAACTTTTGTCAGTTACGCACACAAATAAAAGTCATTGTTGAATATGTTTACTGGCAATTATATATATGCTTAGAAACTACCAAATATATATTTGAAATGTAATTGCAGTTATTTTATTTTTATGGTTATTATACATGTCTCCAGGCAAAATTTATTATATTTGTATTTTCTCATATAATTAGCGATATATTTTTAAGCAATTGTAATTTTATCATTATAATTGTGAAATGCAAACATAATTATGTTAAACATACCTATATACATCTATGCTGGAAAATATATATTTTTTCAGGCAATAATACATATATTTGCCGGTGAAAGATGTTACAGACGAACATATTATTTTTGCAGACAAAAATATTGATTTAGAAACACGGCAAATATTATTACAAAGTTTCCAAACAGCATTTTTTTTGTTACAACGTTTGTGTTTGTGTAGTAATCTGTGCCTTAAAAACAACTCTAAGAAATCAGTTGTTTCAAAATTTTTTGTAAGAAAATTCTTTTTTAGTTATTTTTAAAATATCAGTTATATTTACTACATTCGCTAGTTATTTTTTAACAGTTAAAAATAACAAAATTTTCAGTTTTAATGCACCCCTATTTTAACAGTAATTTTTAGTAGATTCTACCAACCAAATTTTGTTGGTGTATCTATGCCAGTTATTTTGAAACTGGAATTAAAAAAAAAAAAAACATTTAGGTTCATCCAGGGATCATCCATTTACATAGAATTACAATTTATTTCCATAAATTTATGTGCATTTTTTATTTTAAAGAATTTGTGTTTTTAAATCTGTACACTCAAAAAAATAAATTGATCACTTAAATAAATCTTAAAAAATATATAATAACTCAGTAGCAAAAAATACTAGCACAGAACCGTTTATGTACTAGTTTATTTAAACCTCTCCATACAAACAACAATTGTTCTCAAACATCCACTTTGAAACTAGTTGTGGAACCAGTTTGAATATAATAATTTAAGGCTGACAAATAGGGAGCAAAACTGGTACCAATGTGATAATTTGACAATATACTTTAAGCAAATAATTTATAATAAATAAATTAGCATCTTATGTTTTAAAAAACATTTCTAAATTAAATATAAATCTTATTTAAGTAAATATGATTAAATTTTAAATAAACTTTTTTATATTTAAATTAATATACTAGCATTTTAAATTTTTGTTTAAGCGTTTTAAAAATAAGTAGAAACATATTTAAATAAAAAGAAAACACAAACTTAGTTTGATTTTAAAGCTGTTTTTATTTAATTTAATGTTGTTTCTGCTTAAAGCTGGGAGTTTTTGGGAAATTGCTGAAAAACAAATAAAATTAATTTTGAATTAATTTGTTTTGCTAGCAAAATTGTGTTTATGAACACATTAAATGATACACTGAAAAAAATTCATAAGTATACACCTTTTCCAATTGTATTTCAGAATAGTCAATTGTATTTCAAAAATAGTCAATTGTAGTTCAGAATTGTCAATTGTATTTCACAAATAGTCAATTGTATTTCAGAAATAGTCAATTGTAATTCAGAAATAGTCAATTGTATTTCAGAAAAAGTCAATTGTATTTCAGAAATAGTCAATTGTATTTCAGAAATAGTCAATTGTATTTCAGAAATAGTCAATTGTATTTCAGAAATAGTCAATTGTATTTTAGAAATAGTCAATTGTATTTCAGAAATAGTCGATTTTGTTTCAGAAATAATTAATTGTATTTCAGAAATAGTCAATTGTATTTCAGAAATTGTCAATTGTTATTCAGAAATTGTCAATTGTAATTCAGAAATAGTCAATTGTATTTCAGAAATAGTCAATTATATAGAATTTGATTGTATTTTAGTTTTTTCTCAACGATTTTCATGGCAAAGTTAAGAAAATTAGAAAATTTTATTATTCGATTATTCGGGTAGAATAATTATTTGACTTTTATATTATTTGTTTAGACATTAACCGAAATAAAGGCGATTAATCGATTAACCGAATTTAAAACCAGTATAAATTGGTTTTCACAATTTACAATTTTGTAAATAAACTCTAAAGAATTTAAAACTTACTTTTCTGATATAAATCATTTTCAATAGAAAAAAATTTACGAAAGAAAAAACTAAAAAACATCAGAGTATTAGGTATATATTGCTTAAAGTATGTTCCACGTCTTTATGGCGAGAACCTAAGTTACCCGAAACAACAACAATTTGCACACAATTTTGGCAATATAAACTGTTTTTGATAAAATCGAGTTTCCGCGTTAACAAACTTTCAAAATTTTAATATAACACTATATTTAGACAGAATAAAAACTATGTAAATTTTGTATAAAGATAGTTTTTACTTATTTTTTTACACCATCATTTTGAAAATTAAAAACTAGAAAATAAACCGAAAACTAGATAGTTTATATTTTGTGTAAATATAGTATAAAAACCCTGATGAAGTTATTTTTACTTAAATTTTGCAATTAGCATAATTCTAATAAGAAAAAAATTATAAAACATAGTTAAACTACGTTTGTCATATTTTTTGTTTGTTTTTAAAATATAAATATTGTCGTTTATAATTTAGAATGATGATTGATAATAAACTTCAATTAAAACTAATCTATTTACTACATAGTTATATAATATTTAATAACAATTTACATTAATTTTTTTATTTGTTTTCATTTTATGTAAAACAAATTGATAAAAAAACAAAATTGATAAAAACAAAAATTGCTTAAAGACGAATTAAATTTACTATAAGTTTAATCAAAATGTGTTGCCTACAAAACAAATATATCTTAATTGTATCTGGGAGGTCGAAGGGGTTCTATCCCGGTGTCTTTACGAGCCATTGGTTTGTTTACTTAACGAACAATTTCTTTCCCGTGTGGACCACTCTTATCCATGTTTAGGTTATGTGGTCGGCACAGTTGTTCGCATATGTTCTTATGTACACCATCAACAAAAAGAGTAAATGAACAAGAGAAATTAATTTTAATTTCATGTCTACATTCAAATCACGAGATTTCGACTAAAATCGAGATTTCATTGAAAATCTTAAGATTCCGCACGCAAATCAAATCCCGCAAATTTACGAGATTTGTAAGAAATCTCATAAAAATATCGCGAATCGTCAGCTTATTATTGGTTTGACCCACTGACCATGTTTTAAGAAATTGAGTTAGGAGTGGATTATGTAATTTTTCCCCATCTGATTCCAAGACTCGTTTCTCCATTTCTAGTATCATATCTGAGATATCCAGTTTCGAGCTCGACCTGGCTGACAATTTAGCATAAAAAATTTAAAATTTCTTTATCATTATTCTCCATAACTACTTTTGACATTTGGGTCAAACCAATAATAAGCTGACGAAATGTGTATACTTTTACAGAATACAACACTGTCATTCGCTTATAGTGTAGTCCTTTTGCATGAAAAAGTGGCAACGCTGGTCAACAGTTGACAAAAACAAAGGAGGTATTGTGTGTTTTTAAATCTTAATAGCTTTACATCTTTAAATAAAATAAGAAAAATTGTATTCCGCTAAAGAATAAAGTGTTTTTAAAAATATTTTTAATTTAAGGTTATTTTTTTAGGTTGGTTTGTTTACAAGACTGGTTGTCAATTTGAAATCTCGCTAATTGCAAATGTAAACGGTCAAGATTTTTGTTTTTCCACTAATATTTTAATTACTAATCTTTGGTTATTTGGAAATATATATATAAATATATATATATGAAATGCATTTTATTCTGGTTCGAGATCATGGAAAAATTTTCAAATTTTATTATATTTTCGTAATTACAGAAAATACACATAAATGAGATTACTAAACACAGAATTAGTAAGCAAATTTCATCTTAACTCAAAAACTCAAGTGGACGTTAGCGTTTTAATAGCATTTTCTTTAGTGTTGTAAGTTAATAAGAGATATTTGTAATTAACACTTCAATTGTAACTTTTTCTGTTTTTCATTTGAAAATTTTCCATGATCTCGAACCAGAATAAAATACATTTCATAACTCATAAAGATCAAATAAAAAAAACTTCACTATTATTTTGAGATAAGTTAGCAGGTCTAAATTATTTATTTTCTTTAAATTTTCAAACAATGTTTATTAAACAAAGACCTGAACGGTTACACTTGAATTTAGAATTCAAAAATTAATTTAATGATTTAAATCTTTCAAACTCTGTTTACAACTCCATACATTTTCCAAATGTATTTAATTTGTAAACTAAAGAGTGGGAGACACTTTTAATTTGTAACACTCCCCATTTTAACGAATTTAATTTCTCTTGTTGGTCCACTCTATTTGCCCATCACACAAGCTGCCAGATCAATGTATTTATTGTTTAGTGCCATTAATTTACACTTCTTTGGAATTTAATGCAATTTTGTTTTTAGTATGCGCACAAATCAATGTATTTCAAGACTCGGAATAATTATTCATATTTTAATATTTATTATGTTGAGCCAGCAACTGCATATCGGTTAAATATTTAATTATGTGAACTTTTGCCTCGGCCTTTTGTCGCACACCAAGAGTGTTTAGCATATCGGTGACTACAACGCCAAACGATTGGTCTTCAGGACTAACACTCTGGGACAAAGAATTTTGAAATATTTTTATGGTATTTAACATACTATCATTATGTTGTTGCTGCAATTGTTGCTGATGTTGTAGCTGCTGTTGTTGTTGAAGCTGCTGCTGCTGCTGTTGTTGTTGTTGTTGTTGCTGCTGTTGTTGTTGCTGCTGCTGCTGTTGTTGTTGTTCCTCATCAATACGTTCCCTTTTTAAAGGTGGTTCATAGTAAAAAGTTTTCTGTTCTTTTGGTAGTGGTGCCGCTGCTGCCGTTGTAGTTGTTATTTGCTGTGTATCTCCTGTAACTGTAATTTCAACTATATTGAATAAATGAATTGAAATCGTTGAACGATTGCAATTTGTCTCACTTACCATGTGGATGATGTATAGTTTGGGTTGTTGCTGTGGCAGCACCATTAAATGGGAATATATCAACAACAGCATGTTGTTGTGTTGTTTGCTGTTGATTATTGGAATCGATCTGTACCACTTGTGAGGTTGTAGTTGTGGTCGTTGGCAAAGGACCACATTTACCCAATAGTGATTCACGATATTGTCTAGAAGTATTAGAAGCAGAATTAAACTTTTGCGGAGTTATATGAAACTTTGAATTTACCTAATAGATTCTACCAAAAAACTCATTTGTTTGAAATAACGCCAACGTGACTCTGCAGTACTTGCTTTCATTTCTCTGGCAAATTTATCACGCAAACTTTTCCAACGTTTGGTACATTTTTGTTCTGAAAAAATGGAAAGAATATTTAAAGCAACATTAGGAATTTTTAAAATATTTTGTTAAAAACTGAGGTAGCACTCGAATGTTTAAAATAAATTTTTTAAAATTCACCTCGGCTGATGTCCGAAGACAGTACTCAGATATTTTAAGACGATTATCGTTTATCGTCCTCTTTTACAACTAAAATCTACCATATTATATAAAAATTTTAAACTGTTGTTGCAAATTAGGTAAAAGTCCGTAATTTTCACCCTTATAAACGATACTAGTTTTAACTTCAAAAATGAACGATAATCGTATTTCGTTTTATAGAAGCACTGGACTGTCGTTTTATAGAAGCACTGGACTGACATCCATTTCATTGCTTTAAGAAATATCATAGATTTTGGTTCGATTGTTTTATCAAAAAAAAATTTTTCTAGAGATAATAAATAATTACAACCATATTAGAGTATTCAAAAACGAAAACAAGTTAAACGGTTTTTTAATTTTTAAAAAACTGAACAGTTTTGGTTTTTACCTAAATTTAAATAAAGCGTAAATCGTTTTTGTTTTTTTTTTCGTTTCGGTTAACCAGTTTCTTTATTTATATATTTTCTAATTTTTCCACATATTTTCAACTATTTTAAATAACGTTGCTAAAGGGGATAAAATATATGTATTTGCTTAAAGGTTAAAAATTGACATTGAAGTCAGTAGTAATATTTATTAATTAATAGTTGTTAGTTAACCTTGTTAAAGTTGGTAAAAATAACACTTTTTCAACTTTCGAGCAAAATTATTTTATTGTAAAACTTTGAAATTTTGAATTTGCAAAAAAATTAAAATGCTCTATAAAATTATTTAAGACATCAACTTGGCAGCATAGAATTTTGTTGGACAGCGTAATTTAATAAAATTTGAATTTTCTTAGAAAATTTTTGTAAAAAAAAACATTTTACAGGTTGTTTTTTATAAAAATATAAATTAGCGAATTTTTTATTATTTTTTTTTATTTTTTTTGAAAATACAACTGGCTTCTAAGAAAAAATCAGTTTGGTAAAAATAATCGCTAGTTTTACATGTAAGCCAACAATTTTTTTTGTTGTTGCTGCTTTTCGTGTTATTTTCTTATTTAAACGTTATCTTTACGTCTCGTGTAAATGTCAACTATAAAAAAGCATATATACTTCTTGTGACTATTTTAAAGTCCCATTATTACCAGACAGGGACACAGTAAAAATCGACCAACACATAATTCATTATTCCATCATTAACCCTTTGACTGTCCAATGTATCACATATGATGCACAGGCGTCATGATTGATACGCTTGCGCATCATATGTGATACACAATTTGTTTAAAATAAAACTTAAGATAATTTCATATACCTTATATAATATAGTTAAAAAAATACCGAAAATTATATAGATAAATAGTAAATAATAAAAATAGCATGAATCGTATGCGATGCATAGAACGATACACGTAGAGTATTCAAAAAAACCGGCCTTGTGGAAAAACCGGTTTCGGTTTTCTTCGAAAAATCGAATTTTAAAAAAACCGGTTTCGGTTTTTGCAGAAAATTCCGGTCAACCGGTTTTTTCGCTTTTTTTTTAATTTGAATAAAAATCTTATATAATTTGTTAATTGTTTTAAATTCAAACAAAGAAAAAGAAATTTAATATATAAATTAATAAAAATAAAAAAATACATTCTTTGAAAAAAAATATTTTATATATTTTTTTTATTGTATCAACATTTTATTTATTGGTTTTAATATTTTTTAATATAATATCTTAAAAATTAATATTATAAAACTATATTCATATGAAATGAATAGAGATAATTAAGTTTATAAATTGGGTAAAATTAGGTACGTTAGTAATTTGAACGTTTAAAACGTTTGGCATTAAATAAGTTTTTCACTTCTAAAATAATATTTTAGAAATAATATGCAATTTAAATGTTCCGTTTTAAGTCGATTTTTTTTTGTTTGCTTTTGATAAAGCAAGAAGTGAAACATAGTCAAAAGACAATTATATAAATTTTCCAACTTTTCAGTTATTTTGTCGCATTTATCAAGATATATGAAATCATCATATAATGATGAATGATTTTGTACAGTCTCTTTTTTAGGATTTTGAATACTGTTTATTGTGTTATTTAAATCAGAAATTAAACAATTTGAATTTGGAATATCCAAAGTTAAGTCTTCATCGGAATCTATCAGACTTACATCTGAATCTTCATAACCAAACAAACTATTATGAGTGTTCGGAAAAAGGAAAAGAGACCAAGTAACCCAGTTGGTGATGTAATTAAAAAAACCGGTTAACCGAACAAAAAAGACCAGAGGGTCAATTCTCGTTCTGTGAAACGGTGAAATGAAAAGTTTTTTCACGTTTTCATAGTACTTTTGATTCGCGTTCTGTGAAAAAATGTAAAGAAACATAAAAACGTTTTCATATGAAAAAAAAGTGGAACGAAACAAGATTTTTTCACGATTGCACAGCACTGGCGATTCTTGTTTTGTGTAACAGTGCAAACAACTGTCAAAATATTTTCATATGAAAAAAATGTTTACACAGACTATTTATAAGTGAAATAAACATGGAGAAGATTGTAAGAGGAAAGCGTGCCAACGAAAGCCAAAAGGAGTATTTAATTAATTATTAAGAAAAGCATGTGGACATTGCAAACGATAAGTAAGTTGCTTAATAACCATAATCACACTTTTATTAATCCCATATTTACAGATTTGTAACTGCAGATGGTGCCAAATTTAGAGACGAAAAGTGTAACGAATTAGCGGCGAGCCTTAAAAGTTTTAGTGGGACCCAAAAGGACAGTGAAAAATGGCAAAAGTATGGCATATTTATTTGTAGTTTATTTATATTCTTTATGAATTTATTTTCTTTAAGTAATATTAGACATCATACGCGCACCAAATATAGTTCACTTAAAGTAAGTCGATATAAATCCATGAAGTGCTTGTCGGTTGTCATCTCGAATGGATTGTAGTCAGCACGAAGTATGCGTCTCAGCACTCTCAAAAAATTCCTATAAATTATTAAATTATTTACTGCAATGAAATGCTTGTAACATCATTGTCTTACCTTTGTTTATCCGGAATTCTTTGAGTAATATCCAATAATACAATTAATCCAGATATTTTTATATAATTATTTAAAATAAATTTTACGAACTTTATTCACTTTTGTTAACGTTTTTCTCTGTTTTGACATTTGCTTTAAATTTTGAATAACACAGTTACACAATTTTCATGGGTACAGTGCGAATGAAACATTTTTTTCATAATACATACGAGAATCGCAATTTATGTATTTGTGAAAAGTTCGAGTGAAAAGTGCTTATGAAAACGAAAATGATAAGTTTTTTTTCACTTCACATTATCACAGAACGAGAATTGACCCTCAGTTTTCGGTTTTCTTCGAATTAACAAAATATTCGAAACCGATCGGTTTAAAAAAAAAAAAAGAAACCGGTTGACCGGTTTTCGGCTTTTGAATACTCTAGATACGTCATTTCTACTAGATTATGTCCGGGGCGTACGGTATAAAAAATTTTTTTGTTTGGCGACAGTCAAAGGGTTAAGTGGGGTGGAGGGATAAAAGTTTCTAGACAGAAAAATACAAACGCCACAGCGCTGCCAAGACATTTTAACAGATGGCACAAGTGTTGGCAAAAATTGCTTTCCCAATGCCAGCTAATCCATACTTGAAATCTAAAAAACCTATTTGAATGAAAAATTCTACCAAAGCGTTGGTTGCACTAGCAAAAAGCTTTTTGAAAGTAACTTGACAAAGTTGAAAAAACAAAAGTTGGTCTTTAAAAATGATCTTCACATTCAGAAAAAGAGATTGTATAAAAAAAATTAAAAACAAATGCTTTTAAACTGACTCAAAACATTTTAAAGTGCCCCAAATAAATTTTCTGCAAGTAATTTATTTTTAATTCCACTGGTACCCAGTGTTTTGTAAGTAAATGATTTTTTGTACCTTTTACACTATCACACGTGGTGGTGGGGAGGGGATTCCAAAAAAAAAAACAAACTGAACAACTCCAAGTGAAAACGAATAAAAACAACGTACACGATTGACGTAGGCCGCAAGCTAAAGGCAGCGCAAAAGAGATGAACGACGCTTATGTTGGCAACAAAAATTGCAAAATGATAAAAAAAATAACACACTCATACAAAGAAAACCTACAAAAGCAAAAAAAAAAAACATAAAGTGGAAGTAGTGTTGCCAGACAAGTTTTCCACTTGTTAGTTCAAACCCGCAAAAATAATTGTTTCAAACGAACTTAAAAGCCCTCAAATAATAATTGCCAAACTGTTAATTTTTTTTAAAAGAGAACTAATAGCATTGTATATTAAATTTGACTAAAAACATATTGTACAAAATTTTGAATTGAAATTCATTTTTTATATGTAATATAACAGTATTTTTTCTTGAAACCCGAAGAACTTACTATGCTTAAAGTAAAGAGAAAATAAGTTTAACATTATTTTACAAGACATTTTGACTAAAGTACACTTTAGCGGGTGTATCTCAAATTAAGAAAAAAAAAAAAAACTAAAGCCTATTACGTGGCCCCCAGGCCCTAAGAACCCTTACGTACAGTTAATGAAACGGAATTTTTTTAGAATTTTTAAAAAAAGCTTTTTAGATTTTTAAATAAGCTTTTTCAGATCCTAAAAAACTGCGTGATTGTTTTTAAATTTTTGCCTCCAATGCTTTTTAAAATTTTCTAAAACCAAAAAATTCTTTATTCTACATTATATTTATTATTGGTTTTTATGGAAACCATATTTCATATTTGCAATTAATTGTGTACGAATTTCCTTTCATTTGTTTACCATACTTCCACATAAATAAAATGTGCCGTTTGCTGGCTACTTTCTGGGTTTCAAAATGTTTTACCATGACTTTAGTCATGACAACATATTGCTTATCGGGAAAAAAAACTTAATTTTTGGAATCCTGAATGCTTTTTGAAATTTTCTTCTGTTGCAGTACAAATATATGTAACAAGGCATAGGAGGTCTCAACCTACTTACATTCTAATAGAAAGAAATTTTTTTTTTAATTCCAGGGGGATCATATTTTTTTTAAGGTACGCCCGCTAAAGTGTAATTTTGCAAATTATTTATTAGTAGATGTACTGATCAAATCAGTGCAAGTGGTCTATACAATTTTAAAACATAAAAAAAAATATTTGTCTAACCGTGTAAATTTTTCTGAATTTCTATTCAAAATCTTAAATTTCCGATAATTCCCTAAATCTGGCAAGCCTACTCAGAGAAGGAGCGGGTTGAAAAGTAGTACGTAAAAGTGTATTATGAGTTGGGTAGCAAACACGAGGAGGTGAGGAAAGAGTGGCAGAAAATCAAGACTGTCGTTGGGACTGCGATTGACGTTTATATTTTTATAGTTGCAAACTTTTCGTTTTAATTACTTTGATTTTCTGTTTAGTAGATAACGGGATTTTTATCTATTTTTTACAAGTCTGTTTTCCACCTCCCTCGTTTAAGTAAATACAATTTCCTTGACTTACCAGGCACACCAAGTTCGACGGAAATGGTCTTCCATATTTGTGCTTTACGCACAAAATGCTTATAATTATAATGGGAACGATCATAAATGACGGGATTTCTTTTGACAGCCTCTATTAAGTTCAAATCGAATTGCTGTTCCGAAGTTGCATCCAATTTTTCAACCATAATGATTGATTATTGTGATAATTTACTCCAGCAGAAAAAAATATCACAATATTTTACCACACGTTAGCTTCTCTGCAAACTTTAGCGCCTTTTTATTATTTTCGCACTTGTCTTTAAAAAATTTGTTCTAAAATTAACGGCGACGTCACTGTTTTTTTTTTCCCTGCTGTTTAAGATTTTCGTTTTTTCTAAAGGAATTTCTTCTGGGTCATCATAAAAACTGTTTATTTGTAATTCTTATTGCAATTTAAAATTTAAGTTCACGCTAAAAGAAATGACACCGAACAACAACAGAAAAACAGGAATTTTTCTTTAAAAAATATATACATATATATGTATGTATTTTTTGCCTAAAATATATTTTTGTTTTGTGTATTTTTAACACTACCGCGCGGTTTCGGCATAGAAACGTTAACGACGACTTGTACGCTAAGCAACTGAATTGGGGAAACATCGGTGTTGGTCATTTGGCTACAGCATACACGAACGACAGTGTTGACGTCGTTCGGTTGGCAAAGCAACACAATTTTTATTAAATGCAAAAACACACACATGCAAATGCACATACACATGTGGCTAAATACCAGAGTGATCGGCCATGTGGCCCGCATTAATTAAGCACAAGATGTCGTAAACTTCGATAATACACTTTAGCATTTTTAAAGCCTGGAAAATCCACTCGTAAACAAATCTCTGTATAGCAAATCAAATGAGTTAAATAATATTACAACATGTAGCAAAATAAAAATTAATTATTAATAGATTTTCGTTGTATGTTTTCTCTGTGCTCACTGCATAAAGTTCGGTATTCTGTTTCAACTTTTGCGAAAAAAAAAAAAACTGTTAAAACTCCATATAAAAATTTATTTTTCCACTGTGTGGAATTTTTGCGAAATTGCGGTAAAATTTTTTTCGTAGAACAATTTAATGGACAAGACCCTTTTAAGCTGTAACACAAAGGTAACATTTGGCTTGGTTATAATTGAAGATTTTTTATGACTTAAAATTTTGCGATTTTTTAAATTTATTTTGCAGTTTTGCGGCTTTAAACATTGAGCGAAGTTTTTTTCGGTGGTGAGCAAAGCATTAAATTGACGTAAGAATATTCTTATTTAACTTAATTAATTTGCTCTACAGATGCATAAATCGTAAGCAAAGGCAACATTTTTTTAAATCCAATTTAACATTAAAATCGTGCATCGGAGATATAACTTATTTTATTTTCTCACCGAAATTTCTCATTCTTTCAATTATGTTCTAACTAATTTTGCCACATTTTAACAAAAACATTGCAATTTTGTAAACAAAAGATATGTTTTATATAAAAAATAAAATAAAATAGATGCAGAGAAATAGAAAAAATATAGATGTATTTTCAAATAAAACTTCCAAAACAGAATGTTAAGCTAAAATGACTAATTTTTCAGTTCTCCGGATTTGATGCTATTTTGTTAATTCTTTTTTGCATGGTTTAAGATTCTATTTTTGTTTTTATTAATATGTGCTTCGATACAACACGAAATTTTAGAAAAAATTTTAATATTAAAAATTTTGCATTTTCGTTTTCATTAAGTGACATGCCAATTCTAGTTGGGCTTTTTAAGTCTTCATTATACCCAATGAGAAATTGCCGGTGGCACAAAAAAAATGCGGCACCGGCCAAAAAACAAAATTCCTTGATTTAGTTTTTAAATCTGATTTTATTTTCAATTCGCATTTTTTTTTTTACTGAATGATAATTTTTAAACAATTTTTTTGTTTTTTTTTAGAAAGATATTATAAAGATGTAAACTTTAAAATATTTTTTTTGTTTTTGTTTAATATCGCCGCTGATATATTTCAGTTTATTAAAAGAAGATATAATAAAAATACAATTCGATTATTTTTTATGATATCTACTACTATTGTCCAGTATTGATGGTATGAATTCTAAATTTATATTACATCTTCTTTGAAAATTGATATTTAGTTGGAGACACTGGGAAATAATAAAAAAATATGGATAGACAGGGTCAGCATTTCTTTTTGACGATATATCTTCCAAATATCTATTGGGGTTATTGTCATTGTCAGAAAAAAAGTTGATAAAATTGAACATTCAATTTGGATTGTTACTACGGTATAATATGCCGTACTTGGCGAAGTGTAAATTCCACCTAAATGATAGATATCGTTGTGTAACAAAAGCTCAGACACGACACGATATTTTAAAGTCTGGCAGCACTGGCAGACATGTTTGTGGAAATTCAGTATAAACTGATAGCCCCCATATAAAAGTGGTTGAAAATAATGATTAAATTGGATTTTTAAACATCAATCACGGCACACATACAGCTGGCATATGAAATTCTATGAGTAATGCAATGTTGTTTTTCGTTCTCCCACCATGATAACATGGCACAACAATACCAACTAAATATATTAGGTAAAATTTTTATTTGATATTCAAGGGTATTTGTTTACTTTTTTATGAATTTTAGACATTTGCTTTATTCGAGAGATTATATTTTCTAATGTGTCTAGCAGGTATTGTTAGGCTATAGTGTTAACCAACGTTTTTGCATATGCTGCGGCGTGTCTGGTGATAATAGTGTTAATATTTATCAACCCTGTTTTTACAACAACTGACAACTTGTTGACATTTTGATTTGTTTTTCTTTGTATTGTGGTCCCCATTACAGTAATTTTAAAGCTTGCCAGACTTCGATTCGACTTTTTGGGAATATTTAAAATCTCAAATTGGCATAAGTAAATGTTAAGTGGAAACAAAAATCCAAATATGATTATTTTCATAATTTTGGAATAATGTATTAAAAAAACTGGCGCGTATTTCTAGGCCTTATAAATATGCCTCAAAACTGTTTGAACATTATGACCAAAGAATGCATCATAAATGTATTAGGATACAGAACATTAAAAAATTTCAATACTTTATCGATTTTAGTTTTGAAGGCAGCTCTTGTTTGCTTAGAAAATTTTCTAATTTCTCTTGTTGGAGTTCGATTCTTTTTAATATAAGTAAGAACAATAACAGTGGTTGTTTATAAAGAATTTATACCGTAAAAGTTAAGTAAAAGCCAATTTATAGAATGATTCTTTTGCACGGTACAAGGCGGTACAAACAAGACGTGCATTGCAATAAATAATGCAAATGAAGCCTCTTATTTTAGTTTTTCACAACGTTCCGTCATATGCTGTAATTTTTAACTGGGATTTTTTGGTGATATTTTTTTGCTTTGTTGGGGAATAATAAAATAAGTATCTGGTAAGCCTGGTAATATTGCAGAATTTGCAAAAAAGAAAACTACGAAGGAAACGCAAACTGTGATTTTTTTTTGTTATTTATATTTTATATAAATAAACAATAAACAAAGTAAGTAATGGGCTTGATAAAACTGCATTCATAAAATGTTATAAATATTAATTAAAAACAAAATAAAATGGATCAAATATCTTATCAAAATAAAATGCCAACAAAGCAGAATCAAAAACTTTAGAACAAAAAAAAATAATTTTGATATTTTGTTGTTGTTTTGCATAGAAGCAACTTCAATATTGGAATTTGAGAATAAAATTATGCCAGTGATTCATAAGTTTCTAGGCACGGAAAATATAAAAAAGAACAACTGAAATATATTTTAGATAAAAATTGTAACATTTTATTGAATAAAGTGATATTCTTTGTAAAATTGTGTAAAATGAGGCGGTTTTATGCTGGCGTTTGTGTATTAATGTGTTGTTGTTAAATGAAAGATGAGGAAGTAGTATCATCGTCAACAACAACATATGTGCAACTTTTCTACGAGTACTTGGCTAACAATCATTTTCTTATCATTCTTTTATGTATTTCAAAATACATTTCATATCACATGCTAATTATAACGAACAAATTATCTTAATATTATCTTTATTACGTATGAGAAGAGTGAACTAGAAGCTGCTGCTTTAGAAAAGTGTTACAACAATGAATATAAGTGTTTTAATACAAACAATTTGCATTATATTTTAGATCTTGCGTATTAAACAATAGTTGTGTTGTATTCGTGTAGACGTTACCTACTTAGTTTTGGGGCCAGTATATTGTGCTGGCTTTGTTGTCCATTTTGTATGCACATGAGCCCTCAACGTTTACGCAGAATGAGCCACAATTACAATGATATTCCAGCGGGCATATTGGCTGTACAAAAACTATCCAGAAGTTGGTGTCCACAAGTGAGATTCAACAAAGAAACGATGTAAGTTCAAAATAAAAAAAAAATCATAATTTAAATACAACACTATTTAAAAAATTAAAAATTTCATAACATAAATTTTAAATTTTGAAATGTCTTACTAAAATTTTGAGGCTTTAAATTACTAAAGAACCTTCATCTCTAATTTATATGCTTTGAATTTATTTACAATATCTCATATTTATAGAATTGGAAAATCTTAAAATGTACATTTTATTCTAGTTTTAAAGTCTCCATATTTGTGCTAACATATTTGGCCTACACCTGTTATCATATGTCCCGCAAACCTATATCTGTGGTAAAATCGGTATTACATGTAAATTGTTCCTCGGATACAGTACACAATACAACATCAAACGATTGTGGTTATGCACCATTTGGTAATTATTTTAAAATATAAACTCAATAAAAAAATTTAATTTTTAATATTTTTATTTCAGATGATTCAAATGCTCCTGCCAAATTTGCCATTTTAGATTCTGCATTTCTTTTTTCCTATGCTGCTGCTATGTTCGTGTCAGGCTTTGTAGCTGAACGTGTTTCTTTAAGATATTTCCTTGCATTTGGTATGATATTTTCGGGTGTATTTTCATATCTTTTTGGCATTGCCAAAACCTGGGATATACATAATATTGCCTACTTTGTGGGTGTACAAGCCTGTGCGGGTATTGCACAAACTACAGGTTGGCCAGGCGTTGTTACATTGGTTGGACGTTGGTTTGGTAAATCTAAACGGGGTTTAGTTTTTGGTATTTGGAATAGTCATACATCGATTGGCAATATATTGGGTACACTGATAGCCGCGCAATATGTGGAAACCGATTGGGCTTTATCTTTCATAGTACCTGGTATAATTATAGCCTGCATTGGTTTTCTATTATTTCTATTTTTGGTGGATAGTCCAGAAATGGTGGGTTGTAATCCACAACATGCATCCGATGCCCAACATTTATTACCAGCTAATGATTCGGATATTGAAGATAACGCTGGTATAGTAAGTTTTGTAAAACTTGTTTTGTTTTGTTTTTTTGCTTATAATTATTCTGTGTGTTTTTTGTTTTATTTTTAATAGTCAGTTAACTATCGTCCTTCTGAACGTACACCCATTTTAGAACGTTCTCATGCTCATCATGATCATGGCTGCCGTCCTATTAGTTTAATCGATGCTTTGTTTATTCCTGGTGTTGTGGAGTTTTCTTTGTGTTTATTCTTTTCCAAATTAGTCAGTTATACATTCCTTTATTGGCTGCCTTTGTATATACAATCTTCATCGACTTTGGGTCCAGAGTTATCGGCTGATTTATCTGTTCTCTTTGATGTTGGTGGCATTTTTGGAGCTATTGTAGCTGGCGTGGTTTCAGATATGTCTGGAATGTCAGCTACTACTTGTACTGTTATGTTATTTTTAGCTTCGCCCGTGGTAAGTTTAATAAATAGTTTTAATAATATTTATTATACCCGATTGGTGGCACAAAATCTGTCGTGTCCTATTGTTTGTCTGGACTTTAAAATCAATATAGTTTTGCAAATGAAAATATGTTAAATAACATTTTTTTAGGCCGTGTTGTAAATTTTATCAACATTGAGAAGTATTTTGAACATTTTGACAAACGTTATGGGTATAATGAGAAATATAATGAATATAATGCTTTTTTTCCTTTCCTTTTTTTGATATGGATAGAATATAATCATTTAACTGGTCGAACGATTTAGAAGTTATCAGTAGAGCATGGAAGTTAATGCGTTTACAATTGTGTTTTAGTTACATAAAATAATTTTAAATCGGCTTAGAAATGTCCGACCGGCAATCACGATAAAAAACGCAAACGGTCCATGGTATGTGGCTCCCTCTAGATCCATTAAAGACTCCCTTTGGGGTCCCGAAAAAATATACTTTATTAAAAAATAAATAAAATATATGACCCCCTCTGGTACTCAAATGAAAAGAAATTTCCGCAGAATCTCAAATATGCATTTGTTTCACGATCCATGGTATGTGACTGCCTCTAGATCCATTTAATATCCAGGGCCCAAAAACTGGTACGCGTAGTGTGGGTACTCAAATCAAAGGAAATTTCCTCAGGATCTCAAAAAACATTTATTATAACTTCGGCCTCTAGGCTCAAAAAGTATAAATGTTTTAAAAAATCGCCTGATTTTAAAAATGGGGACGATTGAGAGCAATTTTTTAATATTTTTGGGAAATCAGTCTCTTCTTTAAATTTTTTTTTATATATCGGGCGATTTTTTCTAGAGGGATCCACAAACCATAAACATATCATAAAAAAAAGCATTTTCTGATTTTTGGAAAACTGTCCCAAAGGGGTCTTAAATGGATCTAGAGGCAGTCACACGGAAATTTCCTTTTATTTGAGTACCTACACTAATATGTTACTACGCGGACCAGTTTTTAGGGCCTGGGGGGCTCCACAGTCCCCAGCCCCAAAAATGGAAGATAGAAAAAAATTTACAAAAAGTGCATTTCAGATACAAATATTTTTCTTTACATTTAAAAGAGAAAAGCTACTATGAAAGTCTATATAAGTTAAGTTGTTAATTAAATATTTTCAATTTAAAATGCATATGTTTTCATATAAAAATAAACTCATAATTCTGAAATTTTGATTATACCAGATAAGACTTAATGTGGTATTTGAATCTCAGCTTTTTAATTAAAAAAAATTAATACAATTGGAAACACGATTCTTTTGTTGTAAAAGAAAATATTCAAATTAAATAATTCTACTCAGGACCTGTGCGAGGTAGCTAAATAAATTCTACCCAGATTAATTGCCGGCAAAAATAGTTTTGGAATTTTAACAATTTTTTTCAATTCAAAATAATATTCTTCGCCTTCATAATGTTTTGACAATTTTTATATCATTTGTATCAAAAATACTGTGGAGTTAAGGGACAACAATATATAGCAGGTGTGGGCATGTAGGGTTGAGGTTTTCCATAAATCATAAAGGGCCGCATAATATTTAATCACGGAGTGCAAAATTTATTACCATGGTGAAAGAAACAATATTAATATAGCTTTTAAGGGATGACTATTTGGAAGCAAGATTGTTCAATTTATTTCTGGTAGATCTTCTCGGCTAACTAATCCAATGTTGTTTGCAAAGATTTTCTTTGCCGAACCATTGCATAGCTGTAGAAAACGGCCAAAACCCCATAACTTCTATATTTATTTATGTGAATTTACAAAATATGGTGCGTAGGTTTAAAATATAATATCGGAACTAGAGATGGGCACGTGAGCGATTTCAGAGTCACGCTTACTTCCGATCACGAATCAAAAATTACAATTACTCATGAAGACTTTTTCTATTCACGCTCGATCAAGTGAGTGATTTAAATTTTTGCATACGCTCGCGAAGCACTCCAGCGTAAGTTGGAAAATAAAAAATACTAACGGTCTAAAAATTCAAATATTACGAAAAATTAAAAAATTTCCAATAGTGAAGTTTATATTTTATAGTTAATCTTTTTAATACTTATATGTATGAAAATCTATTTTTAGTCTGGTTCGAGATCATAGAAAATGTTTTTCAAAAAAAACATTTTTCTTATTTTTATTTAGTAATCATGGAGAATAAACAGAAAAAGTTATTAGACACAAGCTGAATGGAATGCATTTTCTGTTTTGCTACAACTTTCATCAACATTCTTCGTGCTTAAGTGCTAATTATAAATATCTCTATTTAACTCACATTTATATTCATATTTTATATTTTAAACTTCACTATTTGAATATAACTTGGCACGGTTGAAAAATAATTGTTTAAACATATGCAAAAAAAAAATTTAAAAACACATGTCTTTAATATTAGCTAATAGCTAATTTGGACATATGGTAAAAAAAGGAGAATGTAAAATAACACAAAAATAGTAGGTAAATTTCATCTAAACTCAATAATAAAAATCAACTGTATGTTAGCATAAATAGCTTTTTCCGTTAATTTGTGAGTTAAGTAGACATATTTATAATTGGCCAGACTAAAAATAGATTTTCATACAAAGAAAATTCATATAGTTATATAGGAGGCTAGGTCATTGGAACGATGAGAGTCATTTTGTACATCTTGTATATCTAAAATCCTTGTAATCGACCACCTCAGTTAATTTTAATTTTTTAATTTTTCAAGCGAAAAAATGGACACGGTATAAGAATATAATTTTATGTGGCCAAACCTCTAAAAGGTTAAAAATCACAAAAAAAAAATAATAATTGCTTCTGCCAAAGATGTATGAAAAAAGTTTTAGTTTTTTTTTTAGTTTTGAAATCAAGTGATTTTTATTTTATTTATGGATGCACCGGTTTGCTCGACGATTATTTCAACCAATGTTTCAACATAAACACAGTTAAAACACCATTTGCTATTTCTAACTCTCCATCCGAACGATATTTAATTTTTTCCACTTTTATCAGGTTAAAATTTTTTTTTGATCTTGTGTTAACTATAACAAAAGTATTTCATCATTTTATGTTGATGTGCTCTCTAGACATCAAAAATCTCTCCATTTGTAATTATAGACGTCACTAAAAAAGCCGCTTGTTATAATAATTGGTTCAACTTGGTTCTGAAATTCATATTACTTAGGAACCCTTATATTATTTAAAATAATGAGGCTCAACTTCTAAAAGGTCCTAAAAAAATTTTGCCGCTAACCAAACTTTTTAATTTTTATTATTATTTTTAGGTTTTGGAAACACTTTTTATCACTACTAAATTTTATGAACGACACACTCAAAATTATACCCCATTCATACTGAGCCCCAAAATACGTATTTTCGTCATTTTCAAGTATTCGATTTAAAATTTGTATGGAATTTTAAAGTTGAAAACTTAAAAAAAAAGAAAATACGTATTTTGGGGATCAGTATGTATGGGGTTTTACAGAAATTTAAATACATGGTTAAGAAAATTGTCAATTTTCAAAAACAAACAAATATTTGAAAAATATTATGAATTGAAAATTTAAGCCTACCTGGCTTTTGTAATTAAAAAATATAAAAAATTTAATTGCATGATTTGAAGTGTAAGCTCACATTTGGAACCTAATTTAAAAAAATCGATAATTTGTTTTTTTTTTTTAGTTTTGACCATTTTTTACAAGTGTGCATTAGGGCCATATATAGTTACTTAAAGCTACTAACTAAATAACAAACTGCTAAACAAAAATAAATCTTATTAAGACTAATAATAATATAATAATAAATATAATATAATAATAATAAAGTATGCAGATAATGATATTAACATACTTGAGATAACATTTTTTATGAAAAGTCCGAGTATGTAGTATTTATAATTTTTACAATTTTTTCCATTTAATAAAAAAATTAGTGTTTACTATTCGTTAGTATCATTAAAAAATTATGGTCTTGAGCCTGATAAAATTAAAAATATATAATTAAACCAGATAGATCAAATAATATTCAAAAATTTACATCTAAATCATAATTTTTATAGATTGGTTTGTTTTTATAAAATATTAATTTAATAATTTATTTAAAGAAAAAACACGACGACTTCTTCAAAGAAAAGTTTACAAGAGAGTGACAATAAATTATTAAAATATCAAACATATTCACACAAACAATTATATGATTACTTTTCTACAATTATAATGAATAAATAAATTTAGTTTAAATTTAGTTTAAATTTTTTGGGATCTACAACTTATATTGAAAAGTTTTCTTAACTAATTCAAATTAAAAATTTGTTTAATTTTTTTTTGCTTAAGGTGATGCCAGATTTCCACAATATTTTCCTACGTACTATTGCTGAATGCTGTGTAAATCTGGTTATGAAACTGAATTTCTTTGTATGGGAAATATGGTTTGTAATCCAGTTATGTACTTAATTTTCGCCAAAACGAGATTTCGGGCATAGTGTAAATTTAGTATTACACAGATACACTGAATTTCGAATTGACAACAACCATTAAATTGAATATGTTCCGGCAAAGCTTTTTATTTACTGGCGGAGTGCAAAATTTATTACCACGATGTTTTTTAAGATGGACGACTGTTTGGAATCAAGATTTTTCACTTTGTTTATTGTAGGTTTTCGTGGCACAATTTTATTTGCATATTTTTTTTTTGCCGGAGTAAAGCTTTATTAAAAAATTTAAATTTATAATTTGTTTACATTATTGCACAACATGATGCTAGTTGTTGAAAATTTTCACATTTATTTTATACATGCTATAGCTGAAGGCTCTGAAAACATAATTATGAAATTGGATTTTCCGAAAATCTGGTTAGATTTTTAACTTTGCATACTAAAATTGGGTAGTTTTGAGCTAAATCAGACAAAAAAGTTATAAAAAAATTATATTTTATATTTCAAAAATAAAGCAAAATACAAGATTTGGTCGAAAAATTTATTCATTTCCTTTGGTATGAATAAAATAACAAATTTATTTATTTATTTTTATTTTATTTGAATATCCCGTGCAACAAGACTTATAATCTTATAATTATAGTACAGGATTGGCATAAATAATAATAGTTAGCTTGAAAACAAAATGGTAATAAATTTAAAGATTCTTTTTTTTTTTAAAAAGCTTTAATAATTCATCTTAAATTTCTGCATTTAATATTTTCTCGACTGACAATTTTTAGCTCTCTTTCGTTTTCAGCTTTTAATGTATCAGCAATATGGAGCAGTTTCCGTTTTTATGAGTGTATTCCTATTGATTGTTACCGGTTTTTTAGTTAATGGTCCATATGCTTTAATAACTACATCGGTTAGTGCTGAATTGGGGCAACATAGCTCTTTGGAAGGCAATGCCAAAGCTTTAGCCACCGTTACAGCTATTATAGATGGCACTGGCTCTATTGGTAAAACGATTCACAACTATCCTACATACAACATCTTTAAAATAAACTTTAATATTTTACTTTTCAGGTGCCGCTGTTGGTCCTTTAATGGCTGGTATGATATCAAGCAAGGGTTGGCAAGATGTGTTTTACATGTTAATATTATCTGATATAATTGCCATGCTTATGTTAGTTCGATTAGTTAAAAAAGAATTTCAAAAACTTCGAAGATCTACTCGAATACGTATAGAATAATTGATTGACAAAAACACAAAAAACAAACTTTATATTGCCTATTCATATCGTAAATTTATTTTAAAATTTAACATTTAATATTAATTAATAGTAGTATGTATTGGTTTTATGTTTTATATTTTATGTGTGTGTGTTAAATGGTAGCAAAGTATGCTTCTTGGTAAATTTTTGACAGTTTTTAAGGTAAATAAAATTTCACTAGCCACATAGGGATAGTAGAATTTTTGACATAAGAATAGAAATTTTTGAAGTTTTAAAATTTGAAAGCTTCTTAAAGCAAAGTGAAAACAAAATAAATAAATAAATTCGATTCTTTTTCACACATAAAAATTTAAAACTTTTTCACCATAGGAAAAGTATTTTTTACCATGCCACTTTGCTACCGTTTGACACAGACCCTATGTGTGCGTGTGTATTTGTAACGAAAATAAATTTAAGACTTTTCTTTATTCTTATTCTTATAAGTTTTAGAGCTGAGGCTGTTTTAGTTATTATAGCCACCGATTTTCTTTTTAATTAAATATTATTGACTATTACCAAATTTGTATAAAAAAAAAAAATACATTTTAAGCATTTAATTAAAAAAAGTATATAAAGCCACAAATATTTTTTCTAAACCATTAAACATATTGTCGTTTTAATATTTGCAATTTATATAAAAAAAACTCGGATAAAACATGCACCTGCATGAGCACTCTCATTTAACTAAATTTCGAGTACGAGAACACGTTTAGGTCAAATTACACTCACCAAAAAAAGTCTGTAATGGCAACTGAAAATTTTGCTGTTATTACGGGAAATTTTGCTGATTTGAGCTCAGCGGTTTTTTTTCTAATCTTAGCAACAAATGTCTGCTGACGCGTACAATGAAATTTGTAGAAAAAATCAGCTACCGCTAATAAATTTTAGTAAACTTTTTGTAAAGTGGAATTTAAAATCTGTTTGCTAAAATCAGCAAAAAAAAAATTAAATATCAATATTAGTATAAAATTTATTTTTTTTTTAATATTTTATACAAAATTGAACAAAAAAAAAAAAAACAAAAAAAAAATTCGAGGTAGCCGATAAGACAAGCTAGGTCGGATACTATTATTTTTATCGCACATCCCAAATTTCATAATAATCGGAGTTGAGTTTCTATTTAAATTAATATCGTTTCTACTTTTTTTTAAAACAAATTTTGCTGTGTGTAAAGTGAAAAGGGCTAAGTAAGCTTACGTTTGAGTGAAAAGGTGCTAGTATTGCGAGATTCTACTGAAAACTTTTGGCAACTCTACACTCAGAAAAAAATAGTTAGTAGAAAAAAATTGTAAACGGGTTTCAATCCCACTTTACTATTTTTGTACTGATGTTTAGTAAAAAAAAAAATATTATTTAGTATATTTTTTTGCTATTTACGTTATAGAATTTTTACAAAATATTTGCGGAACTTTTACAGAATATTTGTAACTTTTTCTTGTTAATTTCGGAAATCATTTTAAAATGTCACATAGGTTCAAAATGGGTTCGGAAGTAAAGATACTTTTCACAACCGATTCATGTCCAAAAATAGGACATTCGCTTAAAATAGCACTAAAAAGTTTTTTTTTGGGTCTGAAAATTAGCCCCTTAAACAATAAAAATTTGACCTAACACAAAAATCAGCCAATTAAAACAAAATAATAAATTCGTTTATGTTCTTATTATTTTCAAGCCTTTGAATTTTTCTCAATTTTGTCTAAAATATTTTTTAAAAAAATAAATAAATAAAAAAATGTTGTTGCTCGACAAAAACAAAAATAAATTTGTATTTTTTTGTAAGGCAATTTTAAAATAAGTTAGCAGCTTTAGAGTGAAACAATTGTATTTAAAAATTGTCAAGTTTAGTTTACTAAAATTTATCAAAAAGTTTTGTTAATTAGAGCTAACTTATTTTAATTGGATTTGCACTGATTTTTACCAATATTTAGTAGAGGTTATTAATATGCCTGCTATTCCCATTTTATTTATGTTTAGTTTACAGCAATTTACTAAAATTTAGTAATTTTATTGTACCAATATTAGTAATATTTAGTAATTTTTTTTGCTGATTTTAGCAAACCGATTTTAAATTCCACTTTAAAAAGAGTTTACTAAAATTTAGTAGCGGCTTATAATTTTTTTCTACTTTTTCATTGTACTATACGTGAGCAAACATGTGTTGCTAAGATTAGCAAAAATACCGCTGGGTTTAAATTAGCAAAATTTTTCGTAGTAACAGCAAAATTTTCAGTTGCCATTACGGAGTCTGAGTCAACAGTATACAATCTATTTAAATTTTTGAGAGATTTTCCACTATTATTCTATTTCTCCCGGTTATCCATATTTCCCCTATATTACTTACAATAAATACATTACCGCAAAGTTGTGTTATAATTGTTTAATGATTACTGTTTGTGTAATTTTTATAAAATTGTTAAAACGTAAACTTAGCAGATCAAGTAACCAATAGATGAATACGCATAATTTTATAACTGTTAAAGCAAAAGTACCTCCAGATAACTCTATTCTAAGTTTTATTTGGGCTGTTCAGATGTATTTTTTGCTCTTTATCTAGCAGTTTTTTCTCTTTGTCTTTAGATATAAAGAGTGACCCAAGAAGAACGCAATTTTTAAATTTTAAATAAAACACAGATATTTAAAAAAAAAATCGTGAAACTTTATTATATCGTAAAGTAGACAGAATGAGGTTATGTATGGAACAATATATCGTGCAGATGGCCGCCGCGGCTTTGCTGGCATGCACGCGATCTTTTAATGAAATTTTCAATGACCGTTTTGCATGAATGCTGCGGTATTTCATTAATGCAGCGTCCAATTTCCTCTTTTAAGGCTTGAGTCGTCGTCGGCTTATTCGCGTAAACCATCGACTTCAAAAAACCCCAAAGAAAAAAATCTAATGGTGTTAAATCGCACGATCTAGGCGGCCAATTCTGATCTCCAAAACGCGAAATAACACGACCGGGAAATGACTGATGCAGCAATTGAATTGTTTCTCTGGCTGTATGACATGTGGCGCCGTCTTGTTGGAACCACATGCCCTCCACATTAATTTCTTCAATTCTAGGCAAGAAAAAACTGGTTATCATTTCACGATACCGAACACCAATGACTGTTTGCGCTTGACCTGCCTCATTTTCATAAAAAAAAGGTCCAATGATTCCTCCAGCCCAAAAACCACACCACACAGTGACACGTTGAGGATGCATTTGCTTCTCGTGAATCACTCGAGGATTTTCCTCACCCCAAATGCGACAATTCTGCCTATTGACGAAGCGATCAAGATGAAAATGGGCCTCGTCACTGAAGATGATTTTATCGGCAAAATCAGCATTTTCATGTTGTCTCTCCAATACCCAATTAACGAACTCCCTTCGCTGTCCATGGTCAGCTGGCTTCAGTTCCTGAGTCAATTGAACTTTGTATGCATGAAGATGCAAATCTTTCGTCAAAATTCGCTGCAAAGTGGATTTGGAGACACCAATTTGCTGAGCTCGGTGTCGAATTGAGGTGGATGGAGTTTGAGCGACATCATCACGTACAGCTGCGACATTTTCGGTCGATCGACCTGGTCGATGGCGCGTTGTTGTCTTTACATCACTAACAGACCCAGTTTCGGCAAATTTATCCATTAATCTCTTTACTCTTTGACTCTTTTGGAGCATTATTGTGACCCCAAATTGATCGCAATTTGCGAAATGTAGCCGCAAAACTTTCACCATTTTGGTAAAACAATTTCACAATGAGAATGCGTTGTTCATTCGTGTAGCGCTCCATTTTTACTAACCTCGTACCTTCTACTAGCAAACAATAACAACTGTTCAAATGTCAAACAATGACACTTCGAATGTTGCCAGATTTAAAAATTGCGTTCTTCTTGGGACACCCTTTATTTGTTTTATTATGCTCGTAGATATTTAAAACAGTTTTTTTTTATAAATATAAGACTCGGATTAAACAATAATTTTTTTATTTGTTTTTTAATTTGGTTCAGTGTAATTCTATACACAATGTACTGAAACTGTTTTTTATACCCTCCACCATATATTGTGAGGGTATATATCAGTTTGTCATTCCGTTTGTAACATCTCGAAATATAGGTCTAAGACCCCATAAAGTATATATATTCGTGATCCTTATGCAATTTTATATCTATTTAGCGATGTCCGTCTGTCTGTCTGTTGAAATGGCGATCACGACGCGAAGACGCAAGTTGAGGTGCCTATTTTTACCTGGTGGTATTGAAAATGAGCAAAATCGGTCCAGTGGTTAAAAAGTTATGAGTGAAAATGTGAAGGTACCTCTAAATTTTCCATACAAATTAATGTAATTTAGTACAATTTCATAAAAGCGATAGGTACAAAATAAATTTTCTCATATTTTTTCATCAGTCGCTTAGATATTAATAATATTTTGTATTCACCTCAAATATTTTTCACCTCAAAAAATTTTTATCACCACTAAATTTTTTTCACCACAACAAATTTTTTTCACCTCAAAAAATTTTTTTCACCTCCATAGTTTTACTTCAAAAGTTTTTTACATTATTTGTATCAAAAACAGTAGAGAACTTTTCTTTTGTTTTCGCTACGACGAGCCGATAGCCTTTGTAGCTAGTGCTCGGTTGGGGTATTAGGATATAATCTGTAATTATATGATTAATATAAAAAAAATAAAAAATAATTTAAAATTTAAAAAAAAAGTCAAAATCAAATACATTTACATATATTTTGCAAGCTGAATTTAATTTTAATTTTCGATCTGAATTTCAATTTTTAAATTAAGAAATAGTGAATCTTCAAAAAGTTTAATAGTAGTTTTTAAATTTAATTTTCATATTCTAAATAAATTTTACTAAAATTTTGTTCACATTTTTTACATTTTACTAATCTTAAAATGAAAGATTTTCTTTTATGCCGAAACTTAAGGTTTGTTTTTTTATATAAATATTACATACAAATTTAAGTAGATGTAGGCTTGCTAAGAAGTTCTAAATATAGCTGCTTAAAAATTATGAATTATGAAAATGCTGCCAAGTCGTAAAAACTATTGGTTTTTCTCTTTTACATGTAAACAAAAATCTTTGTCATATAAATATTTGAAATTTTTGTATTTTTAAAGCTAACAAATGAATTATGTGTTTGTAATTAAAGGTAAAGCAGGGCGAACAATATAATTGCTTAATTTCGCGAAAACAGCTTCCGTGCAAAGGTGGCCCCAAATGTTTAAATTGTATTTGTATAAAATAAAGTAAAGTCAGTTAGGTAGGGATAATCGTTTTCTTTACAATTTAAAAAAAAAGCTTTAAAAACAATATATTTAAATTTTCCAACAATTACAGTTAAAAAAAAAACAACTGCCACCCTAATGATCACGTATCAATCACGTCCTTCACTTCTAAAAAATAAAAATTATATATTACTGTATTTTAATTTGTTTTAAAATGACAGATCAAGAAAAAGAATACAACACATACGTATAAATATCAGAGATAGTAATTACACTGATAACATTTTGTCAGTTAAATCAACTAAAAATTGAATCTAAAATATATTTTGTGTTAGCGAACAGGAAGTATGATTATTTAGGTTTAATACATCTTTGGAGAGACTTTATAAACCGAATTCCAGCAGTTTTTATAGAAAATACTAAACAACTTTTTAAAAATTCGTTGGACATAATAAACACTCAGAGAGAGCAAAAACAAATACAAAATTTTGAATGATTTGATAAGTTGTTTACGCCCAAAATATATCAAGACCCGATTAATGAATGTTCTATTAAAATAGAATTTTATATGTAAACAACATATTTACAGGTGTTTTTTTTTTGCTCGAACTCTAGCGGTTTTCTCTCGCGTGAAAATGTGCCTTTTAACATGATATTTTTTGTCCAATTTCAAAGTATTTTTTTGTCTAATTTCAAGTTTTTTTTTTGCTAAAAGGCCTAAATTTATACTACGTTTATATTAAACCCAAAACTACTTATTTTCGTTTTTTTTCAAGTTTTATATTTAAAATTTGTATGGAATTTAAAAGTCAAAAATTTGAAAGAAAAAACTAAAACATGTGTTTTGTGATTCAGTATGAACGTTTTAGTTTTAAAAACCTATTTTAAACCTAGTTCTGTTAAGCCCGCTTTAAGAAAACTGGCTTTAAAATGCGGTCCTCTGAATTTGAATATAAGATATGTATCACTTAACAAGAAACAAGTTTTTGACCTGCCTGTGGAGCTCGTTCTAGAAGAGCCAGTTCCAATTTGGCGTAAACTCTTCATAATAACTAGACTTTGTGAAAAAAATTTTTCAAAAATATTCATTTATAGCGGTTTTGACAATTTTTTTTTCTCGTTTTATGTAAAGTTTTAAAATATTTATATAAAATGTCCTCATTCAAGGAAGATATACGTTTTATTAAAATAAAAAATATTTTATATTGCATAATATTAAAACTAAATAATTTACAATTTCGAGCCGGCATGTATAGCCAAAACACCATCTTCCGAAGTACGAATAACAATGCTGGCACTACCATCTTCACCAACAACTACAGATTTACCAGTACAACTGGAATCAGACTTTTCACCAGAAATAACATCACAATAAGTACCAGCTGGTAAACAGGTTTGCAAAGAAGTATCCAAATCATAAGAATCAGCATTGAAAGCTATGAAACCCTTGTTGCCGCGACAAAAAGATATTTGATTGTTACCATTATCCCACCAATTTTGTAGGTCAGCAGAGCCGACCACATTTTTGAAACCAACCATATTATAGATTTGACGCCAACGATGTTCACAAACCCAACCGCCACTGCAGGTGCCATCAGCATTAAAGGTGGGTGAACGAATATTTTCGCCATCAGTGGTGGGTGGACCTTGATCGGTATCGTCAAAGGCAAACGAAGACATAACACGTGTAATACCGAAGGGATGGGCCAACATAAAAGCTGTAGCCATTTTATATTGTTTTGGAGTTTTGTAGGTGAGAACATCACCACCACCACCACCGTGGGCACGTTGATTATCGTGATTGTCAATAAATACCAAAGAACTGTCGGAAGCCATGAAACCCCATGCGGTACCCCAGTTCTGCAAGCAACGTAATTGATCCCTGCCCCGGAATACTCTACCAATTTCATCGGAATATCTAAATTCAGTAACAGTACCCATGTCAGTGTACTCATACTTGGAAATAGCTTCACCACCCTTATCGATAACTTCTTGGGTAATGAAAGGACGACTATTGGCAGCAAAACCATGAGAGGTGGGTAAGTTATTCAAACGATTGTACATAATCTGGAAAAAAAAGGTTTATTAGTTATTTTGTTTTTATCAATTTGTCTTACAAAAGATAAATAAATAGAAAATAATTGCCACAATGGATATCAAGTTAAGAAGTTCTGCAGTTACTACATGACATTTATGTGTTAAAGCGGTAGCAGTTATTTTAACTGCAATTGCAGTGGGTTTTACTTAAAAGAAATGTTTAATGATTTTAACAGATTTTTAACAACCTAAAAGAATTACTTCATTTTGGTAATGTTTGAAAAAGTTGTTTGAAAATTTGGAAGTAATTCTTCATTTTTTCCTTTTTTTGCTTTACAATTCTCGTTTTCATTTTTGTAAAATAGTTTGTTTAAACTGTTATTATACCGTAGATATTTTTAAGTGTAATAAATATAAAAAAATAAAGTCTAGAAAGTAGATAAAAACTGCTAAACTCAAAAGTAAAATGTAAAAAAATTTAATTGCATTTGTGGTTGTTTTTAACTAAATTTGTAGTTGTTTTTTTCATGCATTTGTAGTTGTTTTTAACTACATTTGTTGTTGTATTAAACTGCTATTTTTGTTTTGTAAAAATATGTTGTTTTTACTACATTTTTCAATTGATTTTTAACAGTTTAAAATAACTACAGCTTGCATTTGATTTACCTAAATGCAATGCAGCAGTTATTTTAACTGTTTGTAGCATAATTACATAATTTCCCGAGTGAACATTAATTTGATAATAACAACCGAAATATTCGATTGCTTATAGGATGAAATTTTTACTTAAAATCGATCAAGATCGTAATGAAAAGGCAACTGGGCTAGAGAACTCTATGTTCAAGATGGAAGTGGAACTTAACCAATATGAAATTTTTCGCATCCCAAGAAACTCATTTTTAAAATACAAAAACTTTCGTATTCGATTGATCTACAAGGAAAACACTTAGGTTTTTAAAATTTTTTATTATAAGTCCATTTTTAAAACCCACAAAATTCTAAATCCAAATATATTTTCAAATCTTTCATATTAAATTTATAAAAAACAAGTAAGAGCGGCTAAATTCGGCTATGCCGAATCTTATATACCCTTCACCATGGTATTCTGAAGGAGATGAATACATCGTTGGAATCTACTACCTCATAGCTCTCCACAAACAAACGGAATCCCCATTTATTTTTTCTTAAATGTCCAAAAATTTTAATCCAAAATAATATGTCATGTAAAATCTCAAATTTATATTTTTCCATATGTTTCAGCGCTTTTCTTGTCAAATTTGGCATTTTCTAGGCAAAAAAAAGTTGGCGACACTACTATTTATTTTTTATTTATATCATTCACAATAGTTGTGAAACGTATTTAACCTACGTATTTATCTTCACACTCTTATTAAACAAAGGGATTTTACTGGAAAAATTAGAGGTAGTCCTGGTTTTTTGCTAATATCTCAGCCATTTATTAACCGATCTGTCTGATTTTTAATAGCAAACAGAAATGGATCACATGTAACAGAAATAAAAAAGAATCAAGTCCTCATCATGTCTGGGTTCTTCGGAAAACCCATTTCAACACACAGACGGACAGACGGACAGACGGACAGACGGTCATCGTTAAATTAACTTCGCTCTTCATATGGACCCAGAATATATATACTTTATAGGGTCTAAGATCAATATTGTAGAAATTACAAACGGAATGACAAACTTATATATACCCTTCCACCTATGGTGAAGGGTATAAAAAGATACGACAGCCCGATCTCAATAAAAACAAGTAAAAAAAATGCTTAAATTCGACTGTGCCGAATCTTTGAATACCCTCAAACAATATCCTACAAAAATGGTCTCTACTGTTTTTGAACAAATAATGTAAAAACTTTCGAAAATTATAGAGGTGAACAAATTTTTTGAGGTGAAAATTTTTTTGGATGCGAAAACAAATTTTTTAGTGTAAAAAAATTTTGAGGTGTAAAAAATTTTTTGAGGTGAAAAAAATTTTTTGTGGTGAAAAAAAATTTTGTGGTGAAAAAATTTTTTTTAAGTAAATACAAAATATTATGCAGTTCTTAGCGACTGGTGAAAAATATGAAAAAATATATTATGTACCAGTCGCTACCATGAAATTGTACTAAACTTACATTTTTTTCTGATTGCTAGTTTCAGTACATTTTTTTTGTTCACTTTATTTATAAGGAGCTTCTTTTAGTACACTTTGGCTTTTTTGTACAATGTAATTTAATGATCTTTAGATCGCAACAGTTGATTCGTCACGTTACGTTACGTTACGTTACGTTTAGCTAATTCTAGCAATTAATTGCATGCTTTTTTCTCAATTCCCTTTTTAAAATTGCTTTCAAAGTTATGTCTATTTATACGGTGACTTTTGTTGCACTAAAATCGAATGTGAATGAAGCAACAAAAGAAGAATACATATGAGTGAGAAAGAGAAATAACAATAACATGCACGAAAAACAAAAACCGTGCTTTTTTGTTATCCGGCTTGGTTCTCTACCCCGTTCGACAACAAACTAAAAATGCTCTAATATCTCCCCACTTACCTTCAAATCTGTAGGATACATATGTTTGGCAGCATCAACACGGAAACCAGCAACACCCAAGGAAATCAATTTATTTAAGAAATCAACAATACGATCCCTTACCCTTGGCTTGCTGTGATCCAAGTCCTTTAAAGCAACCAATTCACAATAGCGCACTTGGTTGGCATCGTTATAGTTATCAATGTTGCAAGTGGTATGGAAATCTGAAGAAGAATATGGAACAGCAGGGAAGCTATTGCTACTAGGATCAGCAGTAGAACCAGCAGTTCCCACAACACTACCCTCACCAGCGGCCATATGATTAATGACAACATCAACATAAATGCGGACACCAACGGCGTTGCAACGCTTAACCATATTAGCGAATTGTTCTTCATTACCAGAACGTGTTACCAATTTGTAAGAAATTGGTTGATAACGTTCCCACCAAGGACGATTGGGAGCAACAACATTTTCATTAACAGGAGAGACCTGAAAAGGGATAAAATTAATAATTTATATAAACATTTTGTTTATGAGTTGCTAATCAAGTTGTACTCTTAAAGAGCAACATAAATTCAGTTGTTAAACTTGAATTCGAATATGACAACCATAAATTAAAGTTTTTCTAACTAAACTGCAGTTGTCGCAACACATACATACATATTTTCATTTGTAGGAATTAATTTTAAAATTAAAATGTTATCAAATTTTGTATAACTAACTTACTTGTACACCAGCAAAACCTTTAGGTCCCAAGAAATTCTCACATTCTTCGGCAATATCATCCCATTTCCATTCGAATAAATGTACGATAGTGTTACGCCCGGCTGCATAGTTAGGATTAAATTGGCCACTTGCCAATTGGCTAGATATGGCCAAGAGCAATACAATGCTTAAATTTAATTTTGTTACAAACATGGCGCTTCAAACACTTATGCCTCACTGAATAAATTCTTAAAATCTGTAGTCGTTTATATACCCACTGCTTTTTGTTTAATTTTTGCAAAACAATTTATTTTAAATTAAGAATGATTTGTAATGAGGTGTTTAATTATAACACAATATTTGATTGTAAATACAAATTTGGTGCGATGTGGGGTCTCAATATTAGTTATTTATAATTAAAATAGCGATTGAAATAAGCACGTCAAATTATCTCATTCCCGTTAATTCAATTTTATTTCACTACAAAAATATTCTCTAATTAGACATATCCGTGTTTAATCGATAAATGATTCATTCAGAAATGCTGGAGTAATTAACTCTGCAAAGCGCATTACTCCAGCATTGTGATTTATATATTTTTTTGAATATTTTGTCATATCTGTTTTGGTGCACTCTACTGTGCAGCATGGATTAGTACAGCATTGTGAATGGACCTAAAAGTATAAACATTTTTACACAATTAAGGCCCATCCACAAGTATGGAGTACTCCACTCTGCAAAGTGGATTTTATTTAATTTGCTTTGCATTAAAAAATTTTTTATATCATTTCATCTCTATTTTAGTGTACTCTGCATGGTGAAGTTCTCCAGATTTGTGCATCCAGCCTTAATGCAGCATTGTGCATCCAATGTACGTCAGGAAACTTTTCGGAATGTAACCTTAGTGTTTAACGTTGATAATTATCCACGTTGAGAGTTAACTTGCATGTGTTAGTTTTTGTCCAAAATACATTTTTGTGTACATAAGTCTTTTTGCATGAGTTTCCGTATATAGTTATTACAAAAACACAGCTAATGTGATTCTCATAATATTATGAAATATTCCACAACAATCTGTTATTGACAGGTAAAATAAATATTAGGAAGTAAATAAATATATTTTATTCTGGTTCAAGATCATGGAAAATTTTTCAAATTAATTTGTTTATACCTCCACCATTTGTCATTCCGTTTGTAACATTTTGAAATATAAGTTTAAGACCTTATCAAGTTTATATATTTGTGATCCTTATGCATTTTTAAGTCGATTTAGCGATGTCTGTCTGTTGAAATGGCGATCATGGCGCAATGCGGGGGTGCTCAATTTTACCTAGATTAATGTACATTCTCCCGAGCAGTTTAGTATTGAAGAGTTATGAGTGAAAATGTGAAGGTACCTCTAAGTTTTCCATACAAATGGTTGTATTTTAGTAAAAAACAGTGGGAACACTGTTTTTAGGACTTTGGTGGAAGGTATATAAGATTCGGCACAGCTGAATTTAAGCTTTTTTTTACTTGTTTTTTATGTATTTATTGATGATAACTTTGGTGATATAATTTCTTTTAAATGCTGTTTGGTAGAAAATAATTTTTTCGGGTATAATATGGTTGATACTATAATATATTTTGTGCCACAATTTAGAACCTTTAATGTATTTTTGTGCCCAAAAAAAGTTAAATATATTTATAAAAGTATATCATACGAGTATCTTATATCATATAAAAGTTTTTAATTCCTATAACATGTTAGATATGTACGAAAACAGGGTTTCAACTACTTACCAGCCTATTTACTCTCTTAATTACATTTGTTTGCGATGCCCCGAACAGCCAAAAAATAATGAGTACCCATTACTTTTTGGAAAACGCGAACAAAAGTAATTAAGCGAGTATGAAGGCTGGTAAGTGCGCTGAGGGAATAAAGCAGTCAGTTGGGAATTAAGACCTGTCCCGTGATAGGTGAAAACGGAACTGGTTTTGAAAATACACTCACAATATATTTTCCGTTACCGATTGTAGTTTATTTAAAAAGTAATACGTAAAGTTTGTTTTTAAATGAAGAATCATTTGAAATTCATAGAAATATATTTTTTAACTATTTGAATCAGTCATTCAAAAAACAAACTATACAAATTTACAGACATTCAGTAGGAGTTGATATTTTCAGTTAAATGTAAAATTTTATGTTTTCTGCTTCAAAAAATAAAAATTCATATAGTTCCTTTTTGTTTTTTTACCAAAATAGTTTGTGTTTATACAATATTATTTCAATAAAAATTACAAGAAATTATTCAAATATACACACACACAAAGCCAATAAAAATATATACATCTGCATGTGTTGTGTTTTGTTTTGTAATTACATACAAATAAATAAACTTTCAATTTGAAAAACAAACCACAAAAGTAGTTTTTTCTAACTTTTTGTCGGTAAAAATTTGATGGTTATTTTAAACGACTTTCTATTGTTTTTACTTTTGTCGATTATTACATAACGATTAAAAATAAACAACAAAATGGGCTGAAAATAATGGAAAATCAGTAGTCCTCTTTTTGATTGTATTTTCGCTTAATTTAATATGTATTTTAAGTTGTTTTTAACGAAATAATATTGTGAGTGTACATATCGCGAGATAGGTGATAGGTTCCTAAAGTACCTACTACGTGAACGGTTTAAAAGTCTATATCACGTGATGGGTCTGAAAGTAGATGTCTTGTAAAAAGGTAGAAACAGGATCGTTTTCTAAAGAACCTATCACGTATTGGGTCTGAAAGTACTAGCGTGAGGTAAAAAGAGTACCGGTTCTCAAAAAACTTACCACATGCACTGTTTAAAAGCCTCTATCACGTAAAGAGTTTGAAAGTACGAATCCTGTTCTTTTAGACCAGTCCTGTAACATGTCACAGACGGCAATTGACCCCCTCATAGCACAAGCCCATGTTAAAGTGAACGGTCCTTTTCATATAAAAAAACCGGTCCCTATCACAGTGAACCGGTCCCGTGACATGTCATGGGATAGGTCCTTTTTCAGCAGGGTAGTCGATACCATGTTTCTGCTGGAGTATATATGTTTCGACATGTACTTAGCTGAAAAAAGTATTTTTATTTTTTTTATAGTTTTAGTTTTTAGCGTACTTCTTTTGGATTCACTGATTTCCAACGTACACATATGGTGGCGGATCGATAAGTCCGAGGCTTTTTGATTGAAACATTGTTTTTTTTTGCAAAAAAAAAAATTATTTTTCAACATAATCTCCTTTTAGCTCAATACACAAAGTCCAACGTTTCTCCAATTTTCGTATCCCTTCCAAAAAATAGGATTTTTTGAGGTCCATGAAATAGGCATTTGTTTGATCAATGATTTCATCGTTGGAGCTAAATGTCTTTCCACCGAGCCATTTTTTAGGTTTAGGAAATAGTCACTGGGGGCTAAGTCCGGAGAATATGGCGGATAAGTTACCAATTCGTAGCCCAATTCATGGAATTTTGCCATTGAGACTACACACGTGTGCACCCGTGCATTATGGTCAATTGAGAGCAAATGCGGCACCCATCTTGCAGACAGCTTTCTTAAATTCAACTGATCATTTAAAATCGAAACCACACTGCAATATTAAATGCCTATAGCATCAACAATCTTACGCACTTTTACTCTTCTATCGGCCAACACCATATGGTGAATTTTTTCGACATTTTCGGGTGTATTGACCTCAATTGGCCGTCCAGAACGTTCAGCGTCGTTTGTACTTGTGCGACCACAACGAAAGTCAGAAAACCACTTTTTTACCATTGAAATCGATGGTGCGGAGTCCCCATAGTATATATCAAGCTTTTCTTGGTTTGATTGACGGTTTTTTTTTCGAAAAAAATAATGTTTAATGGGCACTCGAAATTCACTTTTTTCCATTTTTAAAAAAATCCACGAGGTTGTATATTTTGAACAGCTGTCAAACGCAAAGTTAATGACGGAACAGGTGGTACTTGATGGGAGCAGTGTTGCATTTCATATAACTACGAGGGAAGTTCGAAAAGTCACGGACTTATTGATCCGCCCTCGTTTGCTTACATTTTGTGTTTATAAAGCTTTGTAATTTATTGTTTTGAAAAAAATATTAGTCGCGTTGAGAGAATACAAACAAATTTATTAAGTTCGCTCTTCCTTTTTTAAATTCTCGAAGAAATATTTTTTCTTTAATTTTCTTACATGGCATTATTCTCCTGAATTATTTAAATTAATTTCTATTTATGTACCTCCGAGAGTTTTTAAAACTAATGATAAGTTCTTTTATATTGATTTGCATAGCACTGATTAATATTTAAATGAACCTCTTACCAAATCTATGGGGTTATTTAATAATTTTTGTAATCAATTAGATATGTCTTCCTTCTTTGAATTTTAAATTCCTTTTAAATAATAGTTTTAAGATGCTAGTCTGTAAGGATAATATTGTAGACTTAAATAAATAAATAAATAAATAAATAAATAAATAAATAAATAAATAAATAAAATAAAATCTTTTTTTGGAACTACTCTGTAAATATGTAAGGAAAATATGTATGTGTGGAGTAAATTAAAAATGGTCACAAAACAAGTATGTTATAATCATGGATGGTAACCGAAATAAATGCAGTTATCGGTAAGGGTAACGATTTTTTCTATTACTTCGGTAACGGTATTTTAAGGATAACGCCATTTTCTATTATTTCGGTAGCGGTATTTTAAGGATAACGATTTTTTCAGTTATTTCGGTAACGGTATTTTAGGGGTAACGATAGAAAGGGTATTGAATCGATAACGGTATTGCCTGCCAACCCTTATTATAATATAAAATCGATTAAATTAAAATATTTTGTTGGCATGTGTAATATATTATCTGTGATTTCGTAAATCATTGTTTTCTTAGAAAATGGGTGGAGCATATTTCAAGATTCGGCACAGCCGAATTTAGAATCCTTTTTTACTTGTCTTATTATATTTTTGTAAGACAAATTTATTAGACACCAGCCGAATTGAACGCATTTTCTTGACAGGTACGTCCTTTATCAATATTCTTCGTGCTATTTAAAAAGATAATTGTAAATATCTCTTATTAACTCACAACTTAAAAGAAAAAAGTTACCAACGCTAACCGCAACTTTGATTAATTTAATAAAGATGAAATTTACTTATACTTATTCTGTGTTTAGTAATCTCCTTTATTATTACAGTGTGACCCAATTAGCCATTGGCAAATGTCTTGTTTTTTTAATTGTTTGAACATATTTTGCCTTCTAACCATTATTCTTCAACTTTAACAAATTTTTTGTAAGTAATATTGGATGTTCTAATTAGAACGTATTTAATTTATTTAATTTTCTAAAAGTCACGTCTTATCTGTTATCTACACTGAAAAAGGAATTTGCATACCAAATTTTAACTTCCTAGTTTTTGCGGTTTGGGCAGGCCGTTCGGGGGAGGCTTTCCCCTTATTGGCCCTCCCCGTAGGAATTTACAAAAATCTTACACCTCAGGTGGCACCAATATACACAATTTTAACATTTCAGCTCTAATGGTTTCGGCAGGCCATCGAGGGGGAGAATTTAACACTTTTATGCTCCTCCCCGTTTGATTTTTCAAAAATCACGTATTATCTGTTATCTACACTGGAGAAGGAGCCTGAATACCAAATATCAACTTCCCATGTTAAACGGTATGGGAAGGCCGTCGTGGGGAAGAATTTCACCCTTCTCTGCCCCTCCCCGTTGGATTTTCCAAAAATCACGTCTTAGCTGTTATCTTCCCTGGAGAAGGAGCCTTCATATCAACTTCCTAGGTCCAACGGTCAGGCCATAAAGGGGGATACTATTCGCCTTTTAAACCCCCATTTTACAACATCACTAGCCAAAATTCTAAAATGTACCTCATCAAGGAGTTAGCACATACTCCCAGGAAGGCATATTTCAAAATTCAGGTTTCTAGCTAAAGGGGTTTGGGCAGGCCGTGAAAGGAGAGTTTTCCCCCTTTTTGCCCCTCTCCAAAAACCCCGTCTTAGCGGATGTCTACTTCGGAGAGGGAACCTACATACCAAATTTCAGCCTCCTACATCTAGCGGCTTGGGCTGGGCGATGTTGAATGAGTCAGTCATTCAGTCAGTCGGTAACGTTATTTCTTTATATATAGAAATTATGAATCCTATTAAAGTAAATATGATTCCAGTTAAAATAAACTTTTTCGTAGTTTAGTAAATATGTCAACATTTTAAAATTTTTTTTTTTGTTAACAATTATTTTAGGACGACTTTGGTAAAGGGTGCGATAAACTCATGCATTACCTTGAAATGTATACTGTCCGCCTGTATCATTATTTTTCAACATAAAGTATTTTAAATTACTTTGGAATGCCTTTTCCTTACATTAAGTAATGTGTTACCGATAGTTGGTTACATAATGCATTACAATTAAATATCAAATAATGACTCTAAAAACAACAAATTTATTCAAATCATTCGTAGCATAAAAAGCAATATTTGATAAATATTTTGCATTTGTATATAATTATATTGCACATATATGTATGTATATATTCTATTGCATGTACCATATAGATAGACAACATTTAACGCCTTACTTTTAATTTTTTTGGAAGCATATTGGTAAGCATGAATACATTAATTTGAAGCTAATTCCCTCAGGAAATGCGTCGGCCCCTATGGCTATACATTACTTAACCCATTATTTGGTAATGTGTGGCTTTGCTGGGATACGTTAAAAATTATAATGATTGAAGAGAAAATGCAATTATCTGCTAAAACTTGCACCAGAATAATAATCATAAAATAATATTCTATGAAATTATTTTAAAGAAAAGCTTACAGTTATAAAAATTCTCGAAATCTTAGGAGTTTTTAAAATATATTTATGTAAATTTAGAAATACATGTGTTATTCATAACGCTTAAATAAATAAATACTACTTTTGCATACTTATCGTTAGTTTAAATATTGTAGTTTTAGGCAAACAAATAAACATTTATGTGTACTTTAAATTTGATTAAATATTTAGATGACTTTTTGGAAAAATTTTCAGAAGAAAATACTGTTGTTATTTACATTACCTTATTTAATTGTAAAACATGTGAATAATTAAAGTAAATATTTATATAAAATAGATCTGAAATTTTTAGATATCGCGCAAAGTTTATTGTTTTTGTTGATTATAAAAGCCGAGGGATAAATCACTAATCGTAACATTTCTCAATAAAAATCTATTGAGAATACATACACGATAAAAAGGTCTAAAGAATTAAAAAAAAATTATATCATGCAACAATTAAAATTATTTTTAATAACTGTTATTGCTTTGTGGAGTTTTTGCGGTATTGCAAATGGTAAGACATTTTAAAAAATCTTTAAAATATGTATTAATTTGTTTTTATTTTTCTTAAATAAATTTCAGCCAAAGTTGTTAATTGTTACTATGGAACCTGGGCTAATTACCGTCCTGGCGATGGAAAATTTGATGCCTCAAATATAGATCCTTCTTTATGTACCCATTTAAGTTATACCTTTTTTGGTATAACTGCTGCAGGAGAATTCAAAACTTTAGATGCATGGCTAGATTTAGACAGTGGACTAGGTAAGTCAAATATATTTCAAAACAGAAATTAAAAAACAGATTTTTGAACTCAAATCAACAATATATACATTAGCATAACATACTTTAAGTCATGTTAGGGTAGCTTGATGAACTGCCTTTAGCAGTTCATATGCGTGGATTTAATGATGGGGGGGAAGAATTTTTCTTCTTCGGAAACGATCACGTATGTAATTTAAATTTTGGCACGCTCCCACGTAATTTACCTAAATCACGAAATTTCGTTTCACGTGTCCACCTCTAATTTTGATTATAAATATGTTTTCCAAATAAATTAGAATGTTATTTTTTAACATTATGATCCATTGAAGCTTATCTTCCAAACAAAAAGTACTTCGTAAAACTTGTACCACTTTTGGAAATTGTTAATAATGTTAAAAAACAAAAAATAGCAAAACAATTAAAACAAACATAAATTGTTATTGCTCTCCGTGTATTTTTCGTGTTTTAACATTAATTTTATGTCTCGTGTTGACATCACGTTATTAAACTCGCGACTTCTCTTCCTGGCGAATATAAACAAATCATAATAAATTTATTTTTTTAACTTTTTCTAGGTCTAATTAAGCGCGTCATAGCTTTGAAAAAAGTCAATCCCAAATTGAAGGTACTTGCTGTTGTTGGTGGTTGGAATGAAGGTTCGGTAAACTATTCAAATATGGCTGCCGATGCCAACAAGAGGAAAACATTTATAACATCAGCACTTAAGTTTATAAAAGAACATGGTTTTGACGGTTTAGATTTAGATTGGGAATATCCAGCACAACGTGGTGGAAATCAGCAAGATAAGCAAAATTTCGTAACATTGTTAAAAGAATTAAGAGCGGCGTAAGTATTGTTAAAAAACAATAATTTCTTAATTGTCTACAATTTAATTCTTTTCAGATTTAAACCTCATAACTTGGAATTGAGTATCGCAGTAGGTGCTTCAGAGAATACAGCCCGCATATCTTATGATATTCCCAATATTGCCAAATATGTTGATTATATTAATGTTATGACATATGATTTTGCTATGGCTGAAGATGGTATTTTGGGCTTTAATGCTCCTTTAAAGGGACAAGGACAAAATAATGTACAATCTGCCATTCAGTTTTGGTTAAAACAAGGTATGGGAAAAATATTAAAGAAATTGTCAGTGCTTGGAAATAAAAATTTGTGCCAAAGCACAGGCAATTCGCCAACGTTTGAAAATAATGCTTTCCCATGACAATATATAAAAGTAATTTTCATAGAAATTTTAGGAACAAACAAAAAAAAAAATACTTGAGTGCAGTCAAGTTTATTTTCTATGATGGTTTAAAAAACTACCCCCTTAATATGGACTCTTTTACAACAATTGCAAAAATACATTAAAAAAGATATTGAAAATTAAAACACTCATCTTTTTGCTGCTTTTTCTGACTGATTGCGAGTATATTAGTTTTTTTTAATACTTATTTGTTTTTTTTTTCCGTGTTAATTCTAGGTGCTCCAGCTTCAAAACTAGTTTTAGGTTTGGCATTTTATGGACGCTCTTTCCAATTAGCCAATCCCCAACAAACTGCTGTGGGTTCACGTAGCGCAGGTGCTGGTACTGCTGGGCCCATTACCCAACAAGGTGGTTATATGGGTTATAATGAAATTTGCAGTTTAGTCAGTTCATGGACTTATAAATGGGCTGAAGATTATGGCGTTCCTTATATTTACAAAGGCAACCAATGGATTGGTTATGATAATCCCCGAAGTATCGAATTAAAAATGGATTTAGTTAAAAGTTCTAACTTGGCTGGTGCCATGTTATGGTCCATAGAAACTGATGATTTCCGTGGTAAATGTGGTGAAAAATATCCATTATTAAAAGCCATAAATAAAAAATTAGACAATCAACAAGTTGGAGGAGATGTAGATGAACCTGTGAGTGTACCAGAAGAAAATGAAGAAATTGAAAATGAGTCTCCTATTGAGCCTCAACCAGAGGAACCTTTGGCACCTTTGGAACCTTCCCAGCCTTCTAGTCCCGAAAATGGTAATTGTTCCGTAGATGGCTTTTACGGTGTTGCTTCAGATTGTACTCTGTTTTATCGATGTGTTGGCGGTATCCGCTATAACTTCGAGTGTAGCAATGGTTTACAGTTCGATGTTACTTCCTCAGTTTGTAATTGGCCGAATTTGGGGCAATGTCAAAATTAAACTTCTTTTATATATAATTAAATAATTTGTTGTTCTTTGTTAAATATAATTAAATAATTAATAAAAATAGTACAAAATTAAATCTGTGCAAAACTTTGGAAAAAATTTCCTAGCCTAGAGTATGCTTAAGACTAACTAAAAACTTTTTCCTAATAAAAAATAACACAAACAAATTTAAAACATCATTAAGATAATACTTAATCGACCTTAGAAGTACTAAAAATAGATTTGTTGGTACATTTTTCAACTAAAACATTTCACAAAGTCTTGAAATAAAGTATCAAACTGATTTGAAGAGGTACAATACAGGCAGTACTTCCGAAAATAAGGTCCATTACTGACATCGAAAAATAAGGATTTTTATACGTAGCACCATTTTTGCAAGAATGTGGCTTTCCTCTGTAGTATGTAAAATCTTTAAAATGGTATTAGAAACGATGAAACCTTTAAATTGTGAATTTTAGGTACCAACTTAATCATACCCAGAAAAGTAATTTTCTATCAAAATAGCATTTACAAAAAATTATTTACAAAAAAAGTAGTAAAGAATAAAACAATTTACCAAAAAAGTAGAAGACTACTCGTATAACAGTACCACAAAAGGTACTATAGTAAGAACTTTAGCATCTCTGTTTTCGTTAGAAATAATATGGGGCTTACGATTTTAAAGAAGAGTACGTTTTTTGACCAGACACCTAAAGGTCTTTTAGACCAGTCCTGTAACATGTCACAGACGGCAATTGACCCCCCCATGTTAAAGTGAACGGTCCTTTTCACATAAAAAACCGGTCCTTATCACAGTGAACCGGTCCCGTGACATGTCATGGTATAGGTCCTTTTCCAGCAGGGTAGTTGATACCATGTTTCTGCTGGAGTATATATGTTTCGACATGTACTTAGCTGAAAAAAGTATTTTTATTTTTTTATAGTTTTGGTTTTTAGCGGACTTCTTATGGATCCACTGATTTCCAACGTACACATACGATGGCGGATCGATAAGTCCGTGGCTTTTTGAATGAAACACTGTTTTTTTTTGCAACAAAAAAAAAAATATTTTTCAACATAATCTCCTTTTAGCTCAATACACTAAGTCCAACGTTTTTCCAATTTTTG